>CM055895.1:59407577-59522577 GCA_029582155.1 Panopea generosa
TATGCTTACTAAACTGTGACGTCATTAAAACTTCCCCAGAAGCAACTGGCCAATCAACGTGCTCAAACTCATTGCTATTTAACGGACCCAACCGGCAGAGCCTGGTCCGTTATACAGACTATTGAATCTGTTGTTGCTGCTGCTGCTGCTGTTGCTGCTGCTGCTGCTGCTGTTACTGCTGCTGTTGTTGTTGCTGTTGTTGTTGTGGTTGTGGTTGTGGTGGTGGTTGTGGTTGTGTTTAGCTGTAGCACTTGGATGCTATGTCTTATGTTAGATATATATGACATAGCTTTTGTATAAATAAAGAAACCGACATGAACTATTTTAATTTAAGATTGATTTCGTGAATTGAAAATTGAAAACGAATTTCGAATAAATTGTTATTAAATGACACATCGAATAAACATTGTTGAAGGGTTTAATGCATTTGTTATGTTTGTATGAGTTATAACTCTGCCAGCATTACTAAAAAAAATTCTGTGTTTTTTATTTTATATTTTGATATACATATCTTAAATGATCGTTTTTTTAACGATTCTAGCGGTAACATTACACGTTACTCTGACAATGACCCAAGTGTAGTCTGTGATGTGACACTGCCTTTCAATATAATTGACTCTGGGTGCTGGTGAATTATATATACAATGTATGTATATGAATGTGTATAATTTATTTCCCTTGTAAATTGATCTGCTCTCTAATGAAAGAACCACTGCGTCGTTGAATAACTATACAAAATATGAAAGGAGCAATAATGTATAGAATTCATATCAGTTTAAACATATTTTACTGCCATAAATATACAATTGGGTCGGGTCACAAGTTCTTACAACGTTAGTTACGACCCTTCCCTAAATACAGTATTACATAAAATTAATGCCGCACGGCTGCGATGCTTTTATAAAGTTATACTTTTATAAACAAATACAATGCTTAAACGAAAACAAACATATTCTCAATATACATGTTAACAATTGGAAGAATAAGTAAAGTGCGAAATGCTTAGTACATTGATCAAACAGATACCAAACACATTGAACAATATATTTAGATTTAATTCATTATTATATTTCTGCCCGATCGTTTCAATTTAAATTATATGATATATGTCATCCATTTTAAAAAATTACGTCATAGATGGTGCTAATGTCAATGCTCGGGAATATTATCCCGATGGGACAGGCCTTAATGTGAATAAATATGGCATTCATGATATTCTTCCCTTTCTTAATGTTTTATTTAATGAAATATTTGAAAACGCAAAACGTTCCTGTGCAATGGGGCCAGAGTACTCTCTCTCTCTCTCTCTCTCTCTCTCTCTCTCTCACTCTCTTTCTCCCTCTCACACTCACTCTCTCTCTCTCTCTCTCTCTCTCTCTCTCTCTCTCTCTCTCTCTCTCTCTCTCTCTCTCTCTCACTATAACACAGCATGAAAGGAATTGCGAATTTTTAAATATCGGTCAGTCCGTAGGTCCGTCGGTAAAGCTTTATAAGATATTTCACCGGATCAAAACTATTATTTTATAAAAAGTGGGTGTAATTAGTAATACATAACCGATACCAGTAGAGATAACCATAAAACACATGCTGATGCAGTCTTTATCAGTGCAAGCGTGCTGTCGTTGGGTGGGGGAGGGACGTTTATCCCAGCCGGAGTGTATCATGAAAACTTACCTTACCATAATCTTATTTTATTGGTCACCTGACAGTTTGCTAAACACGTAATGCGACACATACATCAGTATCTTTTGAAAGTACAGTCAAACCTGTGTAAGTGGTCACCTCTATTTAGCAATCACCTGTCTTAAGCAACCTTATTTTCTATTTACCATTTCTATACTTTCAGAGTAAATTAACCTGTATTAAGCAACAACCTGCCTTAAAATGTCACTTTTGCTTATTCCCTTGACTGGATGCTTAAGACAGGTTAAAGGTACTGTTTTGTTGCTGTTTAGTGTGTGTGCTGCTATAATCATTCGTTGAGCAAGGATATTATCTGCCTCCTCGTGTGTTCTTTTTATCATATCCCTTTAATAACAATATATTTATTTATCACAACGTTTTTGTTGAAAAGGAAATAAAACAAGTATTATTTTACAGGGACATGTTTATTGTCACTTATTGAATGACCCACATACATCATACACGTTGTCCCGCCGTGTACAAACTGTAATTATCCGAGTCAAAACAGAATGTTTCCTTGACAAATGTAAATATTTGAGATCAGTGCGTGTCAGTACTAAAGGTCAAAGTAATCACAAAGATAGAACTCAAAGATTGTACACTTAAGATTTTAACAGGACAACGTTTACATTTTAATTGGAAGTAAAATTGGTTTTTAGTTTTGAAGTTCATGTAAAACGTTAAGGTATGATTCAATACAAAAACATACCAAGTACAGTATGGTTTGTCAACTATATCAACCTTAACTAGGTGAACATACTTTGTGAATCTTGAGAATGTGAAATAGGACGAAACATAACACACGGCTGCGTTTTAGTACGGTTAAACTGTGTTTATACACGTAAACGATAAACGAACTATCGAAAATCGAATAACATCGGCACTGTCTGTCCATTTCTCTTCAAGTCAGTTGATTAAACACAAGCAAACAACTCTCAGAGGGAGTTGTTCCGTTCGCTAACGTTAAAAGTGAATATACCATTCAGTTGACTTCTTTTATCAAACATTTGCAAACAAACAAAAACGTTTAAGCGAGCTGAACCAGCCCGAGTCAACATTCAGGGGCGCATCAAAGACGACTTTACTTGAATTTGGGTTGCTGGGGGAGGGAGACCTTTGTAACATTAAACATATGTGTACCACCTTTTTGTGTATTTCCTTTGGGAATAGGTGCTTCTCAACTTTCTTTTACACACCCTCCCCTCTCCCACCCAACCCAATTCTTCTTGATATGACACTGTGTTTACATCTATTCTTCATATAACTGGTTTAATGATTTAAAAGCATTTTGAAATTTTAAACAATTTGTAAGCAACATTCTCCGGAATCTGTATGGATAATCGATTTCCAACATAATTGTCTTACTTTTCTTTACTAATAGTTTATAGTAATTTATTTTAGCTTGACTGCGAAAAATTCTCCGAGCTTATATTTACGGCTCTCTAATCAGCTTCCATCATTGAACCAGTACTTATTATTGTTGTTGGTTTTAGAAGCAGCCGATCGAGCTTGGGATTCAACCTGCAACCTCTAGCCTGAGGGCAAACACGTTTAAACATATTTTATTACTTATGTTATAAATATAAACATACTGTGAAACCTGTCTTAAGCAGTCAGTCAAAGGAAACAGCAAAATGACCTTTAAAGACAGTTTAATTTTCTCTGAAATCATAGAAATAGCAAATAGAAAATGTGGCTGCTTAAGACAACTGATTGCTTAGTAGAGGTCACCACTTACACAGATTGGGCTGTATACAAATGAACATAAAATGATAACAAATATACCACATATGCAAATGGATTAATTACAGTTCTCTCCAATGCGGCTGTATGAATTTACATATATATGTTAACCGGGTTGAAAAAGTAACTTGAAAAAAAAATTAGTACAAAAAGAATGAGAAACAATATCGAAAGAAAAAAAAAACAATAAGAGACAAACAAAGAACAACAAATAAAAAATACCCCCACCCTAAATATAAAATACCAAGCAGCCTAGTCACTGACAGCAATGGCAGCACTAAGTAAGTAAACTTAAGTCAATATTCAGGTTGAAAACGTTTCCGTTTAATTATTTCTGTAATTTTAGATCTTCATTGTCGTTTACTTATTCATTAATACTTAAGGGATGGAATTCACGAGTATTTGTAAATAGTTGCTGTCTTTCGATTATGAAAAGGTCACAACGAAAAATAAAATGTTCTGCATTTTCGAAATCATTACCACATGCGCAAATGAGAGTAGCTCTTTTTGAAAGTGGTTATAGCATATAGGTCGGCGTTTAAATGACTGAAATTATTTTTAATCAAGTATGTTGAATTGTTTGTATCGTTCACCGAGTGAAAATAACTTTGGTACCATTGGAGTTTAAAAATATTTTTAAGGTTGTTTTTATAGGCTAGGAGAGATGTAGACTCTCGGATGTTTATATCAAGTTCATTCCAAAGTTGTAGTGATTAGGGAATAACAGATATTGAGTATATTTCTGTGTGTCTAGTTAATGTAATAAGGTCAGAGTGTTTTTTTAGAGTGTACAGATTTGACTCGGGTATAATAAAAGGGGTAAGTATTTCCAAATAGCTTGATAAATTTCCTTGTTTTTATTTATGATTTCATTTAGTAATTTCTCAATTGAAACAGAAAACGTTAGGCCTGTAACGACACTCGTGGTTTCATATTGACTTTTTTCCCAAAGTATTAGCTTCATATTAAGTACAGCTATCCCAAATTATGGATGAGTATTCTTAGATAGGGCGAATATAAGATGGGTATATTTGGTTAAGGTTTTGCGTTTTAATTTGAATTTCACCATTCTCATCGAACAAACACTCTATTTACTGCACTACTTCTCGCTGTGTTCCTTTTAACGTTTTCCAAAAACCGTGAGTGTAATAATATGCAATACAGTATATTTCATATATTATATACGAGTATATACATGTACATATATTACGCCACAAAACAACAAAAAAGATATGAATAAAACGTTATTAATGTCACTCAAATGCATATAATAGTTGCCCTATATCAGTTAGTCATTAACGTCACACTCAAATACAGTTTCACAATATTAGTTACATACACCTTTACCATTGAAAACTTAGCGCCATTTTTATGCCGTCGAGGGTTAACAAACGATCACAGTTAACCTAACCGCTGTTTCTTGGGATTCCGAAAGGTTAACCAGTACTCGAGCACACTCCATCTCCGCAAGTAACTGATAACTTGCCCACTTGAATCAGCGATATATATGAGCGAATGATAATGAGACACAATGTCGTATATCAATCATCACGGATACTGTTGCCGGGCGGGAATTCGAACTCGTAACCACTGGATAAATTGTCAGACGCGTAGCTGGTTGAGCTAATATGGCCCGTCCATTACCAATACCACTCATGGCATTACGACCTTGCTTGCACTCCAATATATTTACGACGCCTTCTCGTCTGGTATCGGACTACGGAACTCCCTCTAGCCAGCCTTACCGACGCACCATCCGCCGAAGCATGTCTGGCAAACATGGGATACGTGTCCTCGATGACAGAAAATGAGACTAAATATTCAAACAAATTATTCAGATGAATCTGAATGCAGGAACGTTAAACATGTAACATAATATAATTAGTGTTATCTATAATAGATGATAGAAGTTTCAAGCAGGTTAGCACGCTCGATATACCTCATTTACTTTTTTTTTTCAATCACTAAAAAGTGATTCATTTTATCACCCCATAACAGGTCTGTGAGGGTCGGGGTATACCTCATTTACTGACCGATTCTAGTATTGTCATTGGGTGAAATACCTTAACTAAATGACAAGTATTAATTAATTTCATATTACGATATGTGACCGTGTCAATTTTGCCATTGGCTGTTCCGAGGCGGTTACCCCTGCTGTCACCAGATAACCCCATTTATTCATGAAATACACGCCCGAGAGAGTTATCTGCACTTGGGAAAGCTCAGTGATACTTTTAGTATTTTACCCCGCTAGAAAGAAGTCGTGATAAAATCTTCTTTGTTCTGTGTAGCGATCCTCTGTATTTGATTGATTGTTTGAATTATTAGCGTCATTCTTATGCCATCGGGAGTTAACAGACGATGAGTTAACCTAAACACTGTTTCCTGGGATCCCGAAAGGTTAACCAGTACTTTAGCACATCATGGTTGCGATAATGGAGTATCCAGATGACTGATGTTTTTAACCTGTTTTTAATTGGACACTAGACCCTTCCTCACGTGTGCATAGTTTGACAATGTGCGATTGTGTATATCTGATTTGAATCAGCGGTGAGAGACGAATGATAATGAAACACAATGCCATATATCAATCATCACAGTGACTGTGGCCGTGCGGAGACTGGAGCTCGCGATCCTTTGATTGGTTGTCAGACGCGTTACCGACTGAGCTAACCGGGCACGGTTTATTTTTCAAAATAAAGAAGACACAAATGCAAACTGTTGTCGATTTAACAATGGCTCATTATAAACCATTGTTTATGATAAATCAACTCTGATATGAGTTCTAATTTATCGGTGACAGGAACATACTGGACTGTTTCAGACATTTCCCAAGAGTTATCCGATAATTGTCCCTGCTCAGTTTCATGATATTGGAGATGAATTCAATTACTTCCCTTAGACCGCGATAAAAAATACAGGTATCGTTTCGCTCCGACACTAAAATTAAGTAGGCTTGACGTGTTATATATGCCCTCGGGTAAAATTTGACAGGGTCTTATATATTTCGTTGTTTTGACAAGCACGTTTTGGTTATTTTGATGTGTAGTATAAAAATGAAATTATTGAATTTGACTTAAATGCTAAAATCATTTAATTAAATTTAATGTGTAAAAATATAACATAGGTTGATGATTTTAATCACAAATTTCAATATACTTTGATAAAGTTTATTCTATGATAAGTCAACAGATAAAGATTGATTATTTTGTGATACTATAAATAAATAAAATTATCATTGTTAATTGATTATTTAAACTTATATATTAAAGGGACAGAATAACAATGAGACATAATGTCGTAAATCAATCATCACAGAGACTTTTTATTGTTAAACTTATTTATTTTTCTTCGATTGTGAAACAAGTTCTAACAACTTAGGCAAATCACGCTCTAAGTCTTCATTTGTATGACCAGTACTAAGCATATGCGGAAAAGGTGTCTTGCACAAGGACACAACACATAGCCGTAGCAGAGGATCGAATCCACGACCCTCCAATCATGGGTTCGGTGCACTATCACTGGACCACGTGGTCCACTAATCACAGATACTGGTGCCGGCGGGGATTCGAATTTACGACCTGAGGGTTGATAGTCAGTTTATTACGGTTATATAATTATATTAAATTGTGTTTGAAACAGACATCTGTACATTTGCGAATGTGTTTTTAATAAATCCTAAAACGGTATTTGACCATGATTCTTTTTTAACAACTTCTTTTAAGAACTTCGTGTTATAATGAGGTATGGAATATCCGGCCCCATGTAAATCCGGCCCCGTTACTAATTCGGCCATGGATGAAACGCTCTTGGAATATCCGACCCCATTTAGCATGGAAAATCCGGCTCTACAGTAACTTTAGAAATAATATCATTTATTATTTAGTATTTCTAATGAAATATTGGAAAGTTTTTAGGTAATTTGAAACGCACATATTAATAACTTCGGGGTTGTGATTGAAATATTACTCATAACGGGAATATAAAGTGCATACAATAACCAATGACTGTTAATGAAAAGTAGCATTTTTTTGGGGAATTAAACACGTATGATTTTTCAATTCAATTTAATAATAAATTATTCAATATAATCATAAACAATGAATATAATTATATATTCTCCCTTGTTCTATTTCTCAAGACGATATTTTTAAAAATATATATACAGGAAAAAACAACACAAAAAGTATATTAAAATTAAGAAATATATATATATATATGTATATTCATCTTTCTCTCTCTATTCCTGGTATAAAAGATTTTACATTCATTCAATACAATTGTATTATAATTGTAAATAATGTCCCCACTGTATCCTGTTAATATCTATTGAGTGTGTCATCTTGAGTTATGTTGGTTTGTAAAAGAGCATGTATTTATGCAAACCTTTAAATGCGTCTTTATTTTTAAAAGATATCAATATTATAGAAAAAAATGGTTTGTTTAATTTGTCTTCTAAAATATCGTGTTATAACTAGCGTTAACTATATATGTAATATCGGGTATTTTTCCATATCGTCAAGTATCATAATAGCTCTCTGTTAGTAGACATTCACTTCAATGTTCAGCAGACAGTCGCGTGATTTGAGTTTGTAATGTTTACGGTTCAAAATGTCATGGGACACAACAAAACTTTACTGTGTAAATATTTTGCAAGGTGTGCTTGATCGTACATTATTGAATAAGTGTTGTACGTTGAAAAACTAATTCAAAATCTGATGTTATTAACTAGCTATTTGAAAAGATGAGATGACGATGGACACAATGAACAGAATAGATTATATTTTATACGAGTCGTTCAAAGGTGTGCAGTTTAGAGAGTGTATCTAAACTTCGTATTTTAATTTTGTATGCAATATCTCATGTTGAAAATGTAGTTTTATGTTAAAATGATGTGTGTGTGTTTCTCAAAGGCAAATAGATTACTGTATTTATTATCAACATAGATTAATACAACTATTCTTTATTTACACATGCATTATTAAAAAAGTATTGATCTGCCATCATCTATAGTATGTTAAAAATGGTGCATATTTATAAAATCTCATAAAATCAAAAGCAAATTGCTTTCCAATGTTACATTTCCACAGTTTCAATAATTGTGATGTATGAACAAACTGTTGATTTGTTTATACAATGTGCAACACAAATTATCAAGTTATGTGTATTTCATAAATATTTTAATGTAAGCATATACATATTATGTATGTATTGTTTATGATAAATAACCCTTATATTGCTATAAAAAATTTAAAAAATGTGGGGCCGGATGGACCATGCTAAATGGGGCCGGATTCTCAAGGGGCAGGACAATCTTGGGACCGGATTCTCCATGGCATTTTTGGAATGTGGCCGGATTTTCCTCGTTCCGTTATAATATCATAGGATTATGTTGTTACAACAGATTACTTTTTTCGCATACCACTTCAATATACGAGAGGATCTATTTTTGAAAATTTAAACTTAAACTGTACGTTAGTTAAAAAAAAAAGATTAAGTTGTTCAAAGAATTAGCACCAATACATTTAATTAATAAAGCCATCGCATAATTGAGAAATTTACAATTTGAAAACCGCAAATATTTTCCCTCCCGTTCTGTTATCTGTTTACAAAAATTGAATTTGTTATCAATTTATATGAATATCTATGTTAAATAAAATAGCTAATTTTAATAAAAAATAACAAACAAACTTGTGTTGAAATGTTATAACTCAACTACATCCTAGCAAACTATATTATTATCCCCAATAAAATTACAAGTTTTGCCTTCGGGCAGGGGTAGTCGTAAATTAAGGTCATAAATAAACACTGGCTTATTCCATTGTTTGAGATTAGAAAAAAAAAACAGACAGGACGGGGTGGGGGGGGGGGGGGGGGGCTCTTTTTTTGTACAATGATTATAAGATTACTTTACTGGTCTTAGGAAACCGTTTAAATTCAATATGCTGTAATATTTATAAACATTTGATATTGGTTTATCATAACTAACTTGTATTGAGTTAATTACACGATATCAATGCGATGACTATACAACACACATAAAAAATACACAAAATGAAACATGTTTGCAGTTACAATATCTATTTCAAAACGGATTATTAAACTTAATGAAGTAATCTCAGAACCTTAATATTTCTTTAAATAATTAAATAATTTTATTTTCGTTCCGCAAAACACCATTCATTTCATAGTTATTCTCTTTATTTTTGTCTAATCTATATACACGTCATATAACAAAACATCTACATGAACGTTTAAACTTGTACAAAGCCATTCTAAAAGAATTATAAGATTGATTGATTGGTTCATTCATTCTGGTATGCATATCAGTGTAAAGTACAATTATGTTACATGATAAAGCTCTATGTAAAATATTGCTAATCTTTATATTAAAATCTGCAATTTACAAAGTTTTGAATTAAAAGCTGAAGAAAAAAAGAGCACTATTGCGCATTTTTAAAATTATCTTATAAAGCCAATTAAATTGAGTAATTCAAAACAATGATATGCTAATTAGGCTGTATTTACATAATTATCAACCAATTACATTATCAAATCTCTTTGTTCAAGTAGTAAAGTATTGTTGTTATTTAGTCACTGGTTTTGATCTTTATTGATATAAGTTGATCATCTAAAAGTATACATACTCTTCACGCAACTTTTCTTTCTATGTCCACTGAATTATTTCATAACAAAGACATTAAAACATAAATTTGTGCGAAAGAAATAAACCATTAAATAATGTTTTGGATTACAAAAGAAATGTACTTGAATTTGAAGTTTTTTTGAAGGTTCTTTAGTTAAAATATGAAATTAAAATAAATCTAATCTTTAGAATATAAGATAAATACATAAATCACAATAACACTTTAAACTACACATAACTTGCAATATCACCATGTGTATATTAACATGTCGGGGCTGACCAACATCTGTCGGCTGATATAGCGACATACAGGCTGTATCTAAATGGGTACAGTAATATGTTGTATTGGATACAATAGTACGCTCTATTGAACATACAGAAAATAAATCAGAATTACATTTTGTCTCATTTTCAAATCAAAATGGAAGCAAGATGCAATTATCATATTTTCTATATCTAAACATCATCGTAAAGAGAATTTGATTTGCAATAAACGTATACGTTGTAATAGGTTAGCAGAAATCACAACTAAGGTTTATTAAACATTAAAAGTGACCGAAAACGTATTTTGAGTAATTTTTATATAGAACACATGAGCATATATACTGTTATAAAATTAAAAAAGGAAGCAAGAAGACGTAAACTTATTTTAATTTTTATTTTATCATAATGAAGGTTATATTTTTAACTTAATGACTAGACGTTGTAATGGATTGGCAATTTAATAATGAAAAAGTTATAACGATTAAATTTCTTCTATATGGTTATATGTAAACCAAATATCACGGTTTAGCCAGGTAAGTAATGAAAACCGCCGATATCAAGAGGGGAGGGGGTGAAACTGCTTTCGATAAGCAAGTGGGATGTCTGAAATAGTCTCACATGATAGAGTATTTGATAATTGTACAAAGTTATTTATTTTAATAACGTAGGCAACTGGCCCATAATTTTACATATAATATTTACAAAAACTTTATTTTGTGTCTAATGAACAAATAACTAACCATAGCTATACATCGGTATGTCGTAATGAATGTATATGTACTATATATGAAAACCAACAGAGCTATAAGTTAGTATTAAGTCGTTGTAATACTGTTATTTGTGCGCAGGGGAAAGTTCGAGGTTGATTACATCCGCAAACCAGGTGTACGTTCCCCCAGTTACAGTTGTATGACTGACCTTCCAAAAACGGTGAACCATGTGCTTATTTTATAGATATCAAAAAGAGCTTTCTGTATATTAAACATGCCACATACTTATTTTTATATCATTTTAGAGGTTGTTTACATTTCTCTGGGTAACAGTCAGTCTATTTGTTGGAGGAGTGATACTAGGTGCGTATAAACTACAATGTTGTGTAAATAAATTCTGTTTATAGATAGGGACCATTGTAATAAAATATGTTAAAACACATATGTCGCGTGTACATTACGGCGCCAACAAATAAACACTATGTCGCTTGTACATTACTGCGTCAACAAATAAACACTACTATGCCGCGTGTACATTACGGCGTCAACAAATAAACACTATTTGTGCAATGCTGTTTTTTTGGCTTATAAGAGCTCAGTCAGAATAAGGGTTAAATGATCTTGATATACCTCTAGTTGAAGTATGAAGGGGAAGGGCTGGATCTAATGTGGGCAGAAATTGTGGCCCGACCCCATTTCATGATATATTGAAATAAACTATGTTTAAATTAGAAGAATTGTGAAGTTTCTTAGAATCCTCGTATAAGACATCTAACAGAAATGTAATTGTCAATTCAACTAGTTTTCCAAGGGTCGTTAACTTACATTTTCCAAAGGTTTCCACATTATGTTAAAATGTGGTTGTTTTAATACTAGTGAAACACTAAAACAAAGCCAAAAATACATAATTAGTTTAATGATAGACGACAGTGTGATTTTCGTATAAAACTACATTTTCTGTTGCAGTGACTAACTTTAGTTACGAGTGGGAGAAGTCAGAGATACAAACAACGACGAAATACAAAGCTGGCACTGGTCAAGATATCAGTGCAAATATCGGTCTACATATCGGGCTCCGGGGAGTAAACATAACTCTGAAAGGTTTGTTTATTCGTATTTATAAACGTAAACGTGAAGCAGACTATTCACATAATAATATAATTAAAATCTATAACGAAATGAGACCAAAGCGTTTAAAACAAAATTGACATGACATAGACTTAAATATGTAAAATCTACAAATGTGTGCAGACACCTGAAAACTGAAATGTTCTAAACGTATGTGTAAAACAGTGAGTTGTAAAACCATCATTATGGGATTTAAACCTAGTTTAGAGGTTGTCTTACTTTCTCAGCCAATGAAATCGCTCAGGTTTTTTTTCAAAATAAAACGTTCCATTTCACAAATGAACTTTCATTTTCTTTTCCATGAAAAATAGAACTTTCTATTTTGAACCAACTTCTGAAGCTGCAAAGACAGTGCTACACCTTTTTTTTATAACGGTGGCGAATCCACGTGACCTTATGCTAAAAGTAGAAGGAAAGGTGTCCGTTTCTGGCAACAGTTTTGGAGATAACTTTCTTAAAATTAACATTTCATGAAAAATCACAAACAATGACGAACGCCGTCTTTGTAAAATGATGACCCTTCGGTGCTATTAACTGGCCATGCAAAATACATTTTTTTCTGCCAGATGTGCAACGGCGGATATAATTTGTTTTGCAAATTTCACCACCTCATCTGTTCAACTGTGCAAAATACGACGTAGCACTTTTTGCAATTAATACGGCATCAATGGCAACTTAGTCAGTTTAGTTTAAATTTGTTTATTTAACTTCGATTGTGAAACAAGTTACGATCGGCGTCTTCCTTGGCAGAACCAGTACTCAACATATGCGAAAAGACGGTGTCTTGCACACATTACCGTGCAGGGATCGAACAGGCCTTCTGCTGAACGCATGGCATTATATGTAATATCGAGTGTTCTATTTTGAAAAAATCTCAGCTATTTTATTGGTTGAGAAAGTAGAACAACATCTACGGAATGATAATCTGTGTTCAATGTTAAAATCAAAGTCACAATAACATATCGGATAATCATGTGTGTCATTAGTTAACCAAACCAAAACGACAATGGCACTAATAATTGTGCGGATGTATGTTTCAGGTGAGCCTGTCCATCAACTAAACGAGACGATCAACTACAACGAACACTTCAGCTGGGAGTGGGAACAAGGAAGATTAGGCTTCGGACCGTTCGGTAATTCTGCTTTATATGTTATATGAAGATGGTCAGTGCAACATCATAATAAATTAAAGTACATTGAGTACTGAGAGCCGGGATTTCGTAAGCATGCGTACGCTTTCCCAATTTGGTTGATATCATTCTTGTGTCTGTTGTGTGTGATATAATACAATGCCCACAATATCTGTTATTGCTTGATTTGTTGCAGATATAAAATGCATTAAAATAATGAAATTAGATGACCCCGTCGCAGTATGGTCATTTTGGCGGTGATCAAGGATCTGGACTACAAGGCTTGATCACGTCAACATAAACAGGGCGATGTCTATGTTAGTAAGTTCGGATAAAAATGAATTATCAATATGTGATGTACTTATATAAAATGTCTGATCACCGGCTGCTATATATACATGCTTTGTATTCTTTTTAAAGCATGTGTTAATGTATTTACTAGATACGGCTTATAACTGAATGTGAAAATCGAGCAAATCGGGAGACACTACCTTAAAGGCCTATCAGTTACATTAACAAATTGACAGGATAATCTCATTCCATATCCAACAACTTAGATCGCGAAAAACTAATATAGACAAGTAATTATTTTCGCTGTTTAGCACATAATTGGCAGACAATTATATTTAAACAATCGACAATTATATCTGTCTCATGTTAATTTATATTTTACAATATTTGATAATAAATACAATTCGTACACGATAATATATTTCAGCCAGCAGATACAATCGTGAGTACCGCGCAGCCCAGCTCCGTGGACTTCCGCTACCGATATTGTGGGTGGCAGAATACTTTACACTAGATGGCGAAGGTTTTCGCTGGGGGAGACACTACAGGGAAGCAGGATTGTTTGCATATATGTGTCTGTGGTGAGATTAAATACACTAAATACATGTAAAGTTATATAACCCATGTTTCCATAAAAAATAAGGTATATCAGTTTTAAACAGTTCTTTCAATCTGGGTATATATTTATAATTATACATGCCCAATATAAGAGGTAGCAGTCAAGTGACACCTCTACAATAACGGCACATTTACAAGCAATACATAGCATAATTAAAATAAGGTAAACGTAAACAAGAAATAAGTAACAACAAAAATCACCTCCTTGGACCGGTCATATGTTTATTAGTATTTACAAACATGTTAACAGTATTTGCTTATAGGGATTATATGGGAGCTCAGAGAACGCTACCAAGAAAAGTATAAAAGCACTTCGATTTGATTGAGCCTATTTATGAAGGGGAATCCCTCGCGCATCTGGCACTGACTTAAGGGGCATTCGTTTTTCAAGACATATACAGGTTCAGATATATAAATCTTGAATGTATTGATAGCCAGTATATAATATATATTTACACGCATATTTTACCAAGGCATAAAGTCGTGCATATTCCGCTCATACCACGCGATGAAAATACGGTTCAATTGTTTTTTACAGCCACCACACGTATTTTAAGACTGATATTGTTAAAGCTAGTAAACTTTTTTATAAAATGGTGCTTTTGAAGCACAGAACTCAACCAAAAATATAGCACGACGGTTTTAATGAGACAATTGGTGAATGCCATATTAAATGCAACATGTGTTTTATATATTGGATAATATGAAACCTTGGTTAAAATAAAGAAGTTTCAGAATGGTTTATGACAACGACAACTGCTTTCAAGTGCGATCTAATATCTATACTGGTTTGAAAACAATCGTAAACACTAATATTTCTCTCTTTTTTCAGGCTAGCTGTACCATTATGGTTATTATCCAATATTTTGTTCTTCGTGTTGCTACGATACGGTGCCTATTTCCTCATATTGACGGGAATAAGTATGTGTATTGCAAATATTATCAAATGTGCCATTCGGAACACACTGGACCTGGAGATACCATTTTCATCAGGCCATGTGATTAAACCTCAGTACGGCAGTGCATTCTGGCTTTGCCTAACAACAGGCAAGACATGTTATACTACTCTTTAAAATGTTTAGTTGTTGATGTCACTGCCTTCTCTGCAACCCTTAATGAGCTGCATCGAGTAGAGCAATTCAGTTGGGGCTACTTATGGATATTTTCTAAACTCATATACATTTTGATGAATCCATTTGTTTTTTCATTTATCATCTCATCTCATCTTTTAAGCCATTATGCATTCTGAAACAAACATTACAAACAATGAATATTAGGATATATAAAATAAACCAATTAATATAGATAGATATATTTGATGGCGGCTTACACCATGCCTAGTTCAATGTTAAATTTACAAATATATTGGTTACTTAATATTTAAACCATTCAGTTTTCCAATTACATAAAACAATATGCTAACGTTTACTAAATAATACAACAAATATAATTACCTGCGGGCATATTAAATATGTCCCATGAAGATAAAAGTTCAAAACATGTATTCATACATTATTTCATTTATAAAATTAAAGACATATCTATATCAATTTTTAGACATGTGTTTTTCATTTATTTCATTCATAAACTCAAATATCTATTTATATCAATGTTTTAAACATGTATCCATGCATTGTTTTATTCATAAAAGTAAATATACATATATATTAATGTTAAAGCGTGTGTTTACTCATTATTTCATTCATATACTTTAAACATCTATTTATAGCAATGTTTAAAACATTTATTCGTGCAATATTTCATTTATAAAATTAAAGATATTTCCAGACAAATGTTTTCGCATTTATTTCATTCATACACTGAAATATATATTCATATCAATGTTTAAAATATTTATTCATGTATTGTTTCATTCATAAATTTAAATATCTATTTTAGCAATGTTTAAAACATGTATACATTCATCGTTACATTTATATAATTAAATATATTGATATAAACGTTTCAGGCATTTACGCATTATTCCAATCATACATTTAAATATCTAATTATATAAATATTAATGCATTAATTCGTTTATAAAATTGAAAATATATTCATATTAATGTATCAGGCTTTTGTTTACGCATTATTTCTTTCATAAATATATATACATTACTACGTTTATGAAATTCAGCTATTTTTATATAAATGTACCAGGTATTATCTGTATTGTGGTTGGCTGTGTGATTCTGTTGATGGATCTGCGAGCTCCGACGGTGATTGCTCGGTTCTTTGGCGTAGATGTTCTCCAAGACGACAACACTGTGATAAAAAGCAGTAAGATACGGTTATATTTTTGGTTCCATGTACATGCTGTATAGCTATATATAGAGATTAAATTGTATGTTTTAGATATTTGAAGATTGTTATCTATCACATGCAGAAGTGTAATAAACCCATGACATATTTTTGATATTAACCTAGTGTAATATCACTTCCGATTCAACGTTTGGTATTTTCCGTAAAACTCGACTCTCATCCGTAAACTGCCTAACTATATACCGACTTCCCCGAATATATAAATGACGTCGGTTAATCAAGGTAAAATCAAGTTAACAATACGTCACACGACGAATGACAGAAACGAATATGCCAGACTTTTTACTTGTTCCTTATATACATGATATGTTCTATTTCTTTGAGGTATGTGATAAAAAAATCTCCATGAATGCTCATTAAGTATTTCATATATTAAACTTGTTGGCAAATATGACATAACGCTCTGCAGAGCCTCGCATAATATATATTTGCCGACTCATCTAGTAAATTCAGTAATAAATGAGTACTCATGTAAGAGATTTAACAACAACGAAAACAACAATAACAAAATATTTTATTTATCATTTCGGGTAACACATGTTACAACAAATATATCTTAAATACAATTTCAACTATAAAGTATATATCAATGCTGAAATACTGAAAGAGACGTACAACTTATCACCTCAGTTTTACAAAACAAAATATACGTGTATGGCATATAAACATATAACAGGGCATGTAACGTGTTTATTTTATTAACGATGCATTACTTTGGGTAGAAATGCTTTAATAACCTTTAAATATGTGTAGTAATAAAAGCATATCACTTTTAGCGTAAATATAAACTAATTGTATAAAGCATTGACAATGTGATGATACAACTCATAATTGCATATTATATCTACTTGTAGCATGGATATATAATCTAATTACACAAAGCATTTGTAATGGGATGATAAATATCATAATTGCATATTCTATGTACTTGTAGCCTAGATATACAAAGCATTTGTAGCATGGATATATAATCTAATAATACAAAGCATTGACAGCGAGATGTCCAAAATTGCTTATATTTAAATATTGACATTGTTAATTATATACCCATGCCGAAAACATAAAAATTAATGCAGTATTATGTCCCCAAGTTATATTTCTTTTTATCTCATCAATTTAAGTTTCACATGACATTGATCCGAATTAAAGGTTTAAAGCAGAATCTATACAAACAATGTAAACAAATACTAATTTTCATACAAAACATTTAAATATTACCATTAGACAACAAAATAAGACATTATATCTTATTTAAAATGATTTAGTGTGTGAATTCTTAGAGTAGTTTAACAATTTTATATAACTAAAGACAAGTTATTTTTATATATGCAGATACAAACCTTAGGAATTTATCAACTTGTACAATCGGCAGTGATGCGAACAGGTATCGTGGAAGTAACTGATACCGGTGAAGTGATGAGAACCATTGGTCCCAGACCTCCAGGTGCTCCCCCTAACGGTAGCAACGTTAAAAAACTTAACGATGAAACTGATGAGTTAACAGAAATAATTGAAATAAAAAATGATGGGGCCACCAAAACAACAGATCTTCTATCAAACAGTTCACCACCACAAGTTGATAATAACGACGGTGATCATGTCTCTGTTGTTTACAAGCCAAACTATGCAAAGCAAGTATATGACGTCTATGGTGAGGATGAATGGACAGATGCTTCGACAGACGATGATATGGACCCAACTGATGAAGAATATGAAGAAAGTGATATTGTATGTTATTTGTTCCTGTTCAAAGTGTACACTGTTGACAAAGTGAAAGTAGATGTCAGAAATCTTGTATTTATACCCCAGTTTCAGAGCATATTATTTTCTAAATTCAAACATGACAGTGTTTTGAAAAGATTTAAAATACACCAATAATTCCATTCAAACTTAAAAATGAACATTAAGATAATTAAATTTTTAAAAAAGAAGAAACAAAAATAGATAAGTTTCATGTATATCCACTTGCCATTGCATTATCTTCCAGGCCCGTAGCGTGGCATACTCAGTTACTCTGCTGAGTAACATTTGAAAAGCCTAACACATAGTGTTTAAGAAATGTTCTAGTTTAAGTGTAGCATTAAAGCTGGAAAAGTCACCAGAAGCCACCATTTACACTTCTATTTCTATTTTCCCCGGGTGAGACCCTCGGACCATCATTCCTACACTCGTCACCCTCCCACGGGGTAACTTTAAACTTAGTAAAGTTAGTAATTAGTTTAGTTTAAACAACATTTTATTCACAATTAATATGGTAGCCATGCATTCAATATACATATTAAATTACAAGTGAAAAGGAGATTCAGAAGAAAGCTATAATAGCTTATAATCTGTGTATCTGTTTCAAAAGAGTAATTAGACTTCCACATACTTTTGATCACATTTCACTGATATAAACTGGTAAAATATTCTGAATTAGTGCATAGACAATAGAAATATTTGTGAAATGGGATAATAAAAAAAGTAGCAAAGTGATTTTAAAAAATCGTGATTTAACATGATGAAAGTGAAGAAATACATAGAACATGATATAACTGAATGTAGTATATGTACCGAATTAGGGTATGAAATAATATTTTAAATGCAATAATGATGTTTTAACGACTAATAACCAATTGACCAGAGATACAATTTACGCTGGATACATGTCCTTATATCCATCGTGTTGAATCCTTAATTAGTATAACCTAGCTATATCGGCTTCTGCAAAGTCATCGAGAACATCTGCATAAAGCAGAATTTGTTTTCTTTCACACTTTATCTACCTGCATATTTTGTGTTTTACGTATTTCGCATGTACATTCTATCGCAAGTGTAAGAGAAAAAGTTCATTTTGAAGAACGATGTCGGTTGCACTCGTTACCCAGATATAAGTTAAGTATATCGTTAATAATGAATTATCATTTGTGCAATTTAAAAATACACACACTATATTTAACAGGACATACCAGATGACAAGCAAAACAGGAAAGGATATATTGGACGGTTTATTGAGCGAGCACAGACGAGACTGGCTCTTTCCCGAGGAATAGTGCAAAATTTGCAGAAACCACGCCGTCCGTTATCTGGTAAACCCGTACGCGAAACATGTCGTCCAAAATCTAGTCAACGGTCTAATGGTGGCTTAATTGACAAACCACATAAAGACGAACGAGGAACTGGTGACCCGAATAAGGCTGAAACGCCTGACCTGCAAATCAGTGACAAGCCCAAGACTGCCCCGGCTGGTAACGGAAAGCCACCTCTAGCCAAAATATCTCGGTTGTGTTCAAGCAAACCACGCAGACAAGGATTCTTCGTAAGCAAAGAGAAAATATCACCGTCTGTTGTAATCAAGGATACGGAATCCAAGAAAAGTATGTTCAGTTTACTCAATTAACTTTTAAAGGTGCCTTCTTATTTTTGTCCACTGAAATCAAGTATCTGTTATCGTAATCTATAAATTATGAATAACATATCTGGCGTTTTCTTAAAAAAAAAAATCCCTTGGTGTGTTAAGAGTAAATAATATGAAAAGGAATATATAACACTGTAAACGACCATATTAAAATATAATGAAATCGTAACCTATTTACAGTTATTATTGTTATTCTTCTTACAATTACATAACGCGTGGTTATACAATATACAAACTAAGGCCGTCCTTAAAATATAAATTGTTTAAAATGACTATACAAAATTAAAATTTGGCAAAAACAATATATTACCTACCTACCTACCTACCCACATGAAAAATACAGCAAACACATATTTTTAAGTATGGCCTTATCATACGTTTTCACTGTATTTCAGATATACGACCATGGCAAGATTGATGATTGCTCACACTAACAACCACCATTGTTCATCACTAGATTATTGATTAAATATATGCACAGACAATAAATATGTGGTATGAGATGTAGAAGAATACAAAGCTAGAGTATTGATTAAAGATGTTAGTACCAGATATGTACAGACAATACATATGTGGTATGAGATGTAGAAGAATACAAAGCTAGAGTATTGATTAAAGATGTTAGTACCAGATATGTACAGACACTACATATGTGATATGAGGTGTAGAAGAATACAAAGACTCGTGAATTACTGCCGATAATAAACTATGACTACACTTCGATAGACATTCTTTTTAGAATGAATTAGACAGTATTGAATTATCATGACACTTCTTTGAGATTCTGGAGGATACTGTAGCTGACTGAAAAGAAACAACTAAGGAAATATAACACTAGTTATTTTTATTGTTAGCACCGTCAGATATATTTAGTTTGAAATCATACATTTAATAGTTCTAACTGTGCATAAGAATAACCTACTGGCCAGAGTGTGACTTATCACAAGGATCAGTAAGTGGTCCTGACTGCATTACAGAGTTGCGTTCGGAGGGCGTGTAGCAAAATGACCAAGGGCCGACAACTCACGAGGGTAGAATACAAGTATACTCAAATAAAATTTACAATTTTAATTTTACATGAATAAAATTACGAATATACAAGTATACAATATATACAATATAAAGATAATAACTCAACAAGAATAAAACACAGCTGGTTTAAAAAAATGTCCTACGATGGAAATAACACTTTTTTACACAGTTCTCTCTCCTACACGTTCCGTAAACCTATATCGCGATCCAAACTGCTTACATCATATGAATGTTAAAACTGTTTTTATAATGCACTACTACCGCGTCCGGATTCTCGTAGATTTAGCATCAATCGTCCCTTGTGGCGATGACTATATAAACTGGGTTATCTTTCCTAGAACTCTATACCGAGTTTCTGGCTTTACGTCGCCTCGTACTGACTATCAACCGTACTCCGACGTAAGGACCGTCAAGTCGTCCATATGACGATTATGTGGGTTGCTGTCCTTATGACGGTACTACCACCAGCTGATTTCCTGTCACGTCTAGATAGGTCGTTGACGTAGCGGACACATACCTCGCGAACGTCTAAAAACGGCTACAATATATATATAAACTCAGATTTACTAGTTACTCAAATATGTAATGACATGGCGTCTATTACTTACCATCTATCAATTTCATGGTATTTTTATCAGTATATGATAACAGTGCATTCAATTCTTTCCATCTAACAGTTTCATGGTAGATTTATCAACATATTATAACAGTGCATTCATTTCTTACTATCTGCAGTTTCATGGCAGTTTAAACAGCATATACGACCTTCCGTCATTCTTAAAGTAGCAATTATATCTTAACATAATTTCTCATTTATAATATAAATTACCGACCAGTTCTGTATCTATTCACATTGTGAATTTCAGAATAAGCATCAACAAAATATAATAACACATATCAATCAATGCTAGCATTGTGAATTTCAATACTTTATCGTAAACACGATATAAACAGCTCAAAATACGTTCTCAGATTCCTCGGTCTATATTTTAACAAACCGCTTCTCAATACCGTGGATATGTATTAAATTACAGACATTATCGTCGGAATGGATGTGAACAATTTATACAACTTTACTTAGATCTGATTATGTAAAGAATATATTTATCAGACATTTAAATACAACATACTAGTAATATAAAAGTCTACCGTTATGTACTGGAACAGTAGCATGCTCAGTCTTTCTTGTCGCAACCACTCCTAAAATGTTTTGATAATACTGGACATTGCTTACATGATACAGTCAGAATATATAGCGAAATCAGTCCACATACCTTAGTGAATTTCGTGCAAATTATGAAACAACAAACTTTCATGTGTCGTACGAGAATCGGTCGATGCAGATTTTACGCTAGTAGGCCAATGCAATTTACTTAGTTTTATGACACATAAACCCGTTTAATTATTCTAACTTTCTTAATACTTTATGGAATTTGATGAAATAAACTCCAAAATTATTTATTCTTAAATCAAAGAATGAAAATGTAAAAATATCTTAAAAACGTTGCTCATATCGAGCTATCGATACGTTTAAACAATTCCACGCTTCCTGTTCTAAATATGGCATATATCATTACAAAGGACACGTACTAGCTGACACTACTAAATTAGGCCACAACAACCTAACTATTTTGTTACATGGCTGCTGTGCCAATTATAAGCTAACTTACAGTGTAAGCTTAGTGTGAATTAAGATCATGAAATATGGTTAGCGTGTTCAGCATATTCGAAATCCGTGGACAATTATTACTGATTATATAGTGTTACGTTTATAAGTATTTTGTTAGTTTATACGTTTTTATTTTAAGTCGAGTGCGAAGTCCTCCAATCCGTTTCCTGCCAAGAACCCATATTAAATGTTGTTTTGAGAGGTCATCGGGTTGAATCTGAGATAGAACCCGTGGCCTTTGGTGTAATGTAACCATTTCATTTCCCACAGACAGATATATTTCCCTAACACTGAAATGTAACCATTTCATTTCGCACAGAAAGAGATACTTCCCTAACACTGAAATGTAACCATTTCATTTCCCACAGACAGAAATACTTCCCTAACACCGAAATGTAACCATTTCATTTCCCACAGACAGAAATGCTTCCCTAACACTGAAATGTAACCATTTCATTTCCCACACACAGAAATACTTCCCTAACACTGAAATGTAACCATTTCATTTCCCCCACACAGAAATATTTCCCTAACACTGAAATGTAACCATTTCATTTCCGCACAGACAGAAATACTTCCCTTACACTTAAATGTAACCATTTCATTTCCCACAGACAGAAACACTATCCTGACACTAAAATGTAACAATTTCATTTTCCCACATACAGAAATACTTCCCTGACACTGAAATGTAACCATTTCATTTTGCACAGACAGCAATATTTCCCTAACACTGAAATGTTATCATTTCATTTCCCACAGACAATAATACTTCCCTAACACTGAAATGTAACCATTTCATTTCGCACAGACAGAAATATCACACTAAGGTCACCATTCCAACAGAACAGAACATTAATATCCTTAAAATTACAGAAATATCACCATGTCAGCATTTCCCACAGGACTGAAACACTGTCATTCCCTTATATAGGAAGGTCACCATTTCCAAAAGACAGAAATATCATCATTCCCTTACAAGGAAATGTGTTCGTTTCCCACAGGACATAAATGCCATCATTCTCTTACTTTTCGTTCAGTTTATTCTAGTTATCAAAATAGTTTTATCAATTTTATCTTCTTTTCTTTTACCCTTCACCTAATTATAATCTTCTAATTAGTATACCCGCCTCCCAATTATCATCTTCTTCTTTCTCTACTCGTTACCGTATTACCATCTTCGTATTCACTTAACCCTTCACCTAATTGCATATTCTCATTCCTTTATTCTTCACCTAGTTACCACCTTCGTAATTCCTTTACCGTTCACCTAATTATCATCGAAGTGTCCCTTTACCATTTACCGTATTATCATCCTAATAGTCCTAAATACCATTCACCTAGTTATCATATTCGTATTCCTGTCCCCGTCAGCTAATTGCCATCCTTGTATTCATTTTACCCTTCATCTATTTATCATTTTATTATGTCTTTACCTTCATCTAATTAGTATATTCTCATTCCTTTATCCTTCACCTAGTTACCATATTTGCATTTCTTTACCATTCACCTAATTATCATCTTCACATCCATGTACCCTCCACCTAATTATCACCTTCCTGGTTCCTTTAACCTTCATCTAATTATCACCTTTGTATTCCCTTTACCTTCACCTAATTATCACCTTCGTGTTTCCTTTATCCTTCACCTAATTATCACCTTCTTGTTTCCTCTATCCTTCTCCTTATTATCATCTTCTTGTTGCCTTTATCCTTCGCCTAATTATCATCTTCGTTTTCCCTTTACCCTTCACCTAATTATCATATTTGTTTTCCCTTTACCCTTCATCTAATTATCACCTTTGTATTCCCTTTATCCTTCAACTCATTATCACCTTTGTATTCCCTTTACCCTTCACCTAATTATTATCTTCGTATTCCCTTTACCCTTCTCATTATTATCATCTTCATATTCCCTTTAACCTTCATCTAATTATCACCTTTGTATTCCCTTTATCCTTCAACTCATTATCCCCTTTGTATTCCCTTTAATCTTCACCTAATTATTATCTTCGTATTCCCTTTACCTTCTCATTATTATCACCTTCGTATGCCCTTTATCCTTCACCTAATTATCACCTTCTTGTTTCCTTTATCCTTCGCCTAATTATCATCTTCGTTTTCCCTTTACCCTTCACCTAATTATCATATTTGTATTCCTTTTACCCTTCATCTTATTATCACCTTTGTATTCCCTTTATCCTTCAACTCATTATCACCTTTGTATTCCCTTTACCCTTCACCTAATTATTATCTTCGTATTCCCTTTACCCTTCCCATTATTATCATCTTCGTCTTCCCTTTAACCTTCATCTAATTATCATATTTATTATCCCTATACCCTTTACCTAATTATAACCTTTCTATTCGCTTTATCCTTCACCTAATTATCACCTTCGTATTCCCTTTACCGTTCACTTATTTATCAAATTTGTATTCCCTTTACCTTCACCTAATTATCACCTTATTGTTTCCGTTATCCTTCACCTAATTATCACCTTCGTATTCCCTTTATCCTTCACCTAATTATCACCTTTGTATTCCCTTTATTTTTCACCTAATTATCACATTCGTATTTCCTTTACCCTTTACCTAATTATCAGCTTTGTACACTCTGTATCCTTCACCTAATTATCACCTTCGTATTCCCTTTATTTTTCGCCTAATTATCACCTTCGTATTTCCTTTAACATTCACCTAATTAACACCTTCGTATTCCCATTACTCGTCAACTAATTATCATCTTTATATTCTATTTACCCTTCACCTATTTATCCCCTTCGTATTCCCTTAACCCTTCACCCAATAATCACCTTCGTACAATCTATACCAATTACCTTATTATCATGCTAATATTCCTTTACCCTTCGCCTTATTATTAACTGTCACTAGATTATTTGGAAAAATGTATTAAATTGCCACAAATCACAACGCGACAATGGCAAGAAAAATGTAGCGATTCAGGTATGGGACCGCAGTATAACTCTTGAAGCTTGCGGTACATGTGTATAAAACAACACTTATTTTCTAATTCGCTTTCTCAACAGATTATAAAGCATTTATCTTCTTTCACAGTAAATTCAGGGAGTAAAAGACTACAGTACATGATATAGGATAGTGTCTATTGCATTGCCATTGTAACATATTTACATTACAATTCAAATAACAATCTGTCAGATCCTGAGAGCATCTGGTCTATGAAGAATAACTGCAACGGCATTGTATTATATACATTTTTTTCTCATAGTGAAATTCCTGTTCTTGAACAGTTACCTGTCAACATACAAACTCTTATATATTATTATCAAAATAAAGATTCAACAAACCAAAAAGAAATTTATACTCTAAAATTCATCTAGAAGAGCTAATTTCTAAAACCCAGCAGTTAACAGGCATCCCCCCCACCCACCCCCGTATCTGACTAAATAGTTTTTAGAGTATCACATACATTGAACAGTTTGCAACTAACAAGTTGTGTATCTTATAACTTCATAACGGGAGGGTGTGGTGGGCCCAATCGAGATATATATGTAGCGATACTAAAACGGCAAATGCAAATACTTCGAATGGTGAGAATGTACACACCTGTACCTTATATACTGGTCGCTGGCCACATAGCACGAGCTACTCGTGCAATGTACCCTTCACGTAATTGTCCACATTCCTTTTCTTACGCCAAATATAAATACATTAATATTGTCTTAGAATACTGACTCAATTTACTCTGTAAATTTAGTGGAAATAAACATGTCAAGCGTCATCAAATATAAAAAACAAAGAGTGTTTCTACCTGTGTGACTCAATTACATGTGATATTGGCAGTGATTCAATAATATCCATCTTAAGATATACCAACACACAATGACATAATAGAAATAACTTTGCAACAAGAATGAACCATCGTTTTCATATAAAATACAATATATCCAAGATGGCGAACCCACGTGACTATGCTATAGAGTAGTGCAAAAATATGACCATGTCAAACGCGTATCTTTGCAAAACGTGAACCGGCGTTTTTCGCTCAGTTGAGACAATTACGGTATGGAGCAGTGCAATTTACAAACAAAAACGCCGTTGCACTTTTTTCAGATAATACGTGGTGTTTTTTATTTTCATGTCCACTTGATATGACCGGTGGTTCATCTCTATACAGAGACGGTGTCCGTCTTTATTTTGTGAATTTTCATGAAATATCAAGAAAGTTATCTGCAAAAAGGTTATCTAAAGGGAGCACTTTTCCACCGATATTTTACACCACTCCATAGCATAAATAGTACAGGGTATTTATGAAAATTGGGGACAAAATTCCTATAGAAATGAATTTTGGTGTATGTACTACTTAATATGTATAGTTTATAGTTTATTAGTTTATTTAAGACAAACATGGCCCGTGAACATACAATAACACACACATATACATATTATACAGGTACAAGATAGACATTTGTAATGAGATATATTACATTCAAGAAAATATCAATCAATATGTGTATATATTTTAGAAGGAAAATACAATTTGAAGATCAAAGATCACGGGAGAGATCAATTCTTGTAATTGTGAATAGTGCTGCGTTGACAATAAGCATGAAACAATATCAGACTTATAAACTACTGTTTTCATGGCTGGTCTGTAAACCTATTAATAAGCAATCTTAATTCAAAAGCTTTATGAACATAAACGCTTAACATTTTAATTTCAGGCTTATTTTTATTGGTTAATAACTGCATGCATTTAAAATAAGTTTTTTTCCTGTAGTATGGTTTAAGAAAGTTTTTCTCCGTTCTTTAAACTTTACACATTCGATTAAAAAATGGTTTTCGTCCTCTATGATATTACACTGTTTACACATTCTTTCATTGAAGTATACACTAACTGGCCTTTTCCATCGACCGCTTTCCACCTCCAATCTATGAGAGGAAAGACGGAGTCTTGATAATGCAACACGATATTTTGAAATGTTTACAATGTCAAAATATGGTTTAAATTCAAAAGATGCCACTGAACGATAAAATAAAACTTTTGGTGAGTCGTTTAATTCTGCATTCCAGTTCTGTATGAAAACATTCTTTAACCTTTGTTTAAAAAGGCTTAGAAGGTTATTAGTGTAGTCTACGCTTTGTGCATACCAGACTTCATAAAAACCAAATGTAGATACACGTAATTGACTTTTCACTTGTGATATCCAGTTTATTTTATTTACACTTACGTCGTTATCCATTTTTAACATGTTGTACACTTACTTAATGTTTAACCAATATTTTATCAAATTAAAATAGCTTTTGCATATATAACTAGTACGTCCAATTTCACCATATATAAAGTTTTTGGTGGTAGAAAGTTTATCTCCTTAATAGTCGTTTGCAAAAGTTTAAATGTGTTCTGCCGACTTCCCCATATTTCAGATAAGTAGTTCAAAATAGGAGTGATAACCTTATCGAATAAATCTAATGGTTGTTTTGGTTATATATCTGTGAATTTATTTATATATCTATTAAGTTTAAAAATTGACTTAAGCGCTTGACCTGATAACATTTTTTCATTATCATTAAAAGACCCTCCGGATGTAAAGAGAATACCAAGATATTTAAAACTTTTCACAATTTCTATCTTATTTTCTCCGTAATAAAAATTAAATTGTTTGGTAAACATTTACCTTTTCTAAAGACCATTATCTTGGTTTTGTAAAAGTTACTGTTAATTTCCATCTAGTACAGTATTCGGCAGTACATGTTTAATGAGTTTTGTAAATCTTCGGTTGTTTTTACTAATAAAATAATGTCATCCACGTATAAAAGCAAACATAAATTAACCATGCCTAAACTAATACCTTCTATTGCTTTAAGTAAAATTCTTCTTCTAAGTCATTTGAATACATGCTAAAAAGAAAGGGTGAGAGGCATTCTCCCTGCCTCACACCCAGAGTACATGAAAACGCATCACTTAATGTGTTCATATATTTTACTTTAGATTTTACACACTTGTATATGGATTGTATAACATCTAAGATTTTTCCTCGAACCCCAATTTTTATCAATTTATACCACAAAATGTCCCTTACCACAAAATCAAAGGCTTTTTTAACAGAAAAGAATGTTGGTGTATGCACTATTTAATATGTGTCTAACAACATACTAAGTGAAGCGCGTGGTCCAGTGGTAGAGCACCGAACTCATGATCGGAGGTTCGTGGGTTCGATCCTCCGCCACGGCTATGTGTGATGTCTTTGAGCAAGACACTTCATCCGCATATGCTTAGTACTGGTTCTTACCAGGAAGACTTCGAGCGTGATTTGCGTAAGTTGTAAGAACTTGTTTCACAATCGAAGTAAAATAAATAAGTTTAAACTAACAACATACTAAAAGTATAGAAAAGTATCATGGTGCAAAATACATACTTTGGGTAAAAAGTTAAAATATATAAACGAAACCGTGTATTTCTGGATTCGGGCCATAATATCATCCCTGGTACATTAAGATAATAAAAAATGGCGGCCGATATCCAAGATGGCCGCCACAAAATCATTTATTCCATATATTTTAAAAGAATTTAAATACCATGAAGAGAATAACGTGGATCTTGCCAGTACTTTAGCAGCTACATATATTACACATTTAAACTCTCAATTGTATTTTTTAAAAATTCCAATATGACGGTTTAAATCCAAGGTGGCCGACACAAAGTCACCATTTATTACATTTTTTGTAAGAATTTAACATTATAAGAATAACATAACACTTAGCCAGTACTTTAGCAGATAGATATGTAATATATCATACACTTAAACTCTCAATGGTGCTCTTACAAATCCATCATGGCTTCAAAAAGCCAACATGGCCGTCAAAATATCATTTTATAAGATTATAAGTTGAATGCAAATACAGTTAACATGCATAGTAAATAAATTTCATTTTGTATGCGTGTCTATTACTACTATTATTCAATTGCATAAGCAGGATGGATTGAATTTTCACAGATGACTCCTTTGCAGAAACGACACGCACAACTACATTCAAGGCTCTTTAGGAGCTGTATACGTTCGTTTTACAACCACTGCAGCATGTGTATCGCACCGCCTTTAAAATATGTGTTGGAGCTGGACCTTTTGTAGTTGCCATTGGGAATAGTTTGTCCCCCTCTAGTTCACATACCAAGTCCAGTGGACTCAGTAGAATTAAATCCTCTTTCCAGTCCTGTACTTGCAGGTACACCGGCAAACTGTGCTGCATCAGAGGTTAGAGGCGGTTGTTTAGGATCAACGAAAATTGTATTTTCGCTAGTAACGTAGTTAGTACTAAAAGGTAATTTGAATCAGGCTCGTATATTGGAACCAGGGTTGCCGTTCGATTCCATGGCATTTGTTAGTGCTGGTTTGACTGCGTCTTGCATCTGTCTTGAAGTTTCAATCAATGCTGGTGGGTGAGTGCATAGCTCATACGTTAGTGGTAGATCATTTTCGTCTGTTGTTCTGTTGGCTGCACTTACGTATATCTAAAACAACCGCTGTATATCGCTCTTTGCCACATCTCCGTCAACTCAGAATGCTAATTTGTCATTCATAGGTACAACAGCACATTTTTCTTTGATATGAACTTTTTGGCCAACCATTTGGATACAACTTTATCTCCATTCTGCTTGGCTTGATCAACATTACTGCCATATGACTCCACTGGTTATGCTTTTTAGATCACTCTCAGTTTTAAATGTATTTCGTTCATACAGATACTCAGTAACAACTCTGTGTCATTTCTGTTCCGATTGCGCATTGATGTATGTGTATCATTGAATTGTTCACTTGAGTTGTATAAATTTTCCCAGAAATTGTCTGCATGACTACATTCATTGCCAATGTTGCTGGTCTTGACAGTACCCATACAGCTTTTTTTGTACCTCAGTCATTCGTTTTCCTCTTGTCAACCATCCCCATGCACTCTTTAAATTTATCATGAACATTTGCTCAAGTATCAAATTTGTGGATAGACCAGCCTAGTACCGATCACTTCTTCAGAAGCAATGAGTGACTGGAATGCCATATGAATCAGTCCATATCCCCTTAATATTCTAGCTACAGCCTTTCCCGTGAGAATAAGATTTTTCGGCATAAACTATTGCGAGCAATTCTTGGAAACAAGAGTTATTCATTGTATGTCCAAGAGCACCTGGAAAGCTCATTTCTGTGTGAAATTACCCTAATCGGACAACAATCTTGCTCACTGTCGGAGGGTTCTGCATTTACAATCATGTTTGCCTTATAACATGGAGGTTGATCGAATGTTATCACATGAATCACATACGGGGTATTCACCATGGGTATTAATCATTTACATGGCAATCAGTTCTCGACAGTCATGTCGTTTTCCATAGAAATTGTCTATATATTTTTTTATAAAGTCATTGACCTCAAAACCTCCAGTAGCTGTTCATAACTGATGTGACCCTCTACTAAGATTGTTCAATGCGTTATGATTCATTAAAATGCATGGTCACAACGGGGCGGGTCTGGTTTCCTCCTATAAGGCTTCATAGTGAAAACTCCCATTTAAATCTCACTCAGGTGAGCGATATTGGGTCATCTTGGACCTCTTGTTATATCTATCATTCCAGCGATTGTTCTCATGAATCATCTGTTGTGACAATTAGTTCACATTTGGATAATTTATTGAAAAATATTGTTTTAACTAGTAAATAAATTGCACATTTGATGTATTAATATTGAAAGTTGGCGGCCATTTTGGATTTTATTTAATTGGTAATGGGTTTAAATTTTCCGTAGTGTATTTATCTACTGTCATACCAAGTTTTGACCTCTTCAGATGAATAGTGTTGACGTAATGGGCGGATTCCTGAAATTTACGGTTTCGTTTATGTTGTGTTTGTGGTATACACAGGAACACATAATAATACTATTGAAGTAATGGAACTAAAATGAACGACACAAGGCGTGTGCTCTAACTAAGGTGTTTAATGCTCAGTATCAAAGTAGCAAGTGATTCATGGTATGGAAACGCATGTAATTATAGAGGCAAATTATAAGAGTAGTTCTTATTCTAAGTAAAGGGAAGTAACTACAACATAGAATATGCTAAAGAGTAATCATGAGTTATGAACACATGCATAGATAATACAACAGTTTAGATTTTTCAACTTTTCACCCACAAAATAGGTATTTCGCATCAAGATACTTTTCTATAATTACACACATGTTATATAATCCATACATCAAATATTGTTTCTGTAGGAATTTCGTCCTTTATTTGCCATTTTGAAGCGGTAAATGGTCAGTATGAAAAGCCTTAACCTGAGGTTCTTGCCAGTGAAAAACAACATCTTTCTTTAGTACTTGTCGGAGGGGTTGTGTGACCTCTGACAGGTTTGGGGCAAATCTTGATAGGTATACAACCATGCCTAAGATTTTTTCGAGTTCTGGCTTGTCTTTGGGAGGTTCCATATCTCTGATTGCAGATATTTTCTCAGGGTCGGGTTTGAGCCCTTGGGAGGACAGAACATGACCAAAATATCGGACTTCCGATATTCCTACTTCTAATTTGTCAGCATTCAAACGAATATGTTTTTCACGACATCTTTCAAGGACATTCCTTAAGTTTTCATCATGCTCCTTTACCGTGTCTCCCCAGACTAGGATGTCGTCAACAATGACGCTACAACCTTTAAGACCTTCCAGGCATTCATCCATTTCGCGCTGGAATTCATCTTGTGATGACCTTAGACCCATGGGAGTACGAAGGTATCTGTAACGGCCCAAAAATGTATTGAACGTTGTAAGGTACGATGATTTGTCGTCAAGTAATAAACTCCAGTAGCCTGATGTACAGTCAAGCTTTGTGAAAACCTTAGCAGTTGAGAGCTGGGGTAGGATATCATCCAGAGTTTTCATTGGGTAGTGTGGTCTTGAGATAGCTTTGTTAAGGTCTTTAGGATCTATGCAGATTCGAACCTTGTCTGAACCTGGCTTGTTAACTACTACCATTGAATTGACCCATTGTGTTGGAGTGTTAACCTTGGCTATGATGCCAGCCTTTTCCATGTTTTCTAGTTCCTTGCGAACTTTGTCCTGAATGGCTACAGGGACACGTCTGGGAGGATGTACTACAGGCGTACAATGTTTATCTACTTTGATAGAACATTTCCCAGGAAGACGACCAATACCACGAAAAAGTGCATTGTATTGTGTCAAAACAGTATCCTTAGTGAGGGGTGTACTGGGGGTATCTACAGACATCACAATCTTAATCAAATTAAATTCAATGCAGGTTTGGAGACCTAGGATTGGTGACCTATCTGTACGAACGACATAGAAATCAACTTCTTCAGAGTGTGACTTGTATCTACATGTTAATGTGATACTACCAAGTACATTCAAGTTTGCACCATTGTATGCGGTTAGCTTGCAATTAGCTTTCTTTAGGGAGGCTTTTATGTTGAGTGTTTGCCAATTTTTTTCTGTCAAAATGTTGCAACTGGCACCAGTGTCTAATTTAAAAGGAATTGGTGTATATTTGGGACCAACCTGAATATCAGCAAATACCTGATTGTCCTTTGAATTAATAACATCCACGTGAAAATCATCACTGTCACTTTCATTATACTCCCCGTTGTTCCTAATGTCATGAACATGACGTTTCGTTTTGGCACGGCACACAGTTTGAAAGTGATTCCATTTTTTACAAAATAAGCACTGTTTGCCTTTAGCTGGGGATACTGGGTGTGTCCGTTTCTGTCCACAATTTCCACATTTGGTGTTGTTTATGTCCCTTTTGCTGTGGTGTTCTGGATTGCGGGTGGTATTCCTATGTTTGGTGTGGCTCTTGTTCCCCTTCCAGTGTGGCTGATTGACGTCGCTGACATCATATTGTCTTTCCATCGATTTCAGCTGTGTCAGAATATAGTTTTGTGCTATTTGAATAGCTTTGTCCATGGATAATCTATCACCTTCCGTAATAAGTTTTTCGCGGATTTTGTTGGAACTTACTCCGAAAACTATTCTGTCTCGGATCATCTCATCCCGTTTATCATACTGGCAGTCAATGGCTGCAATTTTCAGTTTTGTGATGAAATCTTCAATAGATAATTCACCTTGGCATATATTGTTAAACTGAAAACGTTTAAATACAGAGTTAAGTTTGGGTTGAACGTATTCCCCAAATTTCTTGAACAATGTGTCCAGCTTCTTATTATCCTCTGCGGTTAAATTCCACGATTTATGGATATCTCGTCCCTTCTGACCAATCCATAAAAGTAAGTATGTGCATTTCGTTTCTTCATCTTTATCCTTTAAAGGACCGTTGAAGATAAGATCTACATGATCTTTATATTGTTGCCATGCTTCAGGCAAGTTTGTGGAAGTCCAGTCCACTTTTGGTGTTGGTACACCGTTGAGTTCCATTGTAATTTCAATTTATGAATGTTGATAAATCTGTGATTAATCCAAAATAATAATGCACAAATGTCACAAATTCAAACTGTAACTTCGGACACCATGTTGTGTTTGTGGTATACACAGGAACACATAATAATACTATTGAAGTAATGGAACTAAAATGAACGACACAAGGCGTGTGCTCTAACTAAGGTGTTTAATGCTCAGTATCAAAGTAGCAAGTGATTCATGGTATGGAAACGCATGTAATTATAGAGGCAAATTATAAGAGTAGTTCTTATTCTAAGTAAAGGGAAGTAACTACAACATAGAATATGCTAAAGAGTAATCATGAGTTATGAACACATGCATAGATAATACAACAGTTTAGATTTTTCAACTTTTCACCCACAAAATAGGTATTTCGCATCAAGATACTTTTCTATAATTACACACATGTTATATAATCCATACATCAAATATTGTTTCTGTAGGAATTTCGTCCTTTATTTGCCATTTTGGCTGTAAATACTCACTACTAAAACCAGGCGGGTTCGCCACTGCGATAACGGTATTTCAGAAATATGAAATGAAATAATATACAAAACAACAAATGCTTGATTCTGAATGTAATCACATGTAGCATTACTTAAATGTGGGATCCTCCTGAAAGTGTTGTTAACTTAACAATTTTTTTTTTAAAAAGGCGACATAAATCTTAAAGCATATTACGAGGATCAACTAGCGGGCGCTCAGCATATGTACCTTAAATTTCTAACGAGCAGTGTTATCAAACATGTTTTTCTATTGTGTACATGTTGAAATAATTATGCAATGTAATTAAAAATATGTACAAAAATGTACATACAAACCATAAAGACACACAAAGGTATAAACAATTCAGATCATTTTGGTCTTACATAAAATAATATATAACCATTGCTTCAATCTTAACCTTTATCTTTAATCTGGTAACAAAGGGTGACAAAAACGATCCTATGAATTACCGTCAGATATCCTTAATCTGTATATTATGTAAATTTCTAGCACATATCATTGGTGTACTCCCATAGTAGGCATGAGCTGGAATGTCGTAATTTTAAACACTGGTCTTCAGAGCATGCATATCTGTGCGTGATTCAGCTTATCGAAAAGTTTCTGTTGAAACATCTTGTTGACATCTTGGTATCTCAGCCCCTCTATAAAAGATGAACATATTCTACCTCAACCATTTGTACCATCTTAAGGACATACGCAATTTCATAAGCCGCAACAATTTGCATTTCAAGGCAAGCATTATTGAACGCCCCCCACTAACTCTATTTCCTGTTTACGTGGCATGATCTGCGCATGCGTCAAAGGAAGTTATTTTACTGGACGTGGCATTCATTTCGTGTATTCGCTTGTCTTGTTTTTAAAAGTGTGTCATTAAACAACACGATAACACAGTAATATATATACCAAACACTTAGATAAAATCGCCATTTTATGGTAAGCTTAGTTAATGTATGGTCTGAACTAGTACTATCGTATATTTTCTGTATTCATTCTTGGACCTACCGGTGTTTTGACATTTCTGTGTGAAAAAAAACTTTACACGACGAAGGTTTGTTTTGTAAGTGTTTACACGTGATTGTTGTCATGCAGACGTTTAAGTATAACTATTTTTATACCATTCATGTTAATAATTATAAAATGAGATATTTAAAACCTTAATGGATCCTAATTTTTACCAATTTGACAAATTAACTTTGTATTGTATCTACCCAAACTGTGAAATTGACATCCATTGTGCCAGTTGGTTCCATTTGTCTGCCCAGAACGTTCTGCCTTCAACACCTAACTGGTTCCAAAAACTAATGCGTTTTGTGTGCTCATTTGAGATTGGCTAACGGTAGCAAATTGAACGTGGCTTCAATAAAGATAGTCATTCACATTTCATTTTTGTTTATCATTTACAATTTGATGTCAATCAGTAGGAGCAGAACTAAAGTCTTGTGACAACCACAATTTACCAAAGACATATAGTGGGTTAAAAATGGACTTACTTGTGCAGAGGTGCGCATTTTGGGCTATATATGGTTAAAAAGCTTGAATGCATATATTTGTCTTTTGAACAGTTACACTTAAAAGGGCAATGATATTCATCATGAAAGTCAAAATAAAAAAGATATTAGCATTTTACCATGTCAGTCTCTGTTAACAGCCATTTTAAAACATAAGAATAGGCTAGCGTTTTTCATATATTTGACTTTGTTTACTACAGTTGTGTGCATAAATGAAAATCAAAACCATATTTTCTCGACCATATGAAATAGATTTCTTGCTTTTCTTCTTCTGATGGTATTATATTAATATAATGTTTATTATGGAAACGTTTTTCTGCATTTGTACCATTTTTCACCTTACAAATTGCCATTTTTGTTATAAGAAAACCGAGAATATAATTATTATATATACAAGTAAGCTTCATTCACAAATTTCAATATAATAAAAAAACTAGCACTGAAATGTAATTAGATTTAGTCAGTGTATTTTTAATAAGTGGAGACAACATGTTATTTCCTGTAACTATCTATTTTTAAATATTTTTCCTTTTTTTTAGAATAAAACCCATTTATCACAATGATCACATGTAGTATATCACATTATTTAGATAAAATGATACTCTACAAATGTTCATGCTGATTAATCTGATACATGCAATGTTAACTGATTATTTATTGGGAGGGGGTGTCAATCTGCCATATCAATATAGATTTACTATGATTACGGAATTTAATTTTCTTTAAAAATTAATGACTATAATAGGTTTTGACGAATTGGCTTGGTTTTCTTTGTATTATTTTTAGTACAAAACTGATCGCAGAGATGCTTTACAAACATAGTAGTAAATTGTTAATGTTAATTCCAGCGAACTCACTCCCAATGTGAAAATGTTTCTAAACCAACTGACCGCGGCATGGTCTAGTGGTAGAGCATCCGCTTCGCATGCGGAAGGTCGTGGGTTCAATCCCCGGCTGGGTCATACCAAAGACTTTAAAAAGTGGTACTAGAAGCTTCCTCACTTGATGCTCAGCATTTAGAGGAGAGTTCTAGGTCTGGTCAGCCCGGTGTCAGTATAATGTGACTGGGTGGGGTATCATACCATGTGTCTGCGGCATGATACTCCAGTGTGACAGCGCTTAGAATACTGTCTCAAGTAGACACCTTCGCGATATGACTGAAAAAAATTGTTGAAAGCGACGCTAAACACTATACAACAACAACTAAACCAACTGAAATATATAAAATATGCTGAAAAAGCCAATTTTATTTATTTACTTTATCTTTTAGGTGTGTTGTAACCTGTGATGATGAATCCACAGTATCCTGGCCAGTTTGGACAGGGTCCACCAACAGGATACGGGGCTCCACAGACACAGGGGAATCCAGGACCTGGTCCTAATATCTATAATGGTCAACCTATGCAAGGTATATTTTGTTACAAAATTATTATTTTTGTTTATTTATCTATTAGGATAAATTCAATTAAAATAATTACAAGTTAATATAAACTATCGAGAAATGTCTTGTTCTCCTAAACAGTAATTTTTATCGCCTTCAGAAAAGGAATTTGTTGCTTTAATAATGAGTGTTGCAGACATTTTGAAGCATTCATTACAAACAGCTAGTCCAAAGTTCATCAAAATTGATATTTTCCAAATGTGAATTTTGTAACCTTACATGGAAACAAAGGAAGTTTTCGGCTTTTAAACTTTAAACACTGGCATATAGGCATGCTTTACTTTTTATCACAAAATGTAGCAATTCCTAAAAATGTGATTTCCTATTTATTTTTAGGTCCTGGACAGTTTGGTGGACCACCTAAAACTGTACAAAATGGGCCTAATCCAGGTCACCCACCACCTGGCCAGAATTTTAGTGGACCTCAAGGGGACTTTGGAGCTCCAAGGTATACATTGTCAGGGCAATGTTTCCATTTGACCCTTTACAAAACATTGTATGTTAATTTTGAACTGTAGACAAATCTTAAGTTGTGGCTGAATGGTCTAAGACACCATATCGAGATAACTTACCTCTCGTCGCTAAGGTTGTAGGTTTAAGTCTCGCTGAGTCCAAAAACTTAATGTGAGAAAGTGTTTCAGTTACTTGCTGAAGGATGATGGTTCTACTCTGATTCATTCTGAGGTCTTCCTTCCACCAATAAAACTGGATATACACCATAATATATATCCTGAAAAGTGTTAAGAATGGTGTTAAACCCCATTAAAAAAAACATGTTCACCTTCTCTTCACATAAATATTTTCTTTCTTTAAGAACACAGATAAGTTTAAATACCTGGACACCATAGCCTTTGTTTGAAGTTGCTTATTGCTATTTAGAATCCAAAACAATAAACCTTTACATGTTGTAGCAAGTCCCAAGATGTCTAGCAATATGCTACATGTTCAAAAGCTAATATCTGATTTCTCTTAGATCAAAACAAACCATTTTTGATTTTAAAATTTGATAAGATGTTTGAGAAACACCAACTTTTTATTTATGATGTTACATGTATGTAAATGATATGACATAACTTACATTAAGCGAGAAGTGCATCAAGCACAGTTGCTTAAATGTAGTAATGAATAATTATTATTACATCATACCTCGTAAACCCTGCTTTTTGCACACAAAAAAATGTCCTTTTTCAGACCAAGTGGTCCTGGAATGATGGCCCCAAGAGGTGGTCCCCCAGGGCAAATGGGAATGCGTCCTCTAATGCCACCATCCTCACAGCCAGCATGGACACCCTGGTCAGCCTAATCAAGTAAGCATTAATACCCTTTAATAATATTGTGTTCATTGTTCATTATGAAAAATTTTGATTAAGAAGTCATAAATGTTTGTTGAGAATGTAGTAGTGTTCCATTGGTGTGCCAATGTATTGACAATTCTTCCTTCAATCTTGTTTTAAGGTGAATATGTTGATCACTGCAAAGTTAAATGATTGGATCTTAATTTTGTTTTCATATTTTATGATGAATGTGTACTATTCATTGACCTGGCGCGGGAAGGACTATCCCTCCACCTACATGCCAATGTTTGTTCATCTAAATACAATTTAATGTTTACTTATGGGGTCATCATCTTGTCTAAGGAAAATGGCAGACTTGTAAACTCTATCGATCACTGATTGGATTATCGACTTGTTTGCCCACGTCAGGTCAATTGCGTTTTTGGCTGTTTATGTTGTACACATCTATTATTTCTTATATTCGTATTGCACAGGAACCACAAACATTGTATAATTTATTTATGTAAACATTGTAATAAAAAGCAGGCCACAGCTAGTTGACTTGTGGGAGATGTTGGTAATGATAACCTGTTTTTTATTCAAGCTGCTATATTATCTTTCCAGATGACCAATCAGATGGGAAACATGAGTATTTCAGGACCCCCAGCAAACCGAGGAGGTGCTCCACCAATGGTGAGATTACTTTTGCCATTGTTTATACATGTACTTTCACTAAATTTAGAATTTTATTGTTGGCTATGAGAAACTGTTTATAAGCACTGTAGGAAAAAATTAGTGTTGTTAAGTAAGTTAACAAAAAAAAGCTCTTTTTGTCACATGATTCGAACCTGGGTTGCCCAAGTCATAATCCATAGATATGACCACTACGCTATCAGTAATATAACAAGGTCACCCTTTTAAATATTGAGTTTAAACATAACTGTCTAATCGATGGTGCTAGAAAATTTCCAAATGCTTAAGCAATACGTTGTTTATCTAGGAATATATATAAACTGAATCATTTATGTTATTACACAGGTTAAGATCAGAGATAATAGCAAGCTTAAATGCATGTTTTTGGCAATAAAAAACAGTATTTTGCATCAAATATGATCCAGATAACCACAATTTTTACTTAACATTACAATTATACCATATTTTTTTTATTGAACTAAACGGGTAGAAAATAATGGTCTCTTTACGCCAAATTTGTTGTAAGATCATATTGCAAAGCTAATTTTTTTACTTCAATTTATGATTTAGAAATCAGTTTATATTTAGCACGTTTATCATAATGTTACTTGTGTATTGTAGGACTGTCTGCAACCTACCATACTATCAATATATCGTTTTATTTTCAGTAACTTTCAGTTCTTCCAACTATCAATGGTTTCTTAATTCAATTTAACATGACATCAGTAATATTGTAATAATATTGCAATATATCACACTAGTATTGCAAATGAGCCATAATATGGAGTCCGGGAATTTGTGTTACATCACAAACCCTTTGGTGTCCACTATTTTAATATTTAATACTTGTTAAATTTTATGCTTTATTAGGTTACTACACTATTTAATTGTTATTATATTGTTAAAAATATTAACAGTTTCTAGATTTATGTATAAAGGAATGTGATTTTTAAATTTCACTGTTAGTAACACTGGACACTATACTATAAATTAATTTATTTATGGTCAAATTAGTTTCTTGCATCTATTAAGTCTACTTAAATGAATTACCAGGTTTAGTTTAATTGTTTCAAATGTAAAACTGGTTATTTAGTTTGATATTTAGCAATTAGTGTCAATTGGAAGGTATGATGTAACAAGACACCAAGTGCGATGTAACTGGACACAAAATGTGTAACAGGACACCAATATAGACCCCAATGAAAGACACCAAGTTACACCATTGCAGACTCAATGCATCTATACAATTTGATTCAGGTGTTTCAACTACTGTCTTCATGCAAAAACAATCACAGGACATTTCTGTTAACAATGTCTGACCAATCATAAACATTTAATTGAACTGGATTTTTGTATTCATGAATAAATCGGGCACAGGTGTAACACTGGACACGGTGAAAATTGTGTCTCGATTTCACTTGTTACACACAAACAATTTGAGAGTAAATTATAACTTCAAATATATATTTTAAAGTTCATATTGTTCCCTTGTACTTTCAGATATCTTAATTGTTTAAACCCATTTTCATTTTCACGGGTACAGCATGTCAGTCACTGTTAACCATGAGATTCTTGTTGTTGACGTAATACGATACACTACAATCGGTCAGGCAGAACTGAACAAAACCTTGTTACATAGAATTAAGTTATTCATTTTAGTACTTTCATACATCACATATCATTTTGGTAATGCTTAAAAGTATTTTAAATTCATTTTAAATGCATTTAAGAGACCGGAGGGTGAATCAAAACAATGTTGTCGTCGTAACTTTTTTCTGAAAACTGACCGTGTGTACATTGTCGTCCGCCATATATCGAGTTGATTCCTCAACCTTCCTTCTCGCTGCCAGCCAGTAGAACTGACTGGTATCGGTGTCGTAAACAGACGCGAGGTTAAAAGGTTACGCGGGCGAATTACTTGGTAAATTTCCATTATGCTCAGATACCGTGACGTATCAAAAGAGGACACAGTTTCTCGTAACTGATATGTTGGCTGTGTGCCATATTTAAGTGGTGGCTTCTAGAATGCCATGTTTACGTCATTTTCAGTAGTACACTGTCGATCACATAAAAACAACATGTGTACGAGATCGTCAATGTCAAGGTTGTAAGCTACAATACATTTTGTCATGACGTAACTCTGAGGACACGATTGGTTACGCCACATTACAAAAAAATATTAAGTCAGATTCTCATATTTACGTTGTAAATAAAAAAACAGAAGTTAATTAATTCAAATAAGAGGAAACTGAAGTTTATTTCAAAAAAAAACACAAGCTGTTTTGGTATAGAAGATTAAGAGTAATACGTGTTTAGTGCAAACACACACGCAAATGAGCTACAACGAAACCAAGAAATTACACAATAAAATAATGATTTAAGAAAAGTTTTAAGTTGTTAAAAAAGTACCCCATGTGACAATTAAGAGAATTATTTGTTTTTAAAAGGTTCTGCAAATTACTTTAAATTATTATTATATACTTTTGCAGCTTATATTAATTTATGTAGAATTTGTGTGATGTAACGCAAATTCCCAGACTCCATATTATGGCTCAAATATAAAAAAAATGACAACAGCAGCTGCCTCTGTTTTAATATATTTTAAAATCTGATTATTCAGGGAGGAAACCAACCTATCAGCACTGGCCAAGGATACAAAGGTCCAGGAATGGGTCCACCAAATGCAGCAATCCCCAAAGGACCTGGTCCAGTTTCAAACCAGCCACCAAATAGTATGGGTATAGCACCTCCTATTAATAGTATGGCAGGAGGTATGCCTCCAAACAGTATGGCGGCTCCCAGGCCTGCAGGACAGCCTCCAAACATGTATGGGCAGCCTCCTACCAGTAGTTATGGACAACCGCCCACAAGTAATTATGGGCAACCACCTACCAGCAATTTTGGACACACCCCAGTAAGTAATTATGGACAGCCACCTACTAGCATGTATGGAAACCAGGGTATGGGAGGAGCCTTACCAACCAGCATGGGTACTCAGCAGCGAATGGGAATGCAGACTCCTCCAGGCGGTGCGGGAGCTCCACCTACAATGGCAGGCATGGCTCCTCCAACAAGTATGGGTGCTCCTCCTACATCTATGGGACAGGCGCCAGGGGGTCAGCAGATGTCACAAGGTTATGGAATGGGACCTCCAATGAGCATGGATATGAGGCAGCAACCCCCTACAAGCTTTGATGGACAGTCCCCGTCACCTGGCACCATGGGGCCCAATTCACCAGGTAAAGAAACATATCTTTTGTACTTTACTTCAATACAACCTGAACAGTTTAAACAGGATTAAAAGTCTCCCTAGGGCTGAGTGTAAAATATAGATATTTGTTTATGACACTGACTTAATATTGGGGATGGAGTATGGTACCTAGGACCTTTTGGATAGGTATATCATCGGAATACATGATACAGTTACATTAAATAAATATTCAGATTCAGAATAATATTTAATTTTTTTGGTCAAATTTTACAATAGGTAATAAATTTAATCCTATTGTTTGTCATTGTAATGAGAACACAAGTCTTTGTTGGTATTTCAGCTTTTACTCAGCCTCAAGTTCCAGGTTTCCCGCCCACTGGACCAGCACAACCCACTGGTCAGGTTGGTGGATTTCCTCCCCCTGGTCAGCCAAACATGGGTCCACCCCAACAGTTCAATCAGGGGTACCCAGGTGGTGCCCCACAACCGGGCAGACCGGGTATGCAGCCAGGACCAGCCATGCAGCAACCACAACAGAAACGCCTTGATCCCGATCAAATGCCTAGTCCTGTAAGAAAATTATTTGTCATTATTGGTGCTACTATTCTCTCAGGCTTTTCCACAGGCCATTTAAGCACAGGGGCACCCCAGCACTTGACTATCAGAAATGGTATTCCCGAAGTGCTTGAATTCTTTGACTAAATTTTGCAAAAGCTTAACTTTCCTCTAAATCATTATTTTTCTTTGCATACATGTATCTTTTCTCATTTTAATGCCTAAAATAAAACATACTAAATATGATGACTTTAACTGATTAATGCAAGTTCTACTACTGAAATATGTTTCAATAAGTGCATTACACAGCTTTTTTTTCCCATATATATTCAAAAAGCGTGTTATCGATTGTTTTATCCAAGAATGGTATGGCTCAGTTAACGATAGTCATGTTATAGAAGAGTTCAAATATTTCAAAAGTAGTTTAATATAAACAATATTTAGATATTCTCCAAAACGATTTAAGATTGTTACTAGAATTAATAGATTATCAGCACATACTCTCAGAAATCAAACAGGTTGTTTTGCAAGAAATCACATTCCAAGAAATGAGAGATATTGTCTTTGTTGTAACATTACTGAGGTAGAAGATATATACCATTTTATTTGCATCTGTCCTTGCTACAGTGATTTTAAAAAGACGTATATAAATAAACATGTTTTTTAAAGACTGTCTATGTACAATACAAGCTTAATATGTAATTGCTTAAAACAATGACAAATTTAAATATTTAATGAACTTACTTAAAATGTAAATGAAAAATGGTGGTACAAATTATTTATGAATTAACAATATATTTGACATGATATTATGAATTTTAAAAATTATGTTATTATAACAATGAATGAAGTCTGAAAAAAATGTCTGTTCTGTTCTTGAAAACATGTTGAAGGTGTTTTCGCACTCTTATCCCAGCACTTGCATTTCTTCCTGTGGAGAACTCTGTCTCTAACAATTTTATGCTATCTAAGAACAGGCTGTGTAAATTAAAATGATCCAGAAGTTGAAACAAACATTAATATAACTTGAAATAATAATTCATTATTTAAAACGTTTTTAACCATAATTTAATTTTATACCTCTAAAAAAATTGCTAACTTTATGTAAAATTATTGGATGTGTCTTTGGAAATTTGTTTTATTGTGAACTTTGAAGTCTTCGGTCCACATGTATTTCAGGGATGAGTGCAAGAATTTATAGTTTAGTGAATTATAAGATGGAAAATGTACATGACGGTTTTCTCTTGTTGATTATATTTTGATCTCGTGTATGTTGTAGTCAACTTTTACTGTGTGTCATCTTGTTATATTTATGTATTGTTTGTTTTAGATTCAAGTGATTGAGGATGACAAACGTGCGCACAGTGGAGTGTTCAATACTGGCGGTAAGGGAGTGGTGCCTCCCTTGGTTACCACCCCCTTTACAACACAAGATCAGGGTATGTACAGAACATAAACATCCCAGTTCTCATTTAATAGAAGACCACAGCGGCATGGTCTAGTGGTAGAACATCCACCTGGCATGTGGAAGGTCATGGGTTCGATCCCCGGCCGGGTCATACCAAATACTTTAAAAATGGTACTAGAAGCCTCCTCGCTTGATGCTCAGCATTAAGAGGAGAGTTCTAGGTCTGGTCGGCCCGGTGTCAGTATAATGTGATTAGGTGGGTTATCATACCATGTGTCTGCGGCATGATACTCCAGTGTGACAGTGCTCAGAATACTGTCTCAAGTAGACACTGACGCGAAATGACTGAAAAATTGCTGAAAGCGGCGCTTTACAACAACAACTCATTTGATAGATAGTAAGAATCCTGTTCTTTCAGGGTTTACATCTAGATTTTTCTAAGTTTTACCTTGTCTTAATGGGAAAGAGAAGAGCAATTGTCATGACCCCTTGCATTGTCGTCATTGTCTAGTTAAAACTCTATGTTCAGCTCTGCTTCTCTGTTTCTTCTCAAATTACTTTAAATATGTTATAGAGACTAATATTCATAAACACATTCATATTATGTTAAACAACATATATAGTTAAGTTACCTATTAAGCTTTCCTTGTAATTTTTGCTTTTTAATAATTGTATTAATACTTGAAACTAATCACCATCATGGTAAAAATGTTTACGTCACATAACTGACCTTGCCACACTTTTAAATTATAGATTTAATACTTGCAACATCTAGTTATTGTTCTGTGTTTACCTCGGATTTTGCTCTATTTGTTATTTAAAAAGAGTACACAATATTTTTGTTACGTGAATATAACATTGATCTTTGTTTATACCAACTCTTTGTGGCTTACATCTATTTATTGTGATTATATTTCAGGTAATTGCAATCCGTCTTTTATGCGGTCAACCATGTATAATATACCATGTACATCTGACATGCTCAAGAACAGCCATATACCTTTTGCCCTCACACTATCACCTTTCGCCGAACTGCAACAAGAGGAGGTTTGTACTTTATTTGGGTTTTAAACAAAATTTTATCACTGAAATTGTTTATATAATAGCCTTTGTGCTCTTTTTATTGACGTTTAAGTTGAGACTAATGCAGTTGTGTCTTTCATATTGTAAAGAAATTAGATCTTTCCTTTAAAGGAAGCCATCCATAAAAATATTTGTTTGCTTTGCTCCAACCCAGTATTTTTCAAGCAGGTAGGTGGGTAGCTTTTGTTTTTTTTGGTTGCCAGATTTTGTTTTTGTGTAGTCATTTTAAACGAAAAATGCACAGAAAACATGATAAGAAAATCAACACTATGAAGTTCTGTAAAAACATTTGGGAAGCTGCAATTTTTAGTAGGTAGGAGCATGGCAAACATGTATTTTTTTAAGAGCAGCCTCAATTTTTGTTTGAATATAGACATTTAGCAAATCTCTAGTACTTAACTTTGATTAATAAATGTATAAAGTTCATAATTAATGATCTTCATCTACATGGCAAAATGTTTTCTATCCCAAAAAGATTTTCGCAGTCGCATTGAAGATCTCATTGAAAAGGCATGATTGTTTTCACATATCTGTGAATAGTAAAAATATTAGTATATAACATAGCTTAATATAAGTGTTAGGAGCTGATCATTGTGACTGTTTGAAATGAGACATGTAATAAATGGTAATTAAGTAGTTTTAAATAAAACTTGAATCTCTTTAAACATTGTTGGATATTTTGCAGAATCCCCCGCCAATCATTAACCTCGGTGAGCTTGGTCCGGTGCGGTGCAAGAGATGTAAGGCCTACATGAATCCGTTCATGATGTTTATAGATGGGGGTCGCAGATTTCAGTGTGTCTTCTGCGGTGCTGCCACAGATGGTATGTGCTTATCCATAAAATTTCAATAAATACTGTTTATCTTCGTTTATTAGATCAATCTCAATGTGAACTGTTTTTGCAAAATTTCAGTAAATTGTGTTATGAAATTTTTATTGAGCACAATATTTGAAAATGATATATTTGCATAATGCAGAATGGTATGAAATTGAAATAACCCATTATGTATACAGATTAATTTCTATTTTGGAAAGGGGCACAACTCTGTTAAATGCTTGAAATACATCCTTTTTTACAGAGTGGTGGTTATTTGTGACAAAAAGTGTATAATTGAATCGGTTGTCTCATTAAAAAAATCATAAATATTCCAATAATAACACTTTAAAAAGAGATGAATATTTCCATATTAGTGATACATCAATAGGTATAAAAAGTGATTTGATTTGTGAACACTCAAGTATAAGTGATTGCAGCATTGTCGTTTGACCCTTTACATGTATATCACCATTGTGTTCAATATATCAACACAATATTAAATTTGATCTGTTCTTGGTTTTGCAGTTCCCAATGAGTATTTTGCTCACTTGGATCATACTGGACGTAGGGTTGACAGTTATGATAGACCGGAGCTCTGCCTAGGATCCTACGAGTTTGTAGCAACTAAAGATTATTGTAAAGTAAGTTTGTTAACATGCCTTTAAAATTGTAAATAATTTTTATTAATATGAAAAAACGTTTAGCATGGTGAAAGTGTAATGGATGTACATGTAGTGTTGACTCGAGTCAGAGGTTCACTTCCAGCTTTGCACTATGGTCTCTCGTAAACAACATCCAGTATTTGATTTACCCAGGAACTGGACTGGAGAGTGATTCGTGAACCCTCTGAGCTTACATTGCATTTGAGCTAAAACTAAAAGTTAACATGAAAACATTATCTCTTGTATCAGAACAAATAAGTATTTCTCTTCCAAAATTGGACTATAAAATGATATGATGGTGATTTTATACCAAGTTAAATTTTGTTCTGTCGTGTTAAAGTTGTAGATCTAACATTGTAAGATTTTGTGATCTTGCATTGCATCTTCGAAATTATCACTTTGCTCCTGGACCGTGGCGTGGTCTAGTGGTAGAGCGTCAGCCTCACATGTGGAAGGTTGTGGGTTCAATCACTGACTGGGTCATACCAAAGACTTCAAAAATGGTACTAGAAGCTTCCTCGCTTGACGCTCAGCATTCTAGGTCAGGTCGGCCCGGTGTCAGTATAATGTGACTGGGTGGGGTATCATACCATGTGTCTGCGGCATGATACTCCAGTGTGACAGCGCTTAGAATACTGTCTCAAGTAGACACCGTCGCGATATGACTGAAAAATTGTTGAAAGCGACGCTAAACACCATATAACAACACAGTAACACTTTGCTCCTTAATGCCTTTAATACCATTTATATTTTGCTGTCTTGCATACTGGTAAAGGATATCAGTCATTAGTGTTGAGGTAAAATTCACACACTTGTAAATTGTACAATTGAAAAAATAAAGACTCCTAACCTCAGTATCTGTTTTCTAGCAAAAATAAAGTGAAACAGTGGTTTGGAATAGTCTTACAGCAACCTAATACCTGTGAATGATAATTATTGTATGATATTTAGCTTGTGCAATATAACCATTTTGTCCACAACCAATGTTCTCTCTGTGTTACAGAATAGTACGTTACCGAAAGCTCCTGCGTTTATATTCATGATTGATGTCTCGTATAACAGTGTCAAGAGTGGATTGGTAGCGCTGATTTGTGAAAAATTGAAAAATGAAATTCTTGTCAATCTGCCAAAGTAAGTATGCTTTCCTTCAATACATGAATTTTTAAACAACAAACAACAAGAGAGTACATGGCAAAAGCTGAAACTTCATACATATATATAATGTGTTGAGGATTGCAATAATAATTTTGTATTTATTGTATGCATATGCAGTAATATTGCTTATTTGAAAATAATTTTAATATCCTGATACTGGTCTTTGGCGATTCTACTTCGATTAATTCATGTATAATTGTTGACTGTATTTGCAGGGAAACCGGTGCTGAAGAGTCAGAAATACGTGTGGGATTTGTTACCTATAGCAAAGAGATCCACTTTTACAATGTTAAGGTATGGATAAACTCAGAATATTTTACAATTTATTTGCTACTGAAAATAAAGGGATATAAATTTGGCATGCATCATTTGTTGTTAATATGTACAGGGCAATATCTTTACAATGATTGGCCAGATTTTAATAACAATTGGTTCAAGCGTTTATTCCCATAGTGCAATGAGGTAAGAGTTATTGCCCTTGATTTTTTTGGAAATTTGCCTGTCCGTGGCAATAACTTTGTAATGCTTGGCTTGATTTTAACAGGGTGGGTGGGGATGTAAAATGTTTATATCTATAGTGCTGTGAGCCCCACCAAATGTATTCAAAATATTTATTAGATCTTCAGAGTTGTTGCCCTTGATTTAATGACGAATTACATCAATTATTGGTTTGTTTACTTTGTACGCAAGGCCATCCTTATAAAAAAAAATGTTTGCCATTTTCCTACCTACTCACTCAAAATTGCAGCTCCCCAAACTTTTTTATTAACTTTCAAACCATTTAATTTTTTTTTCTATGATTTCTGTCAATTTTTCTTTAAAATCAGTATGCAAATCAAAATTTGGCCAAAAAAAAAATTAGCTACCTACCTAGCCACATGAAAAATACTGGGTCAGAGCACAGCAAACAAACATTTTTTTAAGAATGGCCCAACTTGTATACTATTTTATGTTTACAAATATCCCTTCAGTGTGAAATTCTTTAGATTATGATTTCAAGCAGATACATTCAAATGTTTAAACAAGTGATACTTAACACAATACCATATTTTTGAAAACAGATTAATTCTGCAATGTATTTAAACATTCTTACATACATGTAAATATTTCTAGGGTACCTTAGCCCAACCTCAGATGTTGGTGGTCTCCGACTTGGAAGATGTATTTGTTCCCCTTCTGGATGGATTCTTAGTCACCTTGTCAGAATCTGAAGCTGTAATTGACAGGTAAGGTAGTTACCTTTATTTCTGATTAGATTTATCAAATAATATTTACCTGTCAGGGCTTTTTTTCCTTCTTTACCAGAGGCAGCTTAACGTCGTCTTCACGATTTCTTCCCCTTTGGTTGAAAAAATCCCCACCTCAGTCATTTTCCCTTTCGTTAAAATATTTCCATTTTGTTAAAAAGCGTCCTTTTCAAAAAAAATATTCCCGTTTCGCTTATTTTATGACAATGGGGAGGGGAATAGTTTATTGTAGAAGTAAACATGTTACAATGATATGGGAAAACTAAAAAAAATAAGATGCAAAGGGCACACCAGGTATCATAAACTTTTTTAAAAGACGTTCTTAAACCCCACCTCACTGCCAGTCCTACTGAACCCTGTCAGTTAAAAACATTGTCTAATGTGTGAAGATGCAGCTTCGACATTGTCGTGTGTGTGATGGTGCAGCTTCGACATTGTCGTGTGTGTGATGGTGCAGCTTTTTGTCGTGTGTGTGATGGTGCAGCTTCAACATTGTCGTGTGTGTAATGGTGCAGCTTCAACAATGTCGTGCGTGTGATGGTGCAACTTTAACCAACTTCACTGTGCTCTCACTACTGACAATTTACACACACACAGACACACAATTAGTTACCATTGAGTACATTAGGTTCTTTAGATATAATTATGAAGGTGTTCTTGCAGGTGATACATCGCTACCTATTATAACATAATTATATTGGTATTTTTCAACGGCCATTTGGTGGGCATGCGACACTTACCAGTGGCATTTCTTGTTGAATTCTAAAGTTAATGGTTCTGAAATTTAAGTTCAAACAGTGCTTCAGATAAGCTTTTTTTTTTAAGTGAGTATTTTACTTCTTAAATTTATATGCAATGGTTATTTTCAAAAATTGAGGGTAAAAAGGAAGATTTTAATCAAATTGATTCTCAAATATTAAAACCAATCAGCACTGAAATTGTCAGTATTAAGTGCTTATTTGATCAAACAGTGTGCTTATCACTGTCAATGTAATGTACATGTTTTCATTTACTATTATTACTAAAATTAATGATGTTTTGATACTAACTACGTCCTTGTTATTTTTCAGTTTATTATCCCAAATACCGCAGATGTTCAGTGAATCTAGAGAGACAGAGATTGTGTTAGGGCCAGTGATCCAGGCTGGCCTGGATGCCCTAAAGTCCGCAGACAGGACTGGCAAACTTTACATATTTCACACATCTTTGCCAATTGCAGAGGCACCTGGGAAGTTGAAAAATAGAGATGATAGGAAGCTGTTGGGAACAGATAAAGAAAAGGTAAAAAGTGTTAGATTTGTAATATAGTTAAGAGAATGAAATTGACATAAAAATGAGAATGAAATGAACATCGAGTTTTCTAAACATTTTCAATGCTTTGAATGGTACTCATCTTCAAGCTCATAAGAATTCCAACTAGTCCTGTAAGGAATCTTTGGTCTCTATAACTTAAGCATCCACTTAAATATTAGATAAAATATGCCAAAAATATAATATATGATGATGATGATAAATACTAGGTAAAGTATTTGTGCTGACTATAAAGATACTGGGGGTGAATGATGATGCTGGTAGTGTGTAAATTCATATGTTTGACGATGATGATTGTAGATGCATTCAATGTATGTGAGTTTAACTGTATTTATGAAACATGTATATTGCAGACAATCCTTACCCCTCAGTCAAAGTTCTACAGTACCCTGGGTCAGGAGTGTGTCACTGCAGGATGTAGTGTGGACATTTTCTTGTTCCCCAACACATATTGTGATGTAGCGACCATTTCAGATATCTGCAGACTAACCAGTGGAAACATGTATAAGTACAGCTACTTCCAGGTAACTACTTCCGATATTCAGTTGAATACAAAATGTATTTCTCGACCAAGCATATCTACATTTTATTGGCCATTTTATTATTGATTGAATATTTAGCATCATTTTTATGCCATCGAGGGCTAACAGACGATCATTTAACCTAACCACTGTTTCCTGGGATCCTGAAAGGTTAACCAGTACTTGAGCACACCCAATCTCTGCAAGTAACTGATTACTTCCCCACTTGAATCAGCAGTGAGAGATGAATGATAATGAGACACAATGTCGTATATCAATCATCACGGAGACTGTTGCCGGGCGGGGATTCAGACTCACAAAGGTCTAGTACTGATATAATTTGTCAACTATTTACTTCTGTTTTGCAAATATGTTGTGTTGGAACAAGCAACACTTCACCCATCACAAGCAATGGAGTGCATTAACATTTTAATGTTGTCTAAAGCACATGACAGTCAATTTACTGAAAGTTATAATAAGGCATTTGTTAGAAAAGTACATTTCTTAGCTAAAACTTTCATTCATAAATTGAATACAATGGGAAATTTGTTTGCTAGATTGAAATGATTTTTTAATGTTTGCTTTTTAGCTCACCAGGACGAATGTCCAGGAGAGCTACTGCCATGACCACGGCATCGTTGTTGGTATCGTATGTAGACTCGGGTTAAACTTTTGCGTTCATTTGCATTTAAGTTTTGGTGTTTGCCTCCAATCTCAATCTTTGCATGGTTGGTGAGTTTTATCCCATAGGTGAGTTTTGTTGTCTTCTGACAACTCTTGTTATGGAATTTGCAGTATCATTGCTTAATATCTATAAAATCTCACTTTTACTTTTAGGCGGACCTGGATGGTGAACGATTTCTGGAAGATTTGAAAAATAATATATGTAGTCAGAGAGCATTTGATGCCATAGTTAGAGTTAGGACAAGTCAAGGTAAAAATAACTACTTGAATGATTGATCGTCGTTAACACTGTGGAAAAGTTTGGAAACTTGCTATAAAGATATTATATTACCACAAAGTATTTAATTTCTAAAAAAAAGTTGTAATATACAATGGACTGTAAATTAATGTACTGAGAAAACCAAAATTGGATTTGTGATAAAAATACATGGCTATAAAAACAAAAAGTAAACTAAAATAACATATCTGATTTTTATTTTCATGGCAAATTTGTAAGTGAATGATCTATTGGCTTTTAAAATTGTACCAGAAATACATGTATGTGCATTTATAGAAAAATTTACTTGTTTGTTCTAAAAGAATTTAAATGAATTGAAATTTCTGTGCTGCAGGTATTCGACCAGTTGACTTCCTTGGAAACTTTTACATGTCAAATACAACAGATGTGGAAATGTGTGCTATAGACAGTAATCAAGCTATAGACGTGGAGGTTAAACACGACGATAAACTCAATGAACAGGAAGGTGCATATGTGCAAGTGGCCGTGTTGTTTACCAGTGTTAGTGGACAAAGAAGATTACGGATTCACAATCTTTCCCTAAATTGTTGTACACAATTGGCAGACCTCTTCAGAAATTGTGAACTTGATGCAACTATTAACTATATGGCCAAATATGGTATGTGCTGTTTGACCTCTATAAACTACAATCTTTATCTGTATTACTATTGCTATTGTATATAAATATATTACTAAATGAATAGATAGTTAATAATAAATGAATGCACTGGCAGATTTAGAGGGATAGGTGTCCATTTCAGTGAAAAGTATGAAAAACTTAATACATTGTACTTGGACCCCCACTGGTATTTACAAAAATGGCATTGGACCCCCTCCCTCCCTACTCCCAGTATTTTAAGTTAAAAATTTTATGTAAATGATTTCAGAAGTTTGGACAATAGTCACTATTAGTTCCAAGAAGTTGTGTTTTGTTTGTGTCAGAATTATGAGATTTGTTTGTAAATGGCAAGTTTCCTAGTTAAAACTTAAACATGGATTGATTGATTGCGAAACAAGTTCTTGGAACTGACTCAAATCTACCTGTGTATAACTGGCACTAAACATATGCGGATAAAGTGTTGTGCTCAAGGACACAATATACATGTATGGTCGAGGGGGGTGGATCGAACCCATGTCCCCCCTATCCAGGATCCAATGCTCTAACACTAGACTATGTGCTCCGCTGTGCAAGTTTCCTGAATCTTTAACAATATATAGGAATTATTGAAACTAAAGCATAGAATTTTAACTTTTATTTCAGCCATAAGAACTGTTTTGAACAAGACTCCCAGAGAGATGCGTGAACACATCATGACTCAAGTATCAAATATCCTGGCATGCTACAGGAAGAACTGTGCAAGTCCATCATCTGCTGGCCAGCTTATACTGCCAGAGTGTATGAAACTGCTCCCAGTCTACAGCAACTGTGTCATTAAGAGTGATGGAATACAGGGAGGTATGTGGCTTTGTGGTTGAGTGAAACTGTGATCAAAATACATGTATGTTCAGTGAGGCCTCTGGGAAATGTACATGTAGATCTATATGGACAGTGTTGTATGAATAACTTTACATGTATATACTGAACTTTGCTGTTTTACATTTGTAAAGTATATGTTGTAGTTTTGATTATGTTTAAATCATAATAGAAATATTTTGGATGTTTTGTACTGTTTGACTTTATCATGCATATGATTATCTTTTGTTGCATGTTAAATATATCTGATTCAGATGATGGGGCATTAGAGAGAAACATATAAATGGTTGTTGACCAAATATAGTTGATATTCTCTTTGAAATGCTGTAAATAACTGGGGAAATTAGAGTAACATACATGTGCATTTGTCAATAAGGGAAAATAAGATCTTGGTGTACAGCTGTATGTTATTAATGATATTATAGATATAAAGTTATAGAAGAAGGGTTCGACAGCATACATGACAAGCAAAAAAATAATGTCAATTAATCTACTTTCCGCTTGATGATTAAACATTCAGGAATTAAGGTATTGTATTTCTTTTTAACTTGGTGGCAAACTCACATTTGAGGAATTTTAACTCTTGTTTGGAATGCCAGATTGCTCAATCCTTCATATCGTATAAATGACTATTAAAGTAAAACAGAATATTAGAAAACTGTGTATTTTATTTTCAGGTCAGGACATATCCACAGATGACCGCAGCTATTTAATGCATCTTATAAATGCCATGGATGTGAAATCATCATGTGCTTTCTTCTATCCACGACTAATGCCATTGGTAAGTGCCCAACATTTTCATAAAAGAATAACACATCTGCAGTTACCATCTTATTGTGGTATAAATCGTGTCAATTTTAATCCATTTATTAGCTCATATTTTTGAGCTGGGCCCAATAAGCTCAGTTGGTAGCGCGTCTGACTAACAATCCAGGGTTCGTGAGTTTGATTCCCTACCCGGCTACTGTCTCTGTGATTATTGATATACGACATTGCGTCTCACTATCATTCATCTATCACCGCTGATTCAAGTGGGGAAGTTATCAGTTACTTGCAGAGATGGGGTGTGCTAGAGTACTGGTTAACCTTCCAGGATACCAGTAAACAGTGTTTAAGTTAACTGATTGTCGAATGTAAACACATTAATATTACATTTTAGAAAAAATTTATAAAGCTAACTTACTTAGATTTCCATATTTTCAGCTCTCAAACCGTAGGTCAGTTTTTGTTTAGCTCAGATTTGATTTTTTTATTAAAATCTATTATTTTTCAGTAATAGTATTAATTTTGTAATAAAACTAATCACCTGACCATCAGGAGAAAGGAGATAAATATGTGGTACTTATCATCCTTGTGCTCAAATCAATCCAAAGATCTGTTTGAGAAAGTTTATCATACCTGCATATTTAGTTGTTAAACTTTTAATGCAACATGTATGTACTGTAATTTGGAAGAAAGGGATGAATCCATAGACATACATGTATTACTTCGAAAACGACAGTTCATTTATGCATTGTACCTTTGTTGTTACAGCACGAGTTGGATCCAAACTCACCCGAGATACCATTGGCAATGAGATGTTCTGCTGAGAGACTCCAAGACAATGGCGTATACCTTCTTGGTATGTGCAACAATTATATATTAACCACATCTATGTGGAGCACTTGGTTCAATGGTAGGGCACCAAACTGATGATCTAAGGGTCATGGATTCGATCCTCCCCAAAAGTCAGGTGTGGTGCCCTTGAGAAAGACACTTTTTCTACCTATGCTTAGTACTGGTATTACCCAGGTAGACTTCAAGCATGATTTGTATAAGGTATAAGAACTTGTTAAGCAATTGAAGTAAAATAAATAAATTTAAACTCTCTGTGTTAATACACATATATATGTGCATCTTGGATAACTTTTATTTTCATTGGAGATACGTACGCCCATGCACAGACAAAATTTTAAGTGAAGCTTTCTTTCAATAATATGTTATTTTTCTCTCATTTTATCCGCAAAACTTGCAAGTAGATCATGGAATCAAAATGTAACAATGGGACGGTGTTGTTAGTTGTGGCGGTAATTCAGAGATTTAAAAAGTTTGTTCTGAAAATTGGTGATTTTTTTAAGAAATCGCTGATTTTAAAACACTGATTTTATATAGTTTTCTTGCTAATGTTCTAAAGAATCACTTCTTTATCATACCTTGAAATTTAACCTTGGATTTACAATTTCGCAATGACAAAGTTGACCTGTATGTTGTGTTTACAGAGAACGGTGTGTCAATGTTTATATGGATTGGACACAGTGTTGACCCAGACTGGATACAGAAAATGTTTAATGTACAGAGTGCAGCACAAATTGACATTGATAAGGTGAGGACATATTGTCGGAGGCATAATTGATTGAGGATAGGAGCATCTTTAATAGTTTAAAAGTTTTCCTCAATATTAAACCTTAATCCACTGATGAGAAACTGGGCTCCATTAGCTCAGTCAATAGCGCATCTGACTATCAACCAAGGGATCATGATTTTAAATCTCGCTCGACCAGTCCCGATGATGATTGATACACAACATTGGGTATCATTATTCTTTTCCCACTGCTGGTTCAAGTGGGAAAGATATCAGCTACTTTCAAAGATGGGTGTGCTTGAGTACTGGTCAGCCTTCAAGGATTCCAGGAAAGAGTGGTTAGGTAAACTGATCTTCTGTTAGCTCTTGATGGCATAAAACATTCAGTCAATTAATTAATCCACTGATGAGTTGTGATAAAAATTGAATTACTTTTTATATTAAAATAGACTCTTTTATTAACTTTCACATTTAAATCTACAAAGAAAAGCTGTGCATGTCATTTTGTATTGCTTTTAGTCAGTACAATGTTAAACAGGTTATTTAAAAGCTTATAGTTAATTAAAAGAGAAATAGAATCGTGACATTGTTATATCTGACTAAGCAATTTACACATTAATGGAAATATTCACTTTCCCTTTGCCAGGCCAAATTAGCTCAGTCGGTAGGGTACCTGGCTATCTATCCGGGGCTAATCTCTGTATTGATTGATATATGACATTGCATCTTCAGTACTGGTTAACCTTACAGGATCCCAGGAAAAAGTGGTTAGGTTAACTTGATCATCAGTTAGCACTCTATGGCATAATAAATGCCAAAATATTCAGTAAATCACTTTGCATTTCTTTATTACAGTGTCAGTTACTAGATTTAGACAATGAGGTATCCCGCAGTGTACGTGAGGTGATACAGAAGATTCGAGCAACAAGGAATAGATACATGAAGGTAAGAGAAATATTCTCTTTGTGTCATGGCTATCTCACAGAAATGTTGTTGATTTGCAAATAAGGATCCTAAATTTATTTGAATTTGATTACATGTCACTCTAATATATATAAAAATATCAATCAGAAATCGGTTAAAAAATTTCAAAATTACATACACCAAAGTTTGCTTTGAAATTAACGGCCTAAAATCATGTCGGAGAAAAAACAAATTCTTGGGTATATTATGCCATATACTTTCATCAATTTTGGCTACTCTTAGTCGACTACATTCTCTGTGACATGTACACATAATTATATAACAGACTTTGAAGGGTTTAAATAATATTGATTTTTTATGGCAACGACTTTTGAAGGGGCATTATTTTTTACCCCTGTCTGTCTTTCTTTACAGAAAATGTTTTTCAATCCGTAACTTCAGAAGAGATATTTGTATTTAAGTAATAGTGTGTAACTGTTTAGATCAAATTCGATTTTTGACCACATCGGTCAAATTTTTCACAAGTTGTGGCCCCTTTTTACTTTTTAGTAAACAATTGGCTTTCCGATTAATGGTGGGGAAATTCATGTTGACAGACAAATTTCTGGTTTTCTTCCATTCTGTAAAATTCATAAACATAGTATGTTTTTGCATGTATAGGACATGCTGATAACCTTCTGCACACATACAATGTATATATATTATATGGTCATATTTGGACACAACCCCAGTAGCAAATGTGATAATGGAAATAACAAAATATATTTTCATTGAACTGGAGTGAGTTTCACATCTCAAGCTTGAACTTGCAGCAGCAACAGATAACCGCACAGATTTAATGTTGGAACAAATATTGATTCATTGGTAAAGGTTAACATGTAAACTGAACAATGTAAAATCAAATTTTAGCACTTTTTATCAAGTTGAGGTTAGGTGAAAATGGGGCCTGTTGGCTATGAAGCATTTACGACATAATATATAATATAAATGACTACATGTATATACAGAGGAGTTTTACATTTTAATCTCCATGTATTGTTTTCTAATTTCAGTTAACAATAGTCAGACAAAGAGACAAGCTGGAGCCGTGGTTTAATCATTTTCTAGTGGAAGACAAAGGACTTAACGGCAGTGCCTCATATGTAGACTTCCTCTGTCATATTCATAAGGAGATACGGAATTTGCTTAGTTAAGTTAGGAGCTGCCGTGAATGTGATGGACACCATATTAGAATTGTGATATTCCTCTGCACCTGAATTTTACACAAGAAAACGTATAAATAGAGATGTACATACATGTAAATGTGTACAGTTGTTAAGGACAATTGAAGCCTACATATACCTAGCATTGCTCTGGCAACATGATTGGTTATATAACCAATTAACCATATATGCATGCACAGTTGTCCAGCTTTGTTGTGATATTGATATTTCAGTAGTTTGAGAAAGAACTGACCATACCCATGCCATCTATCGTCGTGTATTGGCTAATTATGAGGTTGCGATTGTATAAGTATGAGAATCAGTGATAATCTGTAAAACTGAAATGTATGTTAACCGCTGTAATTTGCAAGGTTTAGCAGAGTAAAACAAGATACATGTGTTGCGGCACATGAGAAGGAAGATGTGAATTAAAAAACCTAAAGTTTAGATGGTGGAGATATATTTATTGTTATAGAACTTTGAGTTTTAGTGACACGTTTCTTTGTGTGAGATGGACAGTGCAATAAGTGTAGTTTGTCACATAGACTTCAGGGTGGACCATCCACTCAAGTGTAAGTGAGGGGAGGAATACATGTTACAATACTAACCCATACCAGTTGGTGCTGCAAAAAGTTGTGTGACCTGCATTGATGTTGTCCAGGAAGATTCAAGGATACATATTGACAGTTGTTTGAATGGCAGATTATAAGTTTTATGTGATGTGTGTGTATTTGTGATATTTTATTGATTGGCTAATTAGCAGAATGATATTTGATATTGATTGAATCAATAAAACATCTGACTTGAAAACAAATAGTTCTATTTGCACCAACTTGTTAGAGTAATAATATGTATTAAACTTTAATCTAAAGTTGTGATACGTCATGTTGATAAGTGCTAGTCATGTTATAGAATGTTGAACGTTTATTTATGAGATCATTCTGAGAGCTTCTAAATAAATGCATAAAAATTGAAAACAGTATAATCATTTAACAATAAAGAGTATGCGAACAGTTTAAATGTCTCTTGTACTGTGTACTTTTACTATTATATATAAATATTTTGTAAGTTCTTTCTTAAATCAGATTATGGTAAATTGATAAATATCTTTTTTTTTTCGGGTAAGGATGTGAAGGAGGGTGGGGGGAGGGGGGGGAGTAATTGAGAGAGCGGCAGTATCTTAAACTGTAAGTTTGTATTAAATATTACATGCCATAACGTAGACAATGATTTTGTTTTGATATTCTTAATAATTTGAATTAAATTCAATAAGGACTACTAGGTGGAATTTGCTATCATAGTTGTAAATAAGAGTCATTCATTTTAATTTTATTATGCAAATGATTTTATAAGGTGAATGAATATTTAATAATTAAAATCAAGGTGAATAATTTGCTTCTTTTTATTCAACTGATTATTCAATACAATTTTAAGGCTCACACATTTCTAAATTTAAAAAGCTCTCATAAATAAGTTTCATGGAAATCGGTTGACATCCTATTTAACTTCCCTTTCTGACCTGTATATGGATGGACTTTTGGTGTTTGCATGCCTGCTTCATAATCGATAATATACCTGCTTTATGTTCGTCATTTTGGTATTTAACTGTTGGTCTGTTTTGTCTACCAAGTAGAGCCCAGTAAATCTCCCTCGGAAATGAGGCTTCCTATAACGATCAGAAATTGATAGCTGGGAGTAACTTAAGATAGAGTAATAAAAAAGTATTGATATGAATAAATGTAATTTCTGTTAAAAAGGCAAACAAAGATTTCTTAAATTTTCTATTAGGTACATATAGTAGCTTAATGAGATTAAAGTAGATAATTTTTCTGATTTTTAAACTTGGTAGTAGTAAAATCTATGCTATTCTTGTGATATGTATTAATACTTATATTTTCAATATGTTGTTTATGTTGACAAGTGCTACGTCATAATAATTGATGTCAAGCATAGACCAAATTGTGAGTGCCATTTACTTTCTGATAGTGCATTTATAATATTATTATTTTCAATCATTTTTGTTTTTATGGATCTGTGTATCTGAAACTTTTTTGATATGGTAATTTCTTTTTCTTTCTTTTTTTTTGGAAGTATCCACATCTAATTACAATGATAATGATTTATTTGTACAACTTTTATTATAAAACACTACATTGTTTGACCGTTAACTCTCAGTCTGTCTGGATGTGTAAACGAAACTCCTTTACAATTATTGATATTTGCCTATATGTAATTTCTATAAATGTACATTTTACAAAAATTTGAACATAAAGTTTATCTCTATTTCATTAACCCTTTACTTCATATAGACGCCTTTGGACACCTCTAATATTGAAAGCATTAATTCACCAGGTATCAGCAATGGGTGAATTATGTTTATATTAACTGACAGAGTGGAAAAAAGTGCAGGAAGATGTTCAGATTCCTCAGTTACGAGCAATCTGAACTCTTCCTGCACTGTTTTCAATGACATTCTGTGATTGGTGCGGGAAAACAATCTATGAAGTAAAGGGTTAAACAAAAAATAGCATTCATACTTCAGATATCGGTACACCATTTCTTGATGTTGAATAAATCAATATGTGGGACTGTGGTGTATACTTGTAGTGAATAGAGTGTTGGCCAGTCATGCCAGAGGTTTCAGGCCAGATTTCTAGCTCAACCTGATTTCTCTCAAAAAACACTCAATACTGGTTCTACTCAGGAAGCGGACTCTAAGAGCCTTTATATTAACTTTGAACTTTCTTTACAATCAAGCTAAAATAAACATGGTATAAACTATTAATAAATCAATACATACTTTTTTTTATATAATGATTAACATATAACTTGTGCGTTTACTCTTTACAAATGGCATTACATGTATATATGTGATGTAATATATAATAGTTCAACTCTGCAATGATTTAAAATAATATTGTATAAGTCAGTTGTGTCTCAAGCATGAGATATTTTCTGATGACAAGTACAAAGTACTGAAACAATACAGATCTGTGTTAATGGAAGATTTGCTTGTAATGTTTGTTTGTTATTAAGGTTATAATTTTGGTGTTTAGACTTGCCTAACTTGTCCTTTTTGTGTTGCCTGGGATGATGAGCAGGTGCTGAGTGATTGCATTGTCTATAGCCAACATTTTTGTTGTTTTGATTTGACAGTCAAACTTCCATTTTCTTCAAGATTTTTTTTATGAAATTTTGTGGATAGATTACAAACCTGATAATTAAGCTTGGGCTTAGCTTTTGAGTCAATCAAAGCTAAGATTGCCAAAAATAGAAATGTAAGTTTTCACTCAGTTACTGGAGTTTTGTTTTAAATATTTTGATGATAGGTTCCTGACCTGAAAAGGAAGTTATTTTAAAAAAGTAATTCAAGATAAAATGATTATTTTCCTTTTTACAACATTGATGAAAACAAAATAATCATATCCAGTTCACAAATCACAATGAAAATCATTTTGCTCCAACATGTTCGAATCAAGTGATAGGCAACATCTAATTCTACAGAGATCTTGGCATATAGTAAAACGTAATTAATGTTTGATTTTTTTTTGCCAGTGTTAACATCAAAAGTTATTTTCTACTACAATTATTGTAATCAGTCCAACTGGAACATATGTCTGTGGTCTTAATTTTCAGCAAGGACTCTCTATTCTTATTTCTTCTATAAAATGACCCCAATGACCATTATCGTATAAAAAAATAACGCTGTGCTGTAAGAAGTTTAGAATTTTAGTATAACTGCGTTTAAAGAGGACCTCTGTCGATATTTTCTACCTTAGCTGTAAAATGCACATTTACCTATATAAAACATATATTGTAGTAGTCTCTTCAATAACTTTATATTATATTTCGTCTCTGTAGTGTAAAATTCTTGAATTTTGTTGAAAAAATACTAAATTGGTCCTCGCGATAAAGTCACTCATTTGCCAGTAACAGGTTATGCTAAAACTATGATGAACAAAATGGAAAACGCCGTACCAGTGTATTAAGAATTTCTTATAAATGAGATAAACTACAAGGAAGGAATTGACCATTATCTTCGCTTGGGATAGTCCTCTTTGTAGGTTCAATAAACTTTCCATCATTACTTGAACAGAAAGTTATAGGCGATGCATCTTTAAATGAGAGAAAATTTGATGTGTTTAATTCACTATAAAAATAAATATGTATTTTTTTGCTTTCAAAAATATTAAAAACATCTGTAATTATCAGAATGGAGTTACTTCTCTGTACTTGGTATTTAATGTATTGATGTACTGTATAACCAATTTTCTTCTTAAAAATAATTTATTACTTCTTTAAAATCAATTTGTTGCTTTTTAACAAAAAATTCATAACTTCTCGTGTTGAACATGTGTGAATGAAATATTTATTTACCAAAGTTTAAGTTTATGCTTAAATAAAGAGATATATGACTATTCAAATACACTATCTGCTTCTGGCATTTTGTCTTTAATAAAAAAATACTATTCTGTTTTAGGCTAGAAGATTTTGTAGATGTATGTTTAATAAAAAATATTTATGATTAGAAACAGATATTTATTTTTGATTCAAGTTATTGTTTTGTCTTTAGAGAACAATACAGCACCGATATGTTTTTCTTGCACTGTTCATTTCATTATAAATTTTCATGTTCATTGACGAGCCGTCTGTCAAAACTTATTTTCTTATGACGCTGTTCAGTGAAAAGATTTAACAAATAGTCTTGTATTAATGTGGTATGGAATTATTATATGCATCAAAATAAAGAAATAAAATATCTGTTACAAAAGTCTTAATTGTGTCCTTATATCATGCATATTGTCCCAAATCAATTTGTCCAAAGATTTATATAGAAGGATAGGAAACTTGTATCTGCCTTCTAAATGTTGATAAATAAGCATGGGAAGAGTTATTAATTTGGCAAATTAATCATTCAAATTTCACAGGCAACTGATTTGTTATACATGAAATATAAGGTATTTGTAACCTTAGATGTTTTATAATAATTTTAAACATGGAAAATGATTTTGAATTTAAAATATTGCAGTATAAAGTTATATTTCAAGTACTTTCCTTGATTTTTAGGTCACCTGAGACTTTGTCTCAAGGAACCTTTTACATTCGCCTTTTGTCCATGTCATCCATATGGCATCGTGTGTCCATAAACAATTGACATTTTTGATTTCTACTCAAAAACTGTAAGCACAACCTGTAATGAAATGTTGTATGCAGCTTTGGTACCTAAAGATGAATCAAAATTGTGAATTGCATGTTCCCCACTCTCCTGGAGCCTTGGGGGCAGGGCCAAAACAAGTCAAATCTAAGGTTAACTTAGAAAATCTTCTTTTTACTATATGAAGCACTCGGAAACAAATGGTGAGCATGATTATTGACGTATATGCGTCCTTTGTAAAAATTGTGAATTGCATGTCCTTGGTCTCAAGGTTTGACCCTTGGGGTGGTGGCCTACTTCACTAAATCTACACTGACCATAAATGAAAACTTTACACTACATGTTTTAATATTTCTTTTGTTAACATACATATTTCAAAACGTGTTATACATGGCTATCAGAATTTAATTGCGGACAATCATTATGTAATTTTTTTTCAAAATTAACGAAGTATTCATGCGTCTGAGCACAAAAAAACGTTTTCCTTACTGTGCACGTGCTCAACATCCGGTTTTAAGCTCGGCTATTTGAAGAATAAAGAGAGCCATTCTACTCATTAAAGCGCCGGCGTCACACCTTGATTAAAGTTTTGCATGCAAGTCTCAGTAACCATTGCATGTATTACCTTAAAACTTTACACAAGCCTCCCTAGTCATCAACCCTTCCACAATAACTAAGTTAGATAACTCGTGCATGAACGTAATAATACAAATTATTGCCCTTGTTTGACTTAGAAAATCTGGTTAAATTTTTGCATGCAAATACCATCAAGTCCATATCTCAGTAACCATTGCATGTATTGACCTGAAACTTTACACAAACCTTCCTAGTCATCAACCCTACTACAATAAATATGTTTGATAACTCTTGCATGAATATAATACAAATTATTGCCTTTGTTTGACTTAGAAATTTTGGTTAAAGTTTTGCATGCAAGTCCCTATCCCAGTAACCATTGCATGTATTGCCTTGAAACTTTGCACAAGCCTTTCTAGTCATCAACCCTACTACAATAACTAAGTTAGATAACTCTTGTATGAATAAAATACAAATAATGCCCTTGTTTGACTTAGAAAATCTAGTTAAAGTCTTACATGCAAGTCTCTATCCAAGTAACCTTTGCATGTATTGCCTTGAAACTTTATACAAACCTTCCTAGTCATCAAAATCAATATCTCACCAATCACCAAATGTATTTGAATGAAACTTTATGCAAGCCTTCCCAGTCATCAACCCTTCTACAATAACTAAGTTAGATAACTCTTGCATGTATATAATGCAATTTATTGCCCATTTTTTAACCTAGAAATTCTGGTTAAAGTTTTGTGTGCAGGTACCATAAGTCCATATCTCAGTAACCAATGCATATATTGACTTGAAACTTTACACGAGCCTTCCTGGTCATCAACCCTACTACAATAACTAAGTTAGATAACTCTTGCGTGAATGTAATGCAAATCATTGCCCTTGTTCGACTTAAAAATTCTGGTTGAAGTTTTGCATGTAAGTACCATCAAGTTCAGATCTCACCAACCACTCAATGTATTTAATTGAAACTTTACACAAGTCTTCCCAGTCATCAAGTCAATATCTCAGTAACCAATGCATATATTGACTTGAATCTTTACACGACCCTTCCTAGTCATCAACCCTACTACAATAACTAAGTTTGATAACTCTTGCATGAATGTAATGCAAATCATTGCCCTTGTTCGACTTAAAAAAATTCTGGTTGAAGTTTTGCATGTAAGTACCATCAAGTTCATATCTTACCAACCACTCAATGTATTTAATTGAAACTTCACACAAGTCTTTCCAGTCATCAACCCTACTACAATAACTAAGTTAGATAACTCTTGCATATATATCATGCAAATTATTGCCGTTGGTCGACTTAGAAATTCTGGTTAAAGTTTTGCATGCAAGTACAATGAAGTCCATATCTCAGTAACCATTGCATGTATTGACTTGAAACTTCACACAAGTCTTCCCAGTCATCAACCTTACTACAATAACTAAAACAGATAACTCTTGCAAGAATATAATGCAAATTATTGCCCTTGTTTGACTTGGAAAATCTGGTTAAAGTTTTGCATGCAAGTACTGTCAAGTCCAACCGCTCAATGCATTTAATTGAAACTTTACATATAGGCTTTGTAATCATCAAAATCAACTAAATTAATCAAGTCGGGTAACTCTTGCCAGGCTTTTTTGAAAATTAGGACATTTGTTTTACATGTACTTAGAAATTGTATAACTCAGAAGTCACTGCATGTATTTGATTGAAACTTCATACAAGATATTGCCGTTATAAGACCCACTCAATTTTGTCAATCTTATAAGTTCGATAACTCTTATCTGCTTGGATTTGTCATCAGTCTCAATCAAATTTGTACTTTTGATCACTTTTGTGACACATTTTCGAATAGTCGAGTGCATTGTCCCTCCGACAGCTCTTGTTCGCTTACATGTTTTACACCGACGAGTAATCGTTCGTGGCTTAGCACCGACAAAAAAAAACTTAAGTTTGTTTCCACATCTTGCTGAAACTTAGAGAAATCAGGCTCTTTGTCAATCTGATCACCTCGGCCTTTATGCTACGCAATAGAGTATTATACGGAGGATACGGAAATACCCGATGTTTCACGATTGACCCTGCTGTATGCTACAATACCTGTGCTGCGGGCCGACCCATTGGTAAATACCGTTGTACGTCATTTTGACTGTTCCAGATAGACTATTTATATTCTTGCGAACCGGTACAATACTACTGAATAAGTCAAATCGTGTCGGACCCGGTCGCGTACGTGCAACAACGTTATGTACTCACCGCGCTATTACGTTGACTCACCTACGTAATCGTTTCTTATCTGCAACACGTACTTCTTGGTGTGTCGGTGTTCATGCACAGACGATCATAAACCGTTTGAGATAAAAACGCTTTCCAATTCGTGCTCGCCGGTCATACACTTGTCAGATTCCGACAGCGCGCCACCGAGCTGTTATGGGCACGATGTCATTTGCAATACACGCGAAACCAGTGACAACGCCTCTATAACCCCGAGCCTGAACCCCATATAACACGTATGGAATAAATTGGATCGGTGGGTTAGGTCCAAACATCAAATTAATACCATACACGATACCCGAAATGCATATCTATTGGAATGGCAACGTATTCCAAACACGCTCATTTAGCGTTACGTACGTTCACAGAGATGACGTATTCAGGAATGCATTCGAAAAAAAACGGAGTCCACACTGGCTACTGACGTTTTAAAAAAAAAACAGTTATTGCACTTAGCCTGCACTTTATGCCTTTTTTTTAAATGCTTCATGATCATTTTCATTTTTCTGGAATTTTCATTTTGACCCTTCTTCACTTATTTGATCAGAAAAAAGCATGCCATGCCTGATTTTTTCCCCAGTCTGTTACACAGAATACATTAATATAGCCATAAAGCTTCAATGAAAACTTCTTTTTAGCCCTGAATACATATTTATCAGCAAAAGAGACGCTTTTGAAGACGATGTAAAGTTTTAATTTTGGGTCACTGTATATAAGAGAAATGAAATTAAAAACATCATTTCTGATGACTGAATAGACTCATTTTAATGGTTTTTGGTGTAATTTGTTGTTGCTGACTTGATGGTTAATGTTTATGTTTTATTGACAAAAATTGGTAAATAGATTCATATAGCTTTATGTCATCAATGACCATTAATGCCCATGGGCCTCTTGTTTAGTTGCAGTATACACATTTTGTAATCATAAATCCTTCAACAATTTTAAACACTATTTGCTGGGGAAAGTCTTATTTTTTAGAGAACTCCATTGTGCAAAGAAAGAACTTTAATTTGTATTGCTCTGGATCTGGATCTGGATAAGTACGTTGTAGAGCTTCTCGGCATATGTACAACGGAAAGAAGGTCTGGGAAACACTGATTAGTCCCAATGAAAGACGGCTGATTTAAAGCCGTTTACTGTATTTGCACACACAACACTATCTTCCAGTTGGTTCCAAGTCTATAATAGTTTTTGGAAAGTAAGAGTTCTGGAATGAGATGCTTTTGCACTGCACTAATTTAAAGCATTTGCTGTTATTTAAAGAATGTTTTTCAATAATATTGTCTGATTTGCAGCCTAAGAATTTCCTGGCTTTAATTTGGCACCTGCCGCGGACAGGGGTTAAATAGTCAAGACATTGCATAGCTGGCACCAGCCCCTCGACCACCTTATAGAAAAAGTATAACCTCTGTGCTTTCTTTCGGTCTTGGAGGGGTGGTAATTGTAAGTCGTTCATCATACGTGTGACGCTACCTGGGTCCCGTGGCTTGTAGTCTCCTGTGATGAAGCGGACGGCTTGGCGCTGTACTTTCTCTAGTGTAAAGATGTCCTTTTTTTGGTAAGGATCCCAGACGATGGAAAGCATTCTAGGGTTGATCCTTACTAGTGACAGGTATGCCATTTTTCTGAGATGAATACAAGTTAGATTTTGCAAGATTTTGCGTGAATACGCAAGCATTCATAACCTCTCAATCAGTTGCCTTTTCTTCTCTATATAAGTCTTTGGTTTGTCCAAGTATTTGTTAATCATTCTTCAGATATAAAGATATATGACTATGACACCATTTTATCTATAAAACATGCACAATGTTTGCATTTTGCCTTGGATGTGTGTCAAAACTTAGTTCTCTCAATTGTTCTGGTATGCATGGATTTATCTTAAAATAACTTGGCACATTTACTCATCACATGCATTGAAGTGACGTTCAGAATCCAACGTAGTGTCCCCATCTTCAAGGCCACACTCATTATCTACATGTATAATTATAAGGGGTCCTCTGTAGCCTAGCTGTCTAAGGCGTCGTCTCCGGATCACCTCTCATCGCCGGGGTCGTAGGTTCTAAACAATAATTTACTTTTCAAACTTATTTATTTTACTTAAGTTGTGAAACAAGTTATTGCAACTTAGACATACCACGCTCGCAGTCTTCGTGGGTAGATCCACTACTAAACATATGCAGAAAAAGTGTCTTGCTGAAAGACTTCACTCATAGCCATAGAGGACTGAGGATCCAACCCACGATTCTCCAATTATGGGTCTGACGCTCTACCACTGGACCACTGTACTACTTTTCATTTGTAAGGAGTATAATAATTTATGTAGCAAACATTTCAATTTTTGTTTGTACTGAGGTTTTAGTGATCATCACTTCACGAATTGGAGACAAGACTTTTACATTATCTGTTAAGGGTTTGATATCAGTTGTTTGCATTTTATGTATTTTTCGGTAGATGGATGAACATACGGATGAATGGATTGGTGATTGAAGACAATTGTAAAAGTATGATTGCCATGAAAAATACTGAGGCATTTATTAACCTCATCCAAAGAGAATAAACACAATAAATTTTCGTCCAAAGTTTTGTAAATTATCATACTGAACATCCCTCGAATTATTTTGTTTGAATATTATGAAAATGTGAAAAAAACGAACACCGGTAATTTGATTATTTAAAAGAAAACACAAAGCAATTAAAACTGCCTCATTTCAAATAAACTGAGATAGCAGTGATAAAACGTTTATTTAAATCTACATTTTATATATAAGGCAAACAATCTCCGTTTAAAATGAGTTTGAATTGAAATACGAATCTACCATATTACCAAAACATTCGAGGTCAAGGTCGTATTTTCCTTCCCGCCAAGCTTGAGAGCGAAGTCTTTGTAAGTTTTTCACTACTATTACTAATACTACGTCAGTTTTCAGCCTATTAAGTCATTATTAACGTATCATTTGAATGTCACGTCATTCTGTTTTTATATTGGTATGTTCGAGAAATATAACCTACAACAGGCACCGTCACATTTTTGATGACGTTCATATAACTGCCATCAACCGCTTTAGTTTATGCTGCTGCTTATTATATCCAAAAAATATTCTATACAGTTGTGCAAAATATATCGGTCTTTTACCAGCAAAGTGTCACTGCTGGATAGCTTTATATTTCACTTTGCCATATCCAATGTTTACTTTTCCTGGACAATGGAGCATCAGGTTTTGACACCCACCATTAGTCGACACCATTCATGTTTTATAGGCTTTAACTTATAATCTGTGCATTGATTGTTGCACATAACAACTACATTGTACATACACCAAGTGCATTGATGCCTCAGACTCCGAGTGGACCCTGCATTTTATCAGGAAGAAGTAGAGCACTAATGTCGAGTGAATTTATCTATCTCTGCCATCTAGTTAAACCCCTATTGGGGACTTAGACATACATGCGTCACTGACAAGACGATTAATATAAAAAAACAAGTGATAAGTTAAAAAGATGTCTGTTCAGGGTTAGTTTTTAAATTTAGAGCAAGGGGCAGGTCACTGCACACTTCCATAACAATCTTGCTCAAATACTACTACTTAACTAAATTATTGGACTCTCGTTACATTTCTCTTTTTAGGCATGATTTTTCTTACAGTTTTTCCATTGACATGTTGAATTTTCAAATCTGAAACTAATTTGCGACATCCCATAAATCATCCGACATTCGTGTTTTCACAGCTTGACCTTGGCTCTGCGCCTTACTGAATTTACCTGTGTAGTGGGGTCGCTTATGACACCCATAATTGACCCCAACCAACAATATCGGGGAATGGGGTTGCTCGGTGAAAGTGTTTGTATAATCTGTTGTGATAATTTAATTAATTGACTATTGATCGGCAACTTTAAACGGACTGATATTTATAATAATTATCGCCAACCAAAATAATTTAATGATGATATAAGTGGCTTTGTTTACTATAGAACAATCGGCAATAATTTCGTATAATTACGCATATGTTTTGTAATTGAGCCATCCCGATTACTGGTAGCAAAAATATGGAAACTTATAATGAAAATGTTGTTAGATATACTCATTCTCTTCGTTTTCTACGATGGCTACGCCAAAAAGGAAAGCAGAATCTTCAGTCACGTCTTTCTTCATAAAATGTTCGAGAGCCGATAATCAAATTCCGACTAAGGTAAATGGGCCAAAATCACCACCAAAGACACCCTGAGTTCTCGTAGAAAGTCAGGCTTTGATATAAAGTGGAAGTCTTCCTTCACCTGGGTTTCTGAAACTTCAGATGGCAGTGGTATGTTGTGCACTCTTTGCACAGTACCACTGAACTATTGGAAATATATATATTTTTTTTAATTTTCTGTTTGATATTTAATTTTTTTAGTTTTTATATTACTAAATACATTTTTAATATTTATATTCTTGTTTCTTTACATTATTTTCTGTACATAAGGAGAAAATAAAGTGCCCTTAAAATGACATAGAAAGTTATTAATTATAAAAAAAATCTTGGGAAGAACCCTGAATAAAAAAATCCTGGGGAGAACCCTTGTGTTTCTGGTGGTGGAATGGGAAGGCCCGAAATGATCTCTGCATGACCAATTGTTCAATATGTGTCATGCTGGTACATCAACACACACACATGCATCCCTGTGGCTTTCAGTAGCTTACTCAAGATAATTGTTATACAGCTTTTTCTATTAAATCTTTTCAGTGGTGTTGGTGAGATAAATGCCTGTGGCAGTGATGGAACCCGAAGTGAATGAGGATGGGGACAAGGTAATAGATTTACACATTGTTAGTTGGGTTTGTGTGTATAATTATCTGAACCCGGATGGTTCTGTGTCAACTGAACATATGTGATCGCTGTTGAGCTTTGTCAGTAGTGGGGGTGTTCTTTAAAAAGTGATCTCTTAACACAAATCAGTTAAGTCAGGGCTGGAAAATTCCACTTGTCCACTCGCCATGACGAGTGAACATGTGGTCAGGACGAGTAAGATTTAAGAAACTGACCTTAATATTTCTTTGATTTTAAGCATTCAATTAAAATGCTGGACAGGGAGGACGAGTAGCTTTTATCAGATGTAAAGTAAGATGTATAATATTGATACCTTGTAGATACACCAATTAAAAGTTTTACTGTAAAAATGGAATTTGATGCAATACTGGACTGGAATTAATATGTTTTGAGAAAAATGTACACGTTTTTTGATAAATGTTTTTTTTTTGTCCAACACGATTAGTACAATTTTATAATTTATAAAACAAACAAACCCCCAAACCTGTTTTCAAACACAAACAATAAACTCTCAAGTGAAATTTAATATACGGGATAGACGTTGCATCTTTACAAAGGTGTTTGTTTTTTTAAGGTCAAAAAAAAATAGTTGTGTTTCTGATAGAATGGCAAAGAAAACAACAGGGTTGGTAGGTAGTTACTTTCAAGTATATATTTGCTATATAATTTGAAACTTTCAATATCATGAATATTGTCATGTTTGCCACATTGTAACACCACATTATAGTCTTGTATTAATGATATGATTAAATATTGGATAAAATAAGACAGTAAATGGTAAATCTGTTTAAATACCTCTACCTTCACATCCACATACCTTTTTGATATAGGGTGATATTTAACTGACAGCATTTCAACAAAAGATCTTTATTTTTTATAATCTCAGACTGTGTTTTTATGTGACTTAAAGATAAATCTAACCATGTTTATAACCCATTAAATGTTTCTCATGAAGACTTGAAAGAGTATGTTTTAAAAAAAGATTTTTTTTTCATCCATGAGGTGAAAAAGTTATGGTCTGTTAAAGATGTCACAAACTTGTATCACTGTAAGGTTTTATATTTTCAGTCCTCAAAGAAAAAGAAGAAACAAGATGATGACAAAGTCAGTAATAATAAGAAAATTTCAGATTTCTTCAAAACACCTGAAAAAGAGGTTTCTTCCAAGCAAAAGAGCTTATTGCAGTTCTTCTCTAAAAGTAATTCAGTTTCTGCACAGAAAGAAACTGCGAAAGCAGCTGCTATGCCTAGTAAAGCATATCAACACACTGTCGCAGACATCATTGACTTATCAAGCACTGATAAAGAAAATGTTCACAAAAAGAAACAACTCCAATTTTCTGATAGAATGTCTGATGAAACTGACACAGTTGCATCTGAAACTGTAACGCTCGACAAATCTATTAAAAAGAAACGGAAGAAGAAAGAAAAAGAAGAAAATGATAATGATCTGCAAGAAACAATTGAACATGATGTAATCCAGAGTGCAAAGAAAAGGCATGAAAAGAAACATAATAAAAAAAATAGGAGAAAAAGTGAAGAAGTCTGTGCCATGAATTCTGTGATACTTTTATCTGATTCTAGTGTTGATAGTCCTCCATGTGACGATATGTGCTCACAGCCTAATTCTAAAGAAGCTGTTGATGTTACTAGCCAAAGTGCAGAGTGTGTTGTAGATGATGTTGGTGTTGAATATGATAAGATTGAAGCCAGCGTCAATTGTAATAATGAAGATTTAAAAAATCATAGTGACCCAGTGAAAGAAACTTATTTTGTAAAGGATGGTGAGATGGAACAGACAAAGAAGAAAAAGACCAACAATGGTATATCAATCACAGAAGGTAAAAATCAGCAATCTACAGATATGTATAATGACAATACAGAAATTGTTAAATATTTTAAGAAACCTGCAGCAGAGGATGCAAATGAGTCAAAAGCAATTGAAACAGATTCTGGTGATTTGGATATTCAAAATGATCAATGCAGTTTATCATCCAAATCAAATAGGAAAAATGCAATGAAATGTGAAGACATGAAAAATTTGTTGAAAGAAATAAAGGGCTCGGAGGTCAAGGAAAAGAAGAAGAAGAAACATAAACAAAAGCATAAGCACAAATCAAAAACACAAAATGATGAAGTGAAACATTCTCCAAGGGACGGTGATACTGTGAGATATGATTGTGAAGAAAAGAACTTAGAATTTATACATTCAGAAAGAAAAGAGGGCCCAAGTGTAGATACTATTAAGCCCATTTTACTTGAAGAAAAACAAATATCTGAAGAAAATGCAGCCAAAGCATCTATAAAGGAAAGCCTGGGCATAAACATAGAAGATATTGAAAAACCGAAAATTCCTGGTCCAAGAAATGTAAATGAAAATTGTGACAAAGTAAAACCAAATAAAAAGAAAAGTAAATTAAAGAAAGAGAAACGTGTGAAAATGAAGGGTGAAGAAATTGAAAGTTGTAATGCAGTAGAAAGAACTTGTGTAAGTGAATGTAAAAACATATCATATGCTGATTTCAAGACAACCATAGAAAAGAGTGATGCAGTTGAATTAGATGACATAAAAGATGAAGATAATTCTAGTGTACATGAAATGTCTTACACAGATTTTCTTGAAACCTTAGAAAACAAAGAATCTGTAACAGCCACTATTGATAAAGAAGCCCCAATCAATGTGGATGAAACTGAAGTAATTGATATTGTCAAGAGTATTGATGATAGTGCAGACCCTAAAAATACAGTACGTACAAAATCACATTCTAAAGAAATGATAGCAGAAGATGTCTCTTGTTTAGAAAATGGAAACAAAGATTCGGATATGAAAAGTGAAATAGATGGTACTTTAAAGTTAAACTCGAAACCGTTGACTATGGGTATTGCGAAATTCTTCACATGTAAGACATCAACTCCTGATAAGCGAAAACCGGAATCAATTAGTTCACAATCACTGATATTAAAACAAGATCTTTCATCACCCTCTAAAACCAAGTCAAAGAAGAAATCTAAAATTAAAAATGTAGGACTCGGACTTTCAGCTCCAACTGCTGTTGAGGATTCAGATAAATCGCATGATGTTCTTATAATTGATTCTCCAAATTGTGGACAAAAGGCAACAACTGTTGAAAAAGATAAAGCGACTCTTCCTGATGTAGTACTAACTGATGCTGTTAATGAATGTGTGAAACAAAAGTCAACATTTTTGAATAGTTTAAGTAAACCTTCGTTTTCTGGGAAAACCACACAATCAACTTTGTGCTTTAGTAATTCTGGACTGACTATGTCCAAAATTTCATCTGTTGATGTTGATATAGCAGAAGATGTGAAACTATTGGACAGGAAAATACCAGTAAAAGCAAAGCGGGCAGTAAAGAATGGTAATAAGAAGACAAGTAAACTGATAACAGATGATGTAAACAGGAGTAGTGAATCTGCTTTTGTCACCCCTGTAAAGAAGCGTGGTAGAAAAAAGAAGACAAAAGTAGAAGTTGTTTATACAGAAAGAGATGAGGAGGCTGATGAATCTGCACTTACAGATGGATCAGAAGGAAGAAGGAGGTCATTGAGGAAGAAGTACAAAGTGACAGTATTTCAGATGGATGAAGATAGAAAAACTCCAATTAAGATCAAACTAAGAAGGTTAAGTTATATTTTATTTGCATTTAAATATTGTCTTTTTGTAACATAATTTGTTTGTTTTTACTTTTAATTGTCATTTAATTTGAGCAATATGTATGTCGGATTAATAACTGACTTTTAATTACTAACTTGGAGTTCTAAACAATTACATTCAAGGAAGAATCTTGAACCAGAGTAAAGTGTTTTCAGTAATGATGTTGGATTCCCTTAAGGAATTTTTTCTATAGATAAATATATATAAAAATATTACCTTTGTTTAATTGTTTATATTTTGTAATTTGTAAATTTTCCAGCTAAAAGTCTTTTGTTTTAAATAGACAATTACAAGTGTTTTTTAATTCTGAAAGTTGAAACAAACTCGATAGATAAATTGGTCCCAAGTCGCAAGTCGTCAGTTGAGTAGGAACATCATTCTTCTGTGAGTAACTGGCAAACTTTCTCATTTAAAACATTAAAACATAGTATGAGGCAACAATTTGTGGAAACATCATAATTTTGCTTTGAGAAGTGGCCTGGCCTGATTAGCTGTCGTTTACGGGTCTGACTCTCAATCCAGGGGTCGTGAGTTCGAATCCCTGCCTGGCAACAGTCTCCATCATGATTGATATTCGACATTGTGTCTCATTATCATTCATCTCTCACTGCTGATTCAAGTGTGGAAGTTATCAGTTACTTGCAGAGATGGGGTGTGCTGGAATACTGGTTAACCTTTCAAGATCCCAGGAAACAGTGGTTAGGTTAACTGGTTGTCTGTTAGCCTTCGATGTCATAAAATAATTCTAAACATTCAATCAATCAATCTTTGAGAAGTGGCAGAAATCTGCTTCCGAAAGTGTTATAATTGTTATATAAGTAAAGAAAGCCAAAGTGTTAAAAAAAATCTCATTGACATTCTTTCTGTAATATCAGTGGTGTTTTTTTTATCCTTATAGGGGCTGAAGTTCTTTTTCCAATGGGGTTAAATGCCAGTTTAACAGTTTTTTAAAACAAAGAAAAACAGTGATGTTGACCTGAAAACTGTTTTAAACAAAAATAATTCCATTTACATCATTATAACTCTTATTTTCCCCTTTTAAAGAGAGCCATCTCCATTCTGTCCAAACAAAACCTGTATGTTTGTGATTGCAGATGTCCTAAAAGCAGCAGTAGTGGAGATGACGGGGATATGACGAGTATAAAAGTCAGGAAGAAAGAGGTGTGTTATGGTATCTAGATAATATCTTTTTGTTTTGGTCCGTTAAATTTTTTTCATGATAAGACTGTCCTTAAAAAGTATATTGTTTGCCGTGCTCCTATCTACTCATTCAAAATTGCAGCTACCTAAACTTTTTTATTGACTTTCAAAGTGTTTAATTTTTTCATGATTTCTGTCCATTTTTCTTAAAATGACTGCAAAATCATAATTTCGCCAAAATAAAAACGTACCTCAAAGATCAAGGTCACACTTTGAGTTTGTTCGACAACACTTTGAGTGTGTCTGAGATTTCAAGTCCAAAGTGTAAGTTTATCATACGTGGATGGATTTCAAAAACACATGGCTTAATTTATCAATTGATCAACATGACATGACAAAGTGTTGCTTTAAGACACAGAATCTTACCGCAAAGGTCAAGGTCACACTTTCAGTTTGTTTCATGTCTGGTCTAATTTTGTTTTACATTGAGGGATTTTAAAATAGCTTGACACAAGTGATCAACATGTCATAATGATGTATAACCTGCATTTACCTGTAGAAATACCCAGACCTTTACATGAGATGTCATGGTTACACAAAGGTCAAGGTTACACTTTAATGTGAAAAAAAACAAGAAATTGCATGTCTAGTCAGAAACATCAGTTCATGACTCTTGATATTCATGGATTTATCGCTACCTATTATAAAATATATTGTTATTTTCACAGACCATTTGGGGGGCATGAGACATTTACCAGTGACATTTTTGTTAAATTTATAATTGCAGTTAAATGCGAAACTGACCAGAGCCCAGGCATTATTAGAAAAAGCAAAGAAAGGAAAGCACAAGAAATCGAAACTCAAAGAGAAGGCAACCATGCTGTTTACAGAAGACGAGGTCACTCACAAAAGAAAGAAGAAAAAGAAAGAAAAAAAGAAAAGGAAGAAATCTGATGATTCTGATTCCAGCAGTCACCGTCGCAGCTCTCGCTTGGTTGGTAGAACAATGGCATCCATGGAGGAAGTCTCATTGGAAAATATAGTTATCTCATCTGATGATGACCATGAGTATGACGATCATATACCAGTTAAAAGAGGACGAAAACCAAAGGCTATGATTTCTCTCACTGATATGGTTAATTCAGATCATGGGAAAGCTGCCGGGAGAGTCATTACCAAGAGGGGAAGGAAACCGAAAGCTGCTGTTGATAATATGACTCCCAAAAAGAATACACCACAGAAGAAAGCTTCTAACACACCAAATAAAGTTATGAAAGCAGGTATGTTGTGTTGTTATTTGTTAAGTTGAACAAAAATAATAATGTGCTATAAAATTTAATCTTTGTCACGGCATTTCAGTGCTAGACCTATCATTAGATGGATAATAGATCATTTGACTATTTTTGAAAAAATTTTGGGATGGCATATAGTAATCGCAGTGTCTGTCCGTCCGTTCTTTCGTCTGGTATTTTGTGACCGGCCTGTAACTTTGACATGAATTGATGGATTTTATAAATACATGTACTTGTTACGAATTACCAACATAACATGATTACATGTCGCTCGCAACACCCAGACTTCCGCTTCAAAGGTTTGTAACTTTGTCATCTATAGATGAATTTCAAAAACACTAGTTTGACAACACTTTGGGTCTATGTGAGCTTTCCTGTTTGGTCTGTAACTTTGTTATGCATAGATGAATTTTATAGATACTTGCTACAAAAGATCATGATAACATGATACCTTGTCACATAAACCCAGACTACCACTTTAAAAAGTGATGGTCCCACTTTAACCTTGTTAGACAACACTTTCAGTCTGAGATTCCATGTCTGGTCTGTAACTTTGTCTTATCCTTAACTTGGCTCAATTGATCAAGTTGACATGACGATGTTTCGCACATAAGACCCAGACCTCTGCCTGAAAAGTCAAGGTCATGCTTTGAGCTTGTTTGAAATTTCAAGTCCAGGTCTGTAACTTTGTTATACATGGATGGATTTGCAAAACACTTGGCTCAATTGATCAACATGACATGACCACGTGTCGCATGTAAGACCCAGAACCTTACCTCAAAGGTCAAGTTGACACTTTTAGTTTGTTGGATATTTCATGTCTTGCATGGAGTGATTTTAAAATATCTGGACACAAGTGATCAACTTGTCATAATTTATATGTCACCGGCATTTACCTGTAGAAATACCCAGATCTTTACATCAGATGTCCGGGTCAAGGTCACAGAAATGTCAGTCCATTACTCTTGATGATCATTTATACATTTATATATCTATACCTATTATAAAATACAGTCTAATCTGTATTAAGCAGCCACCCAAAGGAAATGGCCAAACTGACTTCTTAACACAGGTGGATTCTTAATAGAGAGTCCATATTTTTACCGAGAAAGCTGAGTACGTAATGTTTATTGTGGCAGACAAAAAGTGATCACACATGCATCGTAAGTTGTTTGGAATTATATACTTGGGTAAATGAGAAAAGAAAGAAAATACTTGAACTGACGGTATTGTTTATATTGTTGTTAATTGTTTTTGTATTTTGTACCATGTGGAAATTATAATAAAGAACAAGACACAGTGTAGTGCGTCTGACTATCAAACCAGGGGTGGTGAGTTAGAATCCCCACTCAGGCAAGTAACCCATGATAATTGATATACAGAAATATGCAGGAATTAAAATTGCAGAATTCAGTGAGCCTATTTTTTGTCCAGGAATTAAACTTGCTCCTATGTTCACGATGGGTAAGAAAGGTGCAGAGGCATCTCCGAAGAAGCCTCCCTTGGACCCCGAGCAGGCAAGACAACGACAACAATTCCTGATGAGTGGGGTACCTGAGGAACTGAAGAAACAGACAGTGACGAGAATGGCAGCTTTGGCAGTAGCTGATTACCCACCCATACCTACAGTTAACCATGTCCAACAGGTTGAGTACAAATTAAAATATTTACATTTGTGATGTTCTTCTTCATTGAACCTATATAAAAATTTATTGCCATTTACCTATGGACATATAATACACTTCATTGGTCATTTTTAGCTTCAAACATATTTCATGATAAAAACCGTGTCACTGAGATATTGTAATAGAGTAACCATGAATTTGGGTCCAACATCTGCTGTAGCAGTTCATCTAACAAGAAGGCAGGGAGCAGTTCAAGCTGACAAGAAGGCAGGAAGCAGTTCATCTAACAATAAGGCAGGGAGCCTTAGAGATGGGGAGCTCAAAGGAGGCATGATTGCTGTTTCATTAGCTGACTTTAACATGCAGATCTATACAATTAGTTTGAATTAAGGAATTTATTAACTTAATTTGTTGAACATGGTATTTTGCATATGGAACAAAATTTGTTCCTTTAGGATGTTTCTTTTCCAATTAAATTAAGTTTTTATTGACGTGACCTCAGTCAGGAAACTGTGTTCTGCGACTCATTGGCACCATTATACATGCCATTATTTGTAATAGTTTGATATTTTATACAGATCATCGTAAAGTCTGGTAATAATGTCGTAAGATTTAACTCGTAATCGAACAAAATGCAGCAAAAAACGTGTAGCTAAAATATTCATAGAAAATTACACCACTTGCCTCACATCGCCTGAGGACATGGGTTTGAGTCTGTCTAGGTCTAGAAAGTTGGTCAGTTTCATAAGTAGGGCAGTTGTTTTACTCAAATTCATTCTGAGGTTTTCCTCCATCCATAAAACTGGATATGTCTGTAACGTGTGGAAAATGGCCTTCAATCCTATTCATGGAGAAATACATCTTGCCTAATTTATTATATCAGTAATTTTAAATAAGTTAGCATATAGGTAATACATGATACTAATCCCTTTTTTTTATTTGCCTATTTGTATCTCAGGAATGTTGATCCTCATTTACAGAAACCTACTGTGCCTGCAGAACAGGGATGTGAGAAAAACTTGCCTAACATGTGGAACCTTGGATCGGTGGAGTTGAACATACAGCATTTTTTGATCCCCAGTCTCATCTACCCAAGATCTCGGTTCAGTGGGGATTTATTGTGCAAACTTGATCCATCAGTAGACAGTCACCTGTGTACAGGTGAGACGTACAAATAAGCAGCTTAATGTTTTGGTTTTAACTTGAAATATTTGTTTTACTTCGATTGTGAATCAAGTTATTACAACTTTAGCAAATCACCCTCAAATTCTTCCTGGGTAGGACCTGTACTAAGTATATGTGGGTGAAGTGTTGCTTTATGTAGTGTCAACAATAACATGTATCTTGATTCCTTACTTATTAATATTAAAGGTGATCTAGTGTGGATTGATTGATTGAAAATTTGGCATCATTTTTATGCCAACAAGGGCTAAACAGACAATCAGTTAACCTAAACTACTGTTTCCTGGGATCCTGAAAGGTTAACCAGACTTGCGCACACCCCATCTCCGCAAGTAACTGATAACTTTCTCACTTTAATCAGCAGGTGAGAGATGAATGATAATGAGACACAATATCATATATCGATCATCACAAAGACTTGCCTGGCAGGGATTCGAACTCACAACCTCTGGATTGATAGTCAGACATGTAACTGACTCAGCTAATCAGGCCCGGTTCTAGTGTGTTAAAATATACATGTAATACGCATACTGACATTTTATATGTGCACTGTATTTTGTTCTGGTATGATGCATAGATAGACTTAAGTATTTACATGTATAATTATAATTGTATATACATGTAAGTTGTATCTACTGATTTACAGATGATATACAGGTACAGGGGTGTAAACTCCTTTGTCATTTTAGAATCTCATTACCGTGTTAATTTACATATGAGCGGCTCTCCAGGCAAACTGGACTTATTGACAAAGATATGACGTTGAGGAAATCCCGGTCAAAGTAACGACGTTATAAAACTCGTAGCGTTTCGCTAACATAAACATTGAATGTCAGTGTCTTTTTAAATTTTATATTATAAATTTATCAAGGATAACTCGGATTTTCTAGATGGACAGTGATATAGAGGTAAGCAACTAAGTTTACATTTGTATTTTTTAAGTAAATATTTAATTTTAGATAAGGACTTTAATGTTAATAGTGTTTTAAACTTTGCGATACTGGCCAGTAAATTGTCGATTCATTTACACATGGTAAATTGGTTTGTTATAAAATAAAAATATGTGATGTTTTCGGAATAAATTATAAAGGACTGAATTCAATTTGTTATCGTTTAGATATAAACTGTCTTTAAAATGACACGAAAAAATATTTCAACATGGCATTGAAATGATTATGAATCCTAGCACTCCCCACCCACCAACAAAACAGTATAGAAAATGTAAAAAAACTGTGTTGATTAGATCTAGTATTATTTACGATTTTAAATGAAACATCTTTAATTATAAATGTAATGCATATATATTAAAAAAATTGAAATAACGAAACTGCATATCAATTAATGACGTGCCATTAGATCTGTTAAGTAATATCAATCTTTATAATGCCATTTTGACATAATTGGTGCGGTGGCATAGTGGTTATAGCCATGGACTATTGCCCAGGAAAACTTGAGTTCGGATCCTGTGAGATGCAATTTCTTTTCTTTTTTCCCCCTTTTTTTTCATATCTCAAACCCTAATTAATTTTATAATGACTCATTTTAAATGTTAGTAATGTGGCATTTGATTCCAAAATATAGATTATGAGCTTCGTTAACACATCTTACATACTATCGATCTGTTTCAGTTACATGTTGTATCAGTCTTTTATTTTTTTCTATTTTTAGGAGCTAGAGAGTTTGTTCTCCAAACATTTTTGGAAAACACTAATTTTTACCCTATTTGCTTCACAAGCCAGTGACAGTGAGGACAATGAAGCCTTTCGTGATGATGGTATCATTGATGAAAATGACATGCAACTGAATGTTGATGAATGAGCTAGACACTTTCTAACAACATTATCTGAAGAAAGTGCGGATTCAGATAGTGACGATGAAAGAGAGCATGACCCTCAAGATAATGTTAGAGGGCGACCAAGATGTAGAGCATTAGGCAATTGATTTTAACTGGGTGTAGTTGCCATAACAACTGTCATACACATTTGAAAGAGCGAGATATTTACAAACATGTATTGGATGTGCGTGAAATGGGAAAAAGTGACAAAGAACTGTACATTATGGCAACACTGGTTGATTGTTCAGACAATGAATCAATGAAACGCAGAAAGAAAAGACAGAGAATAAGATATGAGTATTTTTTTCTTGGAAAACATGTATGTAGGAACACATTAAAACTTGTTTTTGACATAGGCAAACACAGCCTTCAAAACATTATGACACACATCAGTAAACACAGTGCAAACCCAAGAACACATGCAAATACAGGATGGACCCAGCTAAGTCCCTTAAATTTGATAACATCAAATTGGTCGTTCAATTCAGTTTGAATTACGCAGACAAATTTGGGATGCTACAGCCAGCTGCTCCAAGGGGACGGGATAATATACGTCCAATTTATTTGCCAAGTGATGCAACAAAAAAATGTGTCCATGAAAAATAATGTTGCTGGTTGTACTGAAGAGTCCAGAATGCAGTTCTGTAAAATATACCACATTCTGCAATGTATGATTACATGTCTTTCTCATGTAAAAATAGCGACACCTAGAGATGATGTATGTGCTTCTTGTAAGAAAATGAGAAAAGTCATAATGGATTCTTTTACTGAAGAAGAAAAGCTGGAATCTACAAACAAAATGGAAGAACATATATTGCAGGTGCAAAAAAGAAAGAGACGTGTCAAATTGGCCAAACAAGCCCATGGCATCTCTGAGGAAGAACAATATGTACACTATACGTTTGATTTCAGCCAGAATGTATGTTTACCCCATCATGCCAGGCAGATTGGCCCGTTGTATTTTACAGGGCTTAGAAAAATACAGATATTTGGATTTTGTCTGGACGGAGTTCCCCGGCAATTGAATTCCTTAATCGATGAAAACGAGACGATTGGAAAAGATCGAACATCAACTCACGGTCTATTCCTACAGGCAATACCAGTACTTCATGATGTCGACTGCAGAGCCTGGTGTTGTGAAAGTAAAGAAAGCCTTCGATGCCAACGAGACTTCATGAATTAATTAAAGTCTCGGGAACTTCACCTTCGAAGATGCTATGCCAGATATTTTCGCCCCCGAGGGCTTGTCCAGGGAGCGTCAAGACTACTTCCATAGACCAACGTACCAGGACATAACGTGCCCAGCACCTATTGACAGACTTTAAAAGTTTATTTAATTTATATCGCCAATGTCGCCATGGACACTTGGTTTGGTTGAAAATTAAAACAATATCAATTAAAACTACATTAAACATGATGCATTTCAGTGTTTTAATTTATAAATAAGCGTTTGAATTAAGTCAGTAACATACACATTAACTACATCGAGTATATGAGCATCATTTACGCGATTGGGTATGATCTGAAAGTGAAATTTATGCAAGCCCTGTTTCCATTTCACTTTCACATGGTAGTTTGATTTCAGACATTAATGTTATCTACCTTCTGTGAGAGAAGTGGGTCAATGTGATGTGAAATTATGTTGAACGTTGATGGTGTTTTGGTTATTATAAAAGCAAAACCTATATTTATTGTCATCTTGTATGTTTATATATAACTACAGTTATGATTGTTGAAGAAATACAAGTACAGTTGTTTTTTTTCTACTCACATATTTGAATTTGTGCTTGAATTCGATACGTTGTGTTAATTTTTTTTCAATCATCAAGGTATACAGAATAACTAAGAGTTTTAATTGTCATCGCGGTATTGTTTGCGCGCAAAATAGCGTTTTTGTTTTTCTGAAACATAACGTCGAACGTCGTACATTTACGCCGCACATTGACGTTGTGCAATATTATACCTCTCGTAGGAAAAAGGTGATAATAGAAAAAGTAATCGTCGTACTGTAAAAATGAAAGCAGTTTTATGTTCATGAAACTTTGTTTAATATGAAAATAACTAAATTGTCAAAAAATACATATACATTGTACATGTATACTTTGCATACTGGGGAAGACTTAAACATACTGAAACAAAGTTCTAATATATTTTTAAACATGAATTGTTAACTGATGGTTACCATTCAGTAACTTTAATTAAGATTGAGCTACATGTGTTTGAATGAAACTTTGTACATATCGGTAGATAGCTTATAATGTCGAGACAAATTACATTTACATTTACAGAAGTTTCAGCATCATTTATCAGTGGATGAGACTGTTATGGCGGAATGTCTCCGTGAAGTGACCATTTATAACTCTGCCTATCCTGTTCATAAAATGTACAACTCTATGAAACAGATGAGAATTGATGCAGAACAGTCAACAGTGAAAAAAGGTGAGATGCAGAATTATACACCTGAAAATAGCGGGACAAATGAGATTTTCAGAATTGTTTTCCAAAATCTGCTAGACAAAAAGCTTTACCCCTAATATCCAACAAATATTGTTTGTTTTTTTGTGAATTTGATAAAAGCATAATCAAAAAGAAAATGATAATCTTCAGATCACCTCAGCTTTATGTGAGAAAGTTTGCCAGTTACTTGCGGAAGGACGGTGGTTCTACTCAGTCTGACTCAGTCAGTCTGAGGTCTTCCTCCACCAGTAAAACTAGATATGCCATATATAACCTGACTCAGTATGAGGTCTTCCTCCAGCAGTAAAACTAGATATGCCATATATAACCTGACTCAGTATGAGGTCTTCCTCCAGCAGCAAAACTAGATATGCCATATATAACCTGACTCAGTATGAGGTCTTCCTCCAGCAGCAAAACTGGATATGCCATATATAACCTGACTCAGTCTGAGGTCTTCCTCCAGCAGTAAAACTGGATATGCCATATATAACCTGACTCAGTATGAGGTCTTCCTCCAGCAGTAAAACTGGATATGCCATATATAACCTGACTCAGTATGAGGTCTTCCTCCAGCAGCAAAACTGGATATGCCATATATAACCTGACTCAGTCTGAGGTCTTCCTCCAGCAGTAAAACTGGATATGCCATATATAACCTGACTCAGTATGAGGTCTTCCTCCAGCAGTAAAACTGGATATGCCATATATAACCTGACTCAGTATGAGGTCTACCTCCAGCAGTAAAACTGGATATGCCATATATAACCTGACTCAGTATGAGGTCTTCCTCCAGCAGTAAAACTGGATATGCCATATATAACCTGACTCAGTATGAGGTCTTCCTCCAGCAGTAAAACTGGATATGCCATATATAACCTGAAATGTGGAGGAAATGGTGTTAAAACTCCATTCAAAAAAAAAAGATCACCTCGGAGCTCATGGTGACTCCTGATCACTCTTCGCCACCCAGCTGTCACCTATTGCTTGAACTGCTCAGTGGATTTTAACCATATTCGGCCTGAAGCTTTCTCTTATAACATACTGTAACCTTGACCTTATGACAAATATTTCCACCATAACTAAATATAACAATATCGTATATATTTATATTAATTTATAGTAAAGAAGCAAAATGTTCTTTCAAATTGTGTATTGACTTAGAATCTCAAAGGCTTAGTATGATAAAAGATTAAACCCTCTTTGCACTATAATTGGATTGAAAAGTTTTATCTAAAAGGGAGGATGGCAGGGAAACAACACTACATGTATAAATGGCATTATTTATAAAATTGATTAAACACACCCCACTATCATTAATAAATAATCGGATGGCTTAGTATTTCAAATCTACCAAAAGGTGATAAAACTTATTTTTAAATTTAAGTGGTAAATGTTAAATAAAATCCCCATTCTAAAAGTAAACACCACTTAAAAACTGATTGACAACCTTTGCATTGTCATTAGGACTCTTTCCAAGATAATAAATTATAACTACATGTAAACCTGTATAATGGATCGGATTGAAATCAAAATGAAATCACATAACTCATTTAAAATGTCACAAAATACATGTATGTTGCAATTCTATTTTAGTAATCTAAGCGTTCAGCCCAAAGTTAGGTAAAAAATTTTTAGCTCGCTGGGGCGATTGTCCAGGAAAGCTATTGTCATTACCCTGGCGTCAGCTTCGTCTGTAGACACCCAGGTTAAACTTTTGCGTTTAGTTGCATTTAAGTTTTGGTTTTTGCCTCCATTCTCAATCTTTGCATGGGTGGTGATTTTTGTCCCATAGGCAAGTTTTGTTGTCTTCTGACAACTCTTGTTAATATATTGTTTTGGCATGTCAGTGAGTTTACATAGGTATGTTATATTGGAATAAAAATGTTTGAGCCAATTTTAGAAATTTGGAAAAGTCCTGATATGCTCCCTTTAAGAATGTAACGGACTGTAGGACTGTAGGACTGTAGGAGTGTAATTTTATTCCTTTGGAGCATCAAGGTGCTATGTGTCTTTATGGTTTATACTCCAGTTTGATGCTCCACGGAGTAGAATACCATGTTACAATACAAGAATCTAAATAACTTCTCTGTTGGTTTCATACAGATGTGACGGGCCAGATTGATATGAAGGGATTGCTGTTGGATAGCACAGACGTTGTTGTTGACGGAGAAACTGAGACAAAGAAAAGGGGAAGAAAGAGTCTTAAATTACAGAAGAGAAATTCTGATGAAGTTGTTAAAGAAGTCAACAAAAAAAATTGAAGATAAACCTACATGCAGATGTACATAAAGTTGATATATTTTTAGATGTATATTATTCAGGCCAACATTGAAATTACATGCATGCTTGTTTGCTTCTTCCTGGTCCTAATTTTCTAAATTGGGTAGGAAGGAAAAATATATTGGTCTCGGTATCATAAAGTATTGTTCAAAACCTACTATAAACGTCATACATGTACAAACATGTTATTGCCCGGATAAAAATTGAAGAAATATCTTTACCAAAATGTGAAGAAAATAAAAGATTTTTTTGAGTAGGCAGCTGTTTTGATGGGTTGTTAGGGAGAGAGCAGACTGACACTTGTTTTAATACTCCGAAATTTACTTCAGTTCAAGTACACGGGTTTCAAAATTACCTTCATATTTGACATAGAAAAGTGCATCTACCAGGATTACAGTAGTTATGGGCCACTTCATTTGAAAAATTGATAAATACTAATTTTATTGTAAACATTATCTTGATAACGGAAAAAACAAAATCCAAATCTGTCTATAGTGGGCCTACTAGCTTTTGAAGCAGTCAACACTATAAAATATGCCGTAGTGAAAATCTTATTTTGTGAAAAAATGGATGTTTATTTCCATAAAGCTGCTGCAGAGGCAGAGAATTTGAACTGTCTGTCCGTCATTCTGTCCGTCAAACTTTTGACCCCTAACTCTTCCTACAGTTCAGCTGAGATCCAGTTAAAATTTGATATGTATCGTTGACATCAAGCCGACATGTGCATGTTATTGGGACATTCTGTTTGGATTGTTTTCTTGTAAGTTATGTCCACTTTTTGACTTAACAGTAGTAGTTTTAATACATCTATCCCTTGTGATTGCCTACATTTTACATGCTATTCTTTTACTCCATAGATACGCATTTCCCTGCACCAATCACAGAAGGCCTTTGAAAACGGTGCAGGAAGAGTTCAGATTGCTCGTAACGAGCAATCTGAACACTTCCTGCACTGTTTTCCACTCTAACAGTTGATATAAACATAATTCACCCAATAATTCAAAAGCCTTCAACATTAGGTGTCCAAAGGCGTCTATATGAAGTAAAGGGATATTCAATTCAAACTTGTCATTTATCATCAATATAATCGACATGCAGAGCTGCAATGTATATTGTTGGGATGTTTAAGTTGAATTCTTTTTTCATCACTTGCGCCCTTTTATTCTCAACTTAACAAAATTTCAACATAGTATTATTACTTTAATTTGTCTGTATTTCATGATTTGAGTTTCTCCAACAGTTTTAAGTGCACATTTGCATTATAATCATTATTGTAATGTTCTGGTCCTGTTGTTCTAAGATTTGATGCCCCTATTTCGTTTTTACAATATTACAATTTTACTATATAGGTCTGTATTTCGTGAAATCAACTCCTATATTGTACAATGGATTCAATTCAAAATTGTTATATACCATCAACATTAAGTTGTCATGCAAATATGATTGGGACATTCTGGTCTGTTATATTTTGATGAGTTATTCCACCTTTTCGTCTTAACAATTTTACAAAATAGTAGTATACTACATGTACATCAGTACCTCATAAACTTGTCCTACAGTTTACATTGAATTAAGTTCACACTTGGTATACATCATCAACATTAAATGCACATGCACATTTTGCCAAGACGTTCCTGTCCGATAATATTTTCATGATTTAATGCCCCTTTTCAACTTTACAATGTTACAACATAATAAAAAGTAAAAAAAAGTCTGAATATCTTCGTCGCGTACAAACTCATAAACCTTAAAAGTTTTTCACTATTGCATAGTTTCCACAATTGCAGTTACTACTGAGGTCTGACATTGAATTATGCCATTTCTCCTCATTATTAAATGATGTTTCTTCAGCTTCATCTTTGTTGTGGATTGAGAAGTACCACCCATCCAAGTCATCCGAAGTTCTCGGTAACAGCAGTCAGTTGAAGAAATTGAAGAGTTGGTTGTCAGAGTGGAAACACCTGTTGGACAAGGAGGCCAAGAAAGCAAGGAAACTTCTGATGAAGAAGAACAAGGGAAAACTGCTGGAAAAGAAAGGTTTATAAAGATGTGTAGTTTAAATGCAATAAAAATATTGAGGACATGTTGGAAACAGCATTTTTTTTTATATTTATAATGTCATAAAAGTATTCGCAAGAAAGTGCAGTATCCGTTATGTACACATTTTCTTTTATTCATGTAAAATTTATGAAACTTATATGAAACCCATAATTGATAATGATGTTAATATGAGAGATGTGTCACCTGAAAATAATATTGAAATTCTGTTGTTAGCATTTTAGAGAAAACCACTTTGCATAAATAAGTGAACTTTTTAAGGAAATTGGCAGAGTTTGTTGTTTTTGCCAAAAGCAAAAAGTTTTATTTGAAATAATTGTTCTGCAAATGTGTTATAAGGCTGAACTATTTGTTAACTTAAGGGAAATTTCCTCTCATTGTACATGTATACTTGTGTGTATTTATAGATACTGACGAAGCCTGGGATGATGACAGTGACTTTGACATGGACAGTGATGACAGCGAGGATGATGATAGTCTCTGTAATACTATGCTCTTGCTTGGACCTCATGGATGTGGCAAGACAAGCTCTGTGTATGCACTGGCTCTGGAACTTGGTTTTAAGGTAGATCAGCTGGTTTGCAGTTGTTTGTTTTTTTTCCAAATATATAATAATGAATATTGAGCTATATTTCCAACAGTAAAAAGTGTCTTTTCCCCCCAAATTTTCAGTAAATTCTCATTAAGAAGTAGAATGAACCAGATTCTTGTATGGGGATTTGTAAACATTCTCGACCACTATTGATGAATGCCCTGGTTTGCATTGTTGACTGTTTTAAGAGCAAAGAATCTAAGCATTGCTCTATAAAATAAATAATTAAAAACCAAATACACCCACAACATGCTAAAACTCGCAATTCTAGCAGCATGGTCTGTGTAACTGATATAGTAAAAAAAGACAACAAAAAACAGTTTGGGTTAACAGGGTTCCACATTAACTTGCGTCCGACCGACTGAGTAGTAAATACTTGGTCCAGTCATGTTCTATTGTAGCGTAGGTAGACCGACTGGTCGTATTAATTAAAATTAAGAAATCGGTTAAAAATCACCAAAATCTTAGCTGACAATGTTTATCATTCAATCAATTAAAATGCACCTGCTGACGAGCATGTAGTATCATTGATTATCGATAAGTTTGTAGCATTACAGCGGACACAAAAACACATCACATAGAAATACTAAACGGCCCTAACATAGTGGCATAACTCTAACCTATTCTAATGACGCAGTATATTAATTGGCATAACTCTTCCGGGTACGATCGGCTATACCGTTGGCTTCAGTTATTTCCTTTCTGTTTTTTACGTACATTAGAAGAAAAGTGGAAAAAAAGTAAATGTAGAACCCAAGGTTGATCTGATTCTGAATAAAAAATATCCACTGTATTTGGAAGTAAGACAATTGTATCATAGTACATGTACATTCTGTTGTATCAGAGAAAACAAATATGCTTTGTTGTGGAGATCAGTTATCTCATAGATTTATGTCAAGTCGCGCTTTCTGAAGAAAGGTGGTGGTTGTTTCTATTTCCTTCCTAGGTCTTTCTTTAACAATTAAACTGGATACTAATACGTGTACATATGTAACTTGTAATGTGTTAAATGTTTAAAACATTTCTGCATAATTATACCCCCGACAAACGAAGTTTTGAGGGGGTATACTGGAGTCACCCTGAGGTCGGTCTGTTGGTCTGTCGGTCTGTCCTTTGCAATTTTCCTTGTCCGGAGCATCACTTGAAAAGTACTAGATGGAATTTCATCAAACGTCATACAATGGTAGAATATAATGAGAGGAAATGCAGTGTATAAGAAACATAACTCTATTCTTGCTAATTACAGAGTTATTGCCCTTTGATATTTTTTCTTGTCCGGAGCATAACTTGAAAAGTACTGGATGGAATTTCATCAAGCTTCATACAATGGTAGAATATAATGAGAGGAAGTGCAGTGGACAGGAAACATAACTCTATTCTTGCTAATTACAGAGTTATTGCCCTTTGATATATTTCCCTTTGATATTTTTTCTTGTCCGGAGCATAACTTGAAAAGTACCAGATGGAATTTCATCAAGCTTCATACAGTGGTAGAATATAATGAGAGGAAGTGCAGTGTACAAGAAACATAACTCTATTCTTGCTAATTACAGAGTTATTGCCCTTTGATATATTTCCCTTGTCCGGAGCATTACTTTTAAAGTACTGGATGGAATTTCATCAAACTTCATACAATGGTAGAATATAATGACAGGAAGTGCAGTGTACAAGAAACATAACTCTATTCTTGCTAATTACAGAGTTATTGCCCTTTGATATATTTCCCTTGTCTGGTGCAGTACTTTTAAAGTACTTTTAAAGCCATCAGTGATAACAGTTTTATAAAGTTCATGAAAGAACCAAGTTGATGAATACATGGAGTTCGAGCAAAGCAGGTTCGATATTGTATTCCTAGTGCTCTTGTTTGTTTCTTATCCATAAAATTGTCCCTCAACATAACTCGAAAAAGTATAACATTTATTGATTGCCATGAAAGCTTGTACACTGCACAATAATTAAAAAGACCGTTTTTAATTTTAACAAAACCATAAAAAAATTAACAATACAAACAACTCAATCCATAACATTCTCTTTTATTAAGATTTTTTTTGTCTGGAGCATAACTTTAAAACTATTGGATATAATTTAATAAAACTTCATACAATGGTTAACCATTTTCTGTCATGGCGGCGTTCGGGGGTATTCATCACTACAGTGATAGGTCTAGTTTTGTCAGGTTTGTATACTGGATGGTACATTCATGTGTAATAAAGTTGTTTCACAGGAGCTTGCATTTCTTTCCCTGCTACACACAAGTTTCAAAAGGATGAGTTTTAGGATATATCGCCCTATTGGTGCAAAAAGGCACTAATTGCCATCTTTTGCTCTAATGGGATGATGTTTTGAAATCATCTTTCCTTTAGATTTAAGTTTATAGATCGATGTATTGATGGGTGACTGAATTTTTAGAGACATTGATGAGTTTAATTTAAAAAAAGTAATGATTTATTGGTTTAATATTTAACATATTTTTTATGCCATCTCAGGTTATCAGACAATCATATCACCTAACCACTCTTTCCTGTGATCATAGCAGGTTAACTGGTGCTCGAGCACACATATCTATGCAATAACTGATAACTTGATCGCTTAAATAAGCAGTGGGAGAGGAATGACAATGAGGCAATATGTTGTCATGGAGACTGGCAGGGCGTAACAAAACAAATATCAATGCAAATAATAGTCCTTCAGTTGTATTTGCTTAGTAATAGCTTACATTAATAACACATCAAAATATTTTATATTTAATATTTTCACACAGCCTGCTTCTTTAGCAATTTCCGTTGATTAAGATGATTACATAACATTTATTCATAGTTTTTATCTTATCACCCAGGTGCATGAAGTGAATGCTTCGTCATCACGCAATGGCAAACACATCCTGTCACAACTCCAGGAGGCGACACAGTCGCACCAGGTGTCCAGCCATAGCTGCCATACACCTAGCAAGAAACCGGGTACTTTTTTTATGTTTGCTGTAATTTAACATATAGCGGATAACATGATGTTACGGTTTTATTGTCAAATATAATTACATCTTCTTATGTCGAAATACAAGACATACATCGAGTATGCCATTATAAATAATACTTATAAAGTGTAGGGAGTCCAAGGAGAGCTATTGTCATGACCCCCTCTGCGTCGGCAGACACCCAGGTTAAACTTTTGCAATTAAGTTATCTATGCAACCACTCATTGGATGTCAATGAAACTTTGCATGTGTGTTAACCATTATCAATGGAGCACACAGAGATAAGAACCATAACTCTGGATTGCATTTTGGCACAGTTATGGCCCATTTTGGAATTGGACACCCAGGTTAAACTTTGCATTTAGTTGTGTAAAAGTTTAAGATATCTATGCAACCACTCATTGGATGTGAATGAAACTTCACGTGTGTTCACCATCATCAATGGAACACACAGAGACATGAACCATAACTCTGGATTGCATTTGGCACAGTTATGGCCCTTTTTGGACTTGAGACACCAAGGTTAAACTTTGCAGTTAGTTGCGTTTAATTCTTAAGATATCTATGCAACCACTCATTCTATGTGAATGAACCTTCACATGTGTGTTCACCATCATCAATGGAACACACAGAGACAAGAACCATAACTCTTGGTTGCATTTTGGCACAGTTATGGCACTTTTTCAACTTATTTTTTCAGGTTCAAGATTTTTATCAGATAAGATATCTATGCAACCACTCATTGGATATGAATGAAACTTTGCATGTGTGTTCACCACCATCATTGAAACACGCAGAGACAAGAACCATAACTCTGGGTTGCATTTTGGCACAGTTATGGCCCTTTAAAACTTAATTTTTCGTCTGTACAAACCCAGGTTAAACTGTTGCGTTTAGATGCATTAAAGTTTTGGTGTTTGCCTCCAATCTCAATCTTTGCATTGGTGGTGAGTTTTATCCCATCGACGAGCTTTGTTGTTTTCTGACAACTCATGTTATAGTTAGGTTACTGACTGGGGATTTTGTACTTTTTTCCCCACTTGGAATGGGCTCAACTTTAGTTGGAGGAAAAAGTAAGAATATTTTGTAGCTATTATAAGTAATTATTTTCATTAATTGATTTACCAAATTCATGTGTAATGAGATATCCCTGGTCTGTCTGTTAATTAACAGTATTTTTTCTGAATCTGCCAAGCCATTTGCATTTTCTTCAGCAGCTATGGATGATTTATTTAAATTGCAGCTCCAGCTGCGATCCAGAAATCACAGCAGGGCGGCAAGATGCCTACAGCCTTCACGAACCTTTTCAAGAAAGCAGCTCCTACAGATACAGTACAAAAAGAAGAAACAGACAAGGGCAAAAAGAGGAAAAGATTGAAATATGATAAAGGTAAGAAAGATATTGATGTTACCATGTGCTTTTTAGGGGACTTTATATTGCTCTGCAATACTTAAATGACTTGTTTCTGGGGTTTTTTTTTGCTTGTTTACTGGACCTCATTTTATGTTCTCTCAATTTTGGGATAGTGTTGATTGTTTTGTCCTCTACAACTTTACAATATTCTTTTTAACATTTTATTTGCTATAGCCAAGAATTTATATAGTCGTGTGTAGTATTAGGGATCCTGCATGACTGAATGGTCTATGAAGCTGTCTAAAGATCATTTGCCTCTCACCACTGAGGTTGTGGGTTTGAGCTGTGCTAGATCAAAAGAATTTTGTAAGAATATTTGCCAGATACATGCAACAGGACAAAACTGCTACTCTAGGTCCTTTTATATGCATATGGGTTATTCCTTATACCAATAGACCTGTAACTTGTTAAACGTGGCGTTAAGTAATGTTCTTCATGAATATTCTAAATAATATATAGTCAAACCTGTCTTTAACAGTCAGTCAAGGGAAAATGCAAAAGTGACCTTTTTAGAAAAGATGTTGCTAAATGCAGGTTTAATTTGCTCTGAAAGCAAAAGAATAGGTAATGAATAATGTGGCTGATCAATAGCGGCGACCATTTACACAGACTTGACTGTACAGTCGAAACTCAAACTCGAATTCCTTGAGATCATGAAAATAATTCGAAATAATGTTATGTGCGTACAGTCAAACATGTCTTAAGCAGCCAGTCAATGGAATGAGCAAAAGTGGCCTTTTAAGACACTTTGTTGCTTAAAACAGGTTAATTTGCCCTGAAAGCGTAGAAATGGGAAATAGCTAATGTGGCTGCTCAATAGAGGTGGTAGCTTACACAGGTTTTACTGTATAATGATCTAAAATATGCCCAGTAGGAGAGTGTTTTTAAATGATTTTGATTTTTTGATATTAAAAATAAACAGATAAATGTGTTGTTTTTTTTCCTTTTTATTATTTTTATGATTATCCACAGAAATCAAATGAAACAAGTTCTGGTTACAACAACTTTGCACATAGAAAAATAAATGAAAAAATAGCACGTTTTTCTAACTTGAATTCACAGCGTATTAAATTTTGGGTTTATGAGAAGACTGGGTGATTCAGATTTCTTAATAGGAAATAAAAATGAATTTGCATACAAATCAGATGACTGTCAAGGTCTCCCCAAACATGTTAGATTTAAATTTGTGCTTGATTTCGTTCACTCATTATTTTTCTAACCCAAACATGATGCAGTATTGTTTGACTAATTAGCTTGTGTTTCACTTGTGTTTGTATCATAACAATTCAATGACACAATTGGCTTATCTGTCAGTATGGACATGTACATGATCAAAGTGATAAATTACAGGTTTGGTTTCACCAGTTGTCACCTTCAGCGGCTTGCCTTTCATCTTCACAGTCTTGAAAATTCGACATGACGAGTGAGAAATCAATTGAGTTTGTGTTGTCAGGACTGGAGAAATTGTTTGAAATAGTGAATAATTCGAATTGTGGAAATCTGAAATAAAGGAGTAATTTTATATAGAAATAGAAGGGAAAAAACAGGACCAAATTTCAACTTTGAAATAACTATAAGTGTCATTTTTATGCCATCGAGGGCTAACAGGCTACTGGTTAACCTTTTCCCTCAGTTCTTGGAAGGTTAACCAGTAATCAAGCGCATCCCCCTTTGTGAGTAACTGATAAATCTCACACTTGAATCGATGGTGAGAGGCTAATAATAATGAACAATGAGACGAGATGTTGTATATCATTCACATTGGAGACTGGCTAGGTAGGGATTCAAGCTCATGACCCCTGAAATGAAAGTCAGTCACGCTACATAATAAGCTAATCCAGAATGGCTTATCAACATGTAAATACATTATTTATATACATGTACATGTTAATATACATGAATTATATTTATATTCTTAACGCCCTGTATACGTGATTACATACATGTATATATACATCAGGTTATTAGTAAACTAAAACAAAAATGTATATACACTGAGAGACTTTAAAAATGCACAAGTCAGATTTCGTAAAAATAAACAAGTTTTGTATTTATCAGTTTTAATAAAAATTGGCAACAATAAACATACTTTTAATCCACACAAATTGTTTGAATTTTATCGGAAAATATTATCAATTCCCTGAGAATTAACGCTTTAAACAGCGATACCCTAAATCACCAACTTTACAATAAGTAGCGGTTGTAACTACCATTTACAGCAATGGAGGCAATATATACAGGTCTTGTTGAAAGCCCAATAATCGCAATACAGTGTTGAGAAATGTTGTTCCACTCCTCCCCAAGGTGTGGGAAAGCTTATTAACGTTTATCGGTGGTGGTCGATGAGCGTTTATGCGTCTACCCAACTCATACCAGACATGCCCAATTGGAGTTTTGCGTTTTTAAAGTCTCTCGGTGTATTTGAAGTGTTCAGCTAAAATATACATTGTTTCCATAGTAACACAATGCATGCACAATCACACATGCATGTACATGTATTTCAGAGGAGAGTCCTGTAAAGAAAAGAAAGAAGAGAGAAGACAAGCCATCATTTAAGGAGAACAAAAAGTTGGCCAGTATAGTAGAAGACAGTAATTCCCAGGGCATCTCCGCAAGCATGAATCTCTCCAGTACCACAATGATACTGTTTGATGAGGTAAACTTTAATGTAAATCTCAGTAGTAGTGTTATTCAGTATTAAGAATGTACAGTATTAAAAAAAAAAAAAGCATATCACATTGAAATTTGAGAATTTGTTCAATAAAGATGATCAGAAAAAAATATTTAAGAAATAAAAGGAAATAGAATATGAAATAAATACAAATGCTTTAAAATTTAAAAAAAAATAAATGTGAATCTAACCCATATATTATACTTGAAAGTTTATTGTCTATCTTTTGTGTTTTTATTCTTGTTATGAAATCAATCTCAGGCAACAAGAACTAATTACCACTTATATGTAGTTATTTTCTTCTACATAAAAAAAAATCTAATAAGATTTTAGTTTTAGCAAGCGGGTTCATTGGATTGATAATATTTAATAATATAAATTTCTAATGGGGTTATTAGACTTGAATATTGAAACATTAAACAATTAAATTTGGGTGTAAATAAAACTACTGTTTATTTATTTAGGTCGATGTTGTATTTGATGAAGACAAGGGATTCCTTTCAGCTGTGCAAACCTTTATGTCTACAACAAAAATACCAATTATCCTGACAACAGCAGATCCTGGTTTCACATCGCAATTTGATGGCAAATCTGAACAGCTGACATTCAAGAGGCCACCATTGGTAATGCAAACCTAAACATAATTGGCAAAATATTTGACTTGTTCTATATTCATATTAAAGTAAAAAACATTCATTTTTCTTTTTCACATTAATTATAAACAAAAACAATATAACATATAAACAATATACACATAGATTTTATTGTAATTGTACTGAGAACTTTGTGGTCTTGGTGTGCAAGAAAGGCCAAGAGAGAGAGAAAAAATTAGAATGACCTATCTGTCTGTTTAGTAACCAGTGTGCCTGTTCAAACTAAATAAATAGTTCTTACATTAGCTATACTGGCCAATATGTCATGGTAAATTGTCCGTCGTCTATTCGTTAACCATTTTCTTGTAAACGTGATAGCACCTTCAATTTTCATTGTATTTTAACCAAACTTGCACATCCATTATATAACCACAAGATCCCGGATGAGTTCTTGAATCAGCGCCATTGGACCACAAATGCCCCAGCCACAAGGTTTGTAAGCAAATTTTAAGCAAAATTTTAAAATAACATTTTCTCTGGAAGTTTAATCCATAGACCTTAGATATTTTACTTGTAGCATTGCATGGAGGTCCTGTAAAGCATCTGTTGCCAGAAGAGCGTTCAGGTCCTCTTGCGCCTCTTGTTTTATTCTTCTGACACTAATACAAGAGTCTAATTGAAAAGTTTTGTATATATCCATGATCTAGAAACGAATTAATGTGATTGTCATCTATTTAGTGTATCTGATTTTCAGTCGTCAGTAACAAGCCATCTGCAGACAATTGCACTTGTAGAGAAGCTCCGTGTGGACCCAGTGTTGCTGTCACAGCTGGTACAGGTTTATGAGGGAGATATGAGGCGTTGTCTAGTATGTCTCCAGTACCTAACCAACTCTGGAGGGGGTCATATACAGACTTACAGAAATATAGACAATTCACAAAGCACTGGGAAGGCCTTAAATATCGTTAATGATGATTCACAGGATTTCACTCAGGATGTGTGTTCTGATTCGAAATCAAATATTAACTGTTCAAACAAAAATGAAGCAAATGATGACGAAGATGATGACTTCGTTACATTGAAGCCAGTGAGAAATAAAAGAAGGCGAATCGTTGAAGACGACAATTCAAATTCTGTGGACGCCTTTAGTAATGTGTTTGTCACAAATAAACAAACTAATGTTAGTCTGGTCCCAGTAGTATAGAAAATCAAACTGAGGCTGAGAAATATCCTAAAGTACACAGTTTAGGTATTGATTCAATGCTTGGTACCATCGGTGGAGGAAATGTGATGCTCTCTGATTTCATATTGCAGTGTTTGAAGGTAAAACAACTTTGTCTGTGTAACTACAGTTTCTTAATTCTAAATTTGTTGATGCTTCTTGATGTCTGAGTGTGCGAAATCTATAGCTATTGAATAAAAAAACATTGAAACATTCATGAAACAGTATTGAAAAGAAAAACACTAGGGCCACCCATAATAAATTGCTTGCTTGCCACTTCCGACTCGTACCATTAAGGGTTGGGTAGGTAGGTAAATTCTTTTCCTTTTTTTTTCTTTTTTTTGTAATCAATCAGAGAATCTTTTTTAAGGACATGTAATGACTGAGAATATTTTAAATGACACCCAAAGAAAAATTCCTAACTGACGGGATTCTTTTGGGATTGGGATTAGGAAAGTGGCAAACAATTTTTTTTATTTAGGCCTAGTGGTAGGATTCTTCAACAAAGTATCTGAATCTATTGGCATAATCAATGTTAACATTCCTGATCACATTGGTGATGTAATTGTTTACTGTAGTGTTAATACATGTGTTTTGAACAGTTTAATAACTCTTTTTGTTTAAACAGGTCTTAAGTTTGCATTGTAATTAACAAGCAGTTTCAATTAAAATACTACACTTTGTAGAGTAAAGACTTTTAAACTTTTATTGCTTTTTTTTTAAATGCTCAAACAGTTTTGAATATTCTTTTGTCAAAGCCTAGGTATTAAAGGTAATGAATTGCAACATGGCAAGGCTCTGCCAAGCAATTGTTGCTTTTCTGTGCCAACATAATAAACCTTGTAGGGAAAGATATTATTTTCAAATTGTACTTTTCCTTTTGATCAAATTTAAAATTGAGTTTGATTCAATAGTAATATCTTGGACACTTCATGTTATTTCAACTATTCCGAATTCAAGGCTTACTGCTAAATAAACTTATATTTATTTGGTCAGCCCTTAATAATGTCATATAATGGCTGATGATAGGATGAAAGTTAATCTAATCTACAGTTCTATTGTTTTACAAAAAAGGTAACATTAGTATATACTAACATTAAAATATTTTTTCAGGCTAAATCTTCCTCAGGGAATCTGGAATTGGTCCGTATCTGTGATACATTTAAGAAGGCATTGCATTCTAATATACTATACAATAACCTGTGTACACTTCTGCCATTGACTTCTAAAATTGTGGATTGTGTTGCTGAATCCACCATAGAGAATGAAAGTAAAAAGCAGGGAAAGAAGCGGAAAAGAATTCAGAATGATTTGTATGACAGTGAAACATCCAACGATGGTGTTAAGTCGTCAGATTTGAAATTGACGGAAGAGGCCAAAACCAAAGATACTTCTTCTGAAGATAAAATAGTGCAACAGAAAGGAAGTTGGAAAACTTGTGTTTGGCTGAGACTTTGTCTGCTTTTACAAACTTTTACGATTCCATGTCTTCAATGGATGTTATGGAAACGGAAGAAAAGTTGAAGAATGTTGATAGACTGCATAGTTTCAGCAGTGGAAATATACGAGGTAGACTAGTAGCAGGTGTTGATAGTGAACTCGCGAGTTTCCAAACAAGCTGCGGTATTGACCTAGACAATTGTCTGGCGTATACGGCTGAGACGGAGGCCCGTAGTACTGCAAAGATATATGGGGAAATCGATGACATTCAAAATAAAGTGCAGAAATTATGTGAGAGCAATCCAGCGTACTCTGATAACTTTGTTCTACCTGTAATAAGAGGCAGTGATAAGTTCACTGTAGTTGATACTGATTCAAGAAGGTAAATAATTGATTACTGTATATATAAAATCTCTCCTCTTTTAGAACAAAGCTTATGGTCAAAAGGCAATGATACTTATGATTAATTTATATATAAAATCTCTCCTCTTTTAGAACAAAGCTTATGGTCAAAGGGCAGAGAGACTTATGGTTAATTTATATATAAAATCTCTCCTCTTTTAGAACAAAGCTTATGGTCAAATGACAGAGATACTTCTGGTTAATTTATATATAAAATCTCTTCTCGTTTAGAACAAAGCTTATGGTCAAAAGGCAGAGATACTTATGGTTAATTTATATATAAAATCTCTCCTCTTTTAGAACAAAGCTTATTGTCAAAAGGCAGAGATACTTATGGTTAATTTATATATAAAATCTCTCCTCTTTTAGAACAAAGCTTATGGTCAAAAGACAGAGATATTATGGTTAATTTATATATAAAATCTCTCCTCTTTTAGAACAAAGTTTATGGTCAAAAGGCAGAGATACTTATGGTTAATTTATATATAAAATCTCTCCTCTTTTAGAACAAAGCTTATGGTCAAAAGACAGAGATATTATGGTTAATTTATATATAAAATCTCTCCTCTTTTAGAACAAAGTTTATGGTCAAAAGGCAGAGATACTTATGGTTAATTTATATATAAATCTCTACTCTTTTAGAACAAAGCTTATGGTCAAAAGGCAGAGATAGATATGGTTAATTTATATAATATGCATCAAACAAGTCGATAATCCAAGCAGCAATCAATATTGTTCCCAAGTCTCTTAGTAAACACTACATTGTATCACATTGTATTTACTTATAATACAAAAGCCACATGGCCAGTGGGCGGAGCAATAGTTCCTCTCTCCTTGGGTCAAATGTGTCAACAAAATACAGGATAAAGAATGATCTTTTTGTATTGGCGAAATATAGTTTTAAGTGTCATTAATGCTCATTTCTTTATTGGAATTCAGAACTTCATTAAGCCCAGAGCTGAAGATAATGCTACATAAATACAAAATCAAAACTATTAAATTATTACTACTGTTATGATTACTATTTTTATTATATTACATATATTTTATTAATATTTGATTTCATTACTGATATTATTATTACTATTGTTTTTATATATTTAGTATTACTCAGTGCTCCAGATTGCGTATTTGCCTATTTCAACCAAATAAATTCATGGAAAATGCAAACAATTTTGTTTTTGAAGCGTACCTGTTATGCAAATGATTTTCTTTTCATTCAAAACATTGTTTCATGTATTTTGGTAAACATCCAGATAAAACGGTTTCTGGTCATTACTGTTTGTACCTTACAAGCTATTAGCAGAGTGAAAGTATAATTAGTAAAGAAGAGTACCAGTTTATTCAGCATCTACATGTAGATGATCAAGATCACACACTTTTACAAAATGCTTGCATAGGAAAAGACTTTTAACCCAAATCAAAAGTTAATATTTGCCCCAACACTTATTTCTTCATTAAATATTGCTAAACTTATAATTGTCTGACATTGTCAACAACGAATTGGACCAGAAATTGAAAGTTTAAGGCAGCTGCATTTCTGCAAGAAGTAACTACATGTAGTTCATTTAAGAATTTCAGGCAGCATCAGTTGATACAATCGTTACTGGTACTATTATTTTATATATAGTAATCGCAGTGTCCTTCAGTCCTTCCGTCCCATATTTCGTGACTGGCCTGTAACTGTAACATGCATAGATGGATTGTATAAAAACTTGCTAAAATTATCAACATAACATGACGACGTGTGTGCGTAACACCCAGACTCCCACTTCAAGGGTCAAGGTCACAATTTAACTCTTAAGTCTTTTTGAGATTTCGTATCCAGTCTGTAACTTTGTCACTTATGGATAAATTTCAAAAACATTTGGCTCATTTCATCAGGCCTGCACCCATACCTCAAAGGTCAAGGTCACATTCCGAGTTTGTTTGACAACACTTTGAGTCTGTGTGAGATTTCTTGTGGGGAATGGGGTCAACTTTAGGTGCCAAAAACAGCTAAACGAAGGCTCTGAAGTTCCATTGTACAGTTGCCTTACTTGAATAGTCACAGGTTTGCCTCCTATGTTATTACCATATTCATTTATTTTTTTGCCAATTATAAGTGATCTTGTAGATTGATTTTTTAGAGGGGTTATCCTTACTTGTCTTCTATTTTGTACTGATTTCAGTATACCAAGTGAGCTGCGCCGTAGCCACGAGAATGTCACTGACAGTCTTCCCTTGACTGTACGCAGTCATCAGCGTAATATACATCTCGACTACCTACCTACACTCAGGGAGATATGCCGGACAGAGCATTATAGGTCTCTTACCAATACTAAAAGAAGGTATGCAATAATTTGACAGAAACACATATGTCGAGATACAGAGGCACTCACACATGTTTATGTACAAGTCATATGACATTTAAAAACTGAAAAGCTCATTGTGTATTAAAGGTCATTATAAATTAATTGCTAGATTATTATCCAAATTTTTCTTAAAATAAAAACAGGGAGGGCGGGAGGATTTTATTTTTTATTTGTTTTTATTTTTAAAATTTTTTAATTTTTATTATTATTTTTTTTTATGAAAATAAAGAGTCGGGGGCAGCATGAAAATAAAGTGTTATTAAAACACTGGTCTGAGTTGCTTTACCCAGATTTTCATTAGGTACAATACAAATTTAAAATTTATTTACTATGAGTATATACTGGTAGTTTACATTTTGTCTGAGATCGTCAGTAAAATACTTATTTCTGTGATGGTTCTGGTGATAAAACATGGTAAGACGGGGTGCAGACATGTACTAATAACGTCTTGTATTATATTTCAGGTTCCATCACTATTTTGACAGCATCACTTTTCCTGTGAAGGATAGAACATTGTGTGTCCTTTCTACTTCATTCTTATGATACACACAGAATGACCTCAAGTTTTGTCTGTGAACAGCGGACACCATGATCTCTGAGAGAAATTATACAGACACCAGGTTTGTGTGGAACAGTTCAGGGCTGTGTCTTTACATTTTCAGTAGGCAATTTCAGTGTTGTCTATGAGCAGCGGACACCAGCTAGTTTTATATTGATCAGTGAGACAGATTACACTGACACCAGTTTTGTGAGGATCAGTTCAGGGCAGTGTCTTTACATTTTCGTTTATACTAATTTATTTTAGCTCGATTGTGATGAAAGCTCCAAGCTTATTTTAACTGCTCTCGAGTCCGCTTCCTGGGTAGAACCCGTACTGAGTGATGTTCATGAGAAGCCGGGGGATCAAACCTGGAACCTCTGGTGTGAGCGGCCAACACTCTATCCAGTACACTACTGCCCCGCTTCTTTACATTATCTAGTCTTTTATAACAATACAAACATGTGTAAGAGTCTCTAAAATGGGAATTACTGTGGTTACCATGTGCATTCAGTCAATAACATTTTAAAAAAGGAACTCTTCAGCATATCAGGTTTACAATTAATTTATGTCTACCCCTTTTAATATATATTGATAAAGTTGCGCCCCTTTTTTGTCACGATAACATGATATTTGTGCTTAAAAAGTCTTGCATAATTCAGTTTGAAATATTTTGAAAATGGTTCATAGGGGCAGTGATTACTTTTGCAGATGAGTAGAGCTAAAGCTGGCATAGCATATACTATAGTAAGACGTCAACAGTGTTAAAAAGTGACTGATTTAGGATTTTAACAAATGGGTGTATTTGAGAATCTGAAGAATTTTTTTAAGAGGTGTTTTGGCCCTAACATTGACAAATTGCAACTTACTTAAGCTTTGAGTCATGTAAGACATGGAAAACTGGAGATCAGTTCCTGGACAACATCTTTTTTTTTCCCATAGTTACCTGCACTACATAATTGACAGAAATATTTTTTTTATATTATAATGTGGCAGCTACATGCCTAACCAGTGTAACCTCAACGTTAAATTGGCAACTTACATATTTTTATCCAAGATAACTTATGGACATATTTATTATTAATGGTATGAAGTATTAAACTAGCATTACCTTTATCTGAATTCTGAATTAAGCAGTTTAATTACTGGTGTGGTTATTGTTACATGACTAAGGTATGACTGGAACATTCGATGAATTAATTGATGAATATAGTTTATTTTGTATGAAAAGCGTTTCTTAGATCCAGTTGGAAGTGGCTTAGAATGAATTTATTTAAAGTGTTGACCATGCGTAAATTGTTTATTTATTGCACTAGATCTAGATAGAAGTGGTTATAAGGATACTGGTATATAGACACGATACATGCACATGTATATTCCTATATATGAATCTGTAATAATATTGTTAGTCAGCCAAAATGTTTGATTTACATGTTTTGTAATAACAAACATTTTTATATTCTTTATATAAGATTATTTGGTGTGGTTTCGTCATATTTTATGCTATAATTATTTCTATAATTATGTATTAAATAAACATGCATTAAAAGAGAGTTACCTTGACAACCCCCACCCCCCTGACCCGATTTATTAGTTGATCTGTTCATATTAAAATTCTTGACATGGCATTTTACTGAGAAATTATGTATGTTTAGGAAATTTAATCAATATGAATATTTTTGCAGATTTGAATAAAGTTTGTACAATATTAATTTCGTATAACTTGATATTTACCATGGAAGTCATTATTTTAAAATTTTTATTGACGGGCTAAACATTTGTTGCCCCTTAATGTAAAACAGTGTTATGTGAGATTAAATTGTTTATTGTTAAAAAAGGTTTCTTCCAGAATGCCTTGCTGCAGCAAACTTCTGCCAGGAAATAAACATCTGCAAAGAACGTTTCCAAAAATGCATCACAAAATGCGTTTTGTTGTAATTGTAAGCTGTATAATTAAAATAAAAAAGGATTTTTAAGTTACATAATATCAGAAACTGTTTTGTGGTTTGATATATAGCAGCCAGGCTCTGTTAGCTCAGTCATGTGTCTGGCTATAAATCTATCAAGGGGTCACAAGTTCAATTCTCTGCCTTGTCAGTTGTCCAATCCTAGTGATGATTGCGTCTCATTTTAATTCGCCTCTCAATGCTGATTCAAGTGGGATCCAAGGAGTGGTTAGGTTAAAGTGGGAAATTGATCAATTTGGAGATTGGTGTGCTCAAGTACTGGTTAACTTTCCAAGATCCCAGGAAAGATTGTCAGACCTTGATGGCTTTAAAATGACACAAATTATTCAAACAAACAAATTAAATTATTAGATTGTGTGTGTAGCCAACTTGAATTTGGTTTAAAGTTATGGCATTTGTGATTTACATAACTGACTAGGCTCCTATAGAATGTTCCCTATAAGTTGTTTATCGTGAGCCTTGTTCTACAGCCATGGGTCTCCTACCTCTGAGCTTGTGGGGAAGAAGTCAGAGACTTAATAGCAGTATGGTTCACCCAGTGCTGGTTAACCACCTAGTTGATTCCTTCCAGGAATTATGATTATTGCCTCTCATTGGTAAGGTCTTAGGTTCAAATCCCACTCGCTCCAAAAACTTTATGTGAGAAAGTTTCCAGTTACTTGTGGAAGGACGGTGGTTCTACTCGGTCTGAATCAGTCTGAGGTCTTCCTCTACCAGTAAAACTGGATATACCATATATAACCTAAAAAAAAAAGAAAAGAAAAATAATAATTAAAGCAACACATCCACGTTTGAACTTTAAAAAAAAAATTTTAATTGAGTTATGAGCACATTTCCCATACAAACATATGATCAATTACCTGTATATGAGCATATAAACACAATCCGGAACAAAATGATGCCCAAATTATAATGCGTGACTAACACTTTATAAAACAAGCGTGTAACTCACCCGAGTCAAAAAAATGACTTTCATGGCAGGTAAAGTACACTACGCACTAAAACGTGAAGTTTTTTTAATAAGACTCGCATAATTCAATTTGAAGCCAAGTTGGAATCCTCGGCAATTTAAAAATAATTTATAAAGCGTTTGTCACGCTTTATAATTTGGACATCTTTTTTTATAATTCTAAAGCGTTCTGGATAGTGTTTGTTAGCACATATTCAGCTCACTGACCATATATTTATGTATGGGAAATGTGCTCAAAACTCAATTGAAAAACTTTATAAAAAATGTTTAAACGTGGATGTGTTGCTTTAATCACAAATGTTAAAATAGTATCTGATCATTCAGTACAGTAAAGTTTTGATAAAAAATTGTATTTGATAGTGTAATCTGGGTAAAATGAAAAGGGCATTAAAATAAATACTGATAAATCATTAACATAATGATAATAGGTAGATTAAAATAAATTTTGATAATACTGGTAGACCATTCAAATGAAGGTTTGGCCGGAAAATTGTGGCCAGACCCTTTTGCCTTAAATTGTATTTGACTTATATGCATGGTAAATATTGTAATATGTGTTTATTTGGCAATAAAATATGTTTAAACTAGATCATTCAAATAAAAAGTGGCCATTAAAATATTGATAATACTTGTAGATCATTCAAATAAAAAGTGGCCATTAAAATATTGATAAAAGGTCATTAATCAAAATATAGATAATAGGCCATTAAAATATAACAAGTTCATTAAAATAGTTAATATGTTTTTTAAAATAAAATATTGATACAATGTCATGCCATTGAAATAAAAAATTATAATTTATATATCTGAAATTTAAATTGATAATGGGACATTGAAATAAAATAAAAATAATAATAGGTCATTTATATAAAAATTGAAAATAGCTCATTAAAATAAATTATGTCAATTTTAAAATGAAATATAGTGAAAATTTATAATTGAAGTTAAAAGGATACAAACCATAAATCCATATCTAGATCCCCATCTCTGCCCAAAAGCAACACCCAGTACTGGTTCTACCGAGGAATGCAGACTAGAGTGGTTCATGTAAGTCCTGAGCTTAAATGAATTGATATAAACTAAAACTAAAAAATCTAAAACTAATCTTGTTAAAAAAAATACAGACACCTTTTAAAATAGTGACAAAAGGTCCCTAAGTTCTCACAGCAGAAGTAGGACAGGGTGGTCACAAATATTTGTCTGAACTAGGTAACTTGAGCAATATATAAAAGGGTATTGCAAGGTCAATGTTTAATTTAGTAAACTGGAATATTTTACTTCATAATATTGGTAAAATAAAACAAATTTTATGACAAAAACTGGTTTTGAATGGGCAGTCAGTGTAAATTTAGTGTTTTCAAACAGCAGCATTTCAGATAATTTGCAATAATTTTCGATATATATAAAATATTGAGATTTATATATATTTTTTTGAAAAATATCCCACATAAATTTCATAAAAAATGTTGAAGTGATTTTGAAAAATGAAGTGTTTTTAATTACCACCAGAAAATGACTGATTACTCCATAATCCCAAACCCCACCCCCCTTAAAAAATTGTATTCACAAAAGAAAAAAAAAAATTTTTTTTTGGCTAAAACAATAGTATTCTCTATATATGCTGGCTGACCTGATATCTTGACTTTTTTAGACAACGATAAGTCTTACTGTGTATGTACAAAATCAGATGAATTTCAAATCACCGGGCCCGATTAGCTTAATCAGTTACACGTCTGGCTATCAATCCAGGGGTCGTGAGTTCGAGTCTTCGTCCGACAACAGTCTCCGTGATGATTGATATATGACAATGTGTCTCGTTATCATTCGTGTCTCACCACTGATACAAGTGGGAAAGTTATCAGTAACTTGAGGAGATGGGGTGTGATCGAGTACTGGTTAACCATTCAGGATCCCAGGAAACAGTGGTTAGGTTAACTGATCGTCTGTTAGCCCTCGATGGCATAAAAATGGCCCTAAATATTAAATCGATCAATCAATCAAATCTCTCCCGGACACAGTCTGTATGATGGTTGATATATCACATTGTGTCTCATTTTAATTCACCTCAATGCTGACTCGAGTGGGATCCTTAGGAGTGGTTAGGTTAACTGATCTTCAGTCCACAATGGCATAAGAATGATGCTTGATATTCAAACAATATTGATTAATCAAATAAGCAATACATGATTTTATGAACGATTCAAAATTACAAGAAATAAACAAGATAATTGCCGTTGTTTCACACCCTCTGGACTGATCTAATTTAAGTTTGTTGCGTCATTTATTTGGGTGTTTCCAGATCGTAATAAAACAAAAATGTATCGTCTAGTAATGGGTATGATAAACAATTTGTTTGAGAATGCAGAAAACACAACAATAAAGCGTAAATCTCAGCAGTACCTTAACTTGATTGGCAGTTTAAATTTCTTTGTCAGATAATTCCTATGAAGAACAGATTCACAGTGTATCCTGTTTTATATCTGAACAACATGATAATAAAATATAAATGTAATATACCAGGGTGATAACCCGCGGGTACAGTTATGTCAAATTTAACAGGTGTTGCTGTTTAACATCATGATTAGGCCAACTATGATGAATTATTTTTTTACTATTATTGGTTTGGTGTGTTTGCGGTTTTGCATGAACATGGTCCAACCGGAAACATATTTACAATAAAGGAATTTAAAAGAAACAACACCTAGTTAGTGGTTGTGTTGGTATTTAACACTAAAGTCAGGTACTTTATCATCTTTTATCTCTATCTGGTGTATTTGAATAATTTTCAGGTAGAAATCTGATAATGTGGCATTTTTGTGGGTTGTTTTTTTTATATTTATTGTTTGTCTAATATGTGACTTTGTAAAAATCCCATCACATAATAGGATAATTTTGTTTGCATACATAGTTAATTTTGTGAATAAAATATTAAACTTTGTTTTGTAAATTGTACATGATAATTGTATACAATATTTATTTAAATTTTAGTTATTTTTATCACCTTAATTCCATACTTATAATTGAAAAATATATCAAAGTTGCTACCGTATTCAATATCTTAGTCATATATTTTCATTTCGGGCCTTTTATTAAAAATTTGGACACTCAATTAGCAATTTTTGAACCAAAATGAATGCATGTCAGTGGTGAGAATTTTTTTTTTTTTTAATTTAATATTTTGTTATTTCGATATTTATGGCATTTTATTTTATTCTTTTGATCTATAATATAGAAAAATGATTTTGAATACTAGTGCATGCTTTGTTAATGTTCAGTGTGAAAAAGGAATTATATATTTATTTAAATGAACACTGATCTAGTATAATAAAAGATCATGATGGAATGAGAACTATTTGTTTTACTTTTTATGCCATTTAGTAAAATATGGGATGACACTGACCACCAGACCTAAATTCATCAATATTTGGAGTTTTAGAATTAAACTCAAACTCAAGATATCATACATTTAAAATCTAAAGACCGCAGCGTGGTCTAGTGGTAGAGTGTCCGCCTCGCATACGGAAGGTCATAGGTTCGATCCCAGACCGGGTCATACCAAAGACTTGAAAAATGGTACAAGAAGCTTCCTCGCTTGACGCGCAGCATTAAGAGGAGAGTTTTAGGTCTGGTCAGGCCCGATATCTGTATAATGTGACTGGGTGGGGTATCATACCATGTGTCTGTGTCATGATACTCCAGTATGACAGCGCTCAGAATACTGTCTCAAGTAGACACCATCGCGATATGACTGAAAAATTGTTGAAAGTGACGCTTAACACAATACAACAACATTAAGATCCAAATAGCATCATTTAAACAAGAATGCTACCCATTATTTAACATTAACAGGGTTTAGATTTTTTAAAGATTTTGAAATTGAGTCCATTACTTAGACTCAAAAGATTGATGGATTAAGACCCTGCTTTGGTTAAGAGTATTAACATATGGCTGTGATCAGTGTAGTCACATATGGCTGTGTTCAGTGTAGTAACATGGCTGTGTTCAGTGTAGTAACATGGCTGTGTTCAGTGTAGTAACATGGCTGTGTTCAGTGTAGTAACATGGCTGTGTTCAGTGTAGTAACATAGCTGTGTTCAGTGTATTAACATATGGCTGTGTTCAGTGTAGTAACATGGCTGTGTTCAGTGTAGTAACATATGGCTGTGTTCAGTGTTGTAATATATGGCTGTGTTCATTGTAGTAACATAGCTGTGTTCAGTGTACTAACATATGGCTGTGTTCAGTGTAGTAATATATGGCTGTGTTCATTGTAGTAACATAGCTGTGTTCAGTGTAGTAACATGGCTGTGTTCAGTGTATTAACATATGGCTGTGTTCAGTGTAGTAACATAGCTGTGTTCAGTGTAGTAACATGGCTGTGTTCAGTGTAGTAACATATGACTGTTCAGTGTAGTAACATATGGCAGTGTTCAGTGTAGTAACATATGGCTGTGTTCAGTGAATTAACATGGCTGTATTCAGTGTAGTAACATATGGCTGTGTTCAGAGCAGTAACATATGGCTGTGTTCAGTGAATTAACATATGGCTGTGTTCAGTGTAGTTACATATGGCTGTGTTCAGTGAAGTAACATATGGCTGTGTTCATTGTATTGACATGGCTCTGTTAAGTTAATTGAAATATAGCAGTGTTCAGTGTATTAACACTTGGCTGTGTTCAGTGTAGTTACATATGGCTGTGTTCAGTGTATTTACATATGGATGTGTTCAGTGTATTAACATATGGCTTTGTTCAGTGTATTAACATATGGCTGTGTTAAATTTATTAACATACAGCTGTGTTAATTTTATTAACATATAGCTGTGTTAAGTTTATAAACATATGGCTGTGTTCAGTGTATTAAGATATGACTTTGTTCAGTGTATTAACATATGGCTGTGTTAAATTGATTAACATACAGCTGTGTTAATTTTATTAACATATAGCTGTGTTAAGTTTATTAACATATGGCTGTGTTAAGTGTATTAACATATGGCTGTGTTTAGTGTAATAATACATGGCTGTGTTCAGTGTAGTAACACATGACTTTGTTCAGTGTAGTAACACATGGCTGTGTTCAGTGTATTAACATATGGCTGTGTTCAATAAAGTAACATATGGCTGTGTTCAATGTAGTAACACATGGCTGTGTTTAGTGTATTAACATATGGATGTTTTAAGTGTATTAACATATTGCTGTGTTCATTATATTAACATATGGCTGTGTTAAGTTTATTATCACATGGCTGTGTTCAGTATATTAACATATGGCTGTGTTAAGTGTATTAACATATGGCTGTGTTAAGTTTATTAAAACATAGCTGTGTTCAGTGTTTAACACTTGGCTCTGTTCAGTGTATTAACATTTGGCTGTGTTCAGTGTATTAACACATGGCTGTGTTTAGTTTATTAAAACATAGCTGTGTTCAGTGTATTAACACTTGGCTCTGTTCAGTGTATTAACATTTGGCTGTGTTCAGTGTATTAACACATGGCTGTGTTCAGTGTATTAACATTTGGCTCTGTTCAGTGTATTTACATATGGCTGTGTTCAGTGTATTAACTTATAGCTTTTTTAAGTGTATTAACATACAGCTGTGTTAAGTTTATTAACATATTGCTGTGTTAAGTTTATTAACATATGGCTGTGTTCAGTGTATTAACATTTGGCTGTGTTAAATTTATCAACATATAGCTGTGTTAAGTTTATTAACATATAGCTGTGTTAAGTGTATTAACATATGGCTGTGTTAAATGTATTAACATATGGCTGTATAAAATATATGGCTGTGTTATCCATGCTTTCTTGCGTAGTATTTAAGAATAAAGGAATGTCGTCGTCCTGCTATGCATATCACACGTTAAATGTCAGCTATCTATGCGCTTGAAGCAAGGACTTGTATAAATATATATCAAAGTATAAGTCCTTGTTTGAAGTAATCACATTCAACATGTAATATTTATATCTGTTTTGTCGTTCAATCAGCTGAAATGTTCTCTGAGAACGTGCACAAGTGTCAAGAGATAAGTTTGTTATAGTGTGTAAAGGGTAAATACCCAGGTAATGTAACACACAGACTCCCACTTCAAAGGTCAAGGTCACAATTTAACTTGGTTTGACAACATTTTCAGTCTATTTGAGATTTCGTGTACGGTCTGTGAACTTTGTCACCTATGGATAAAAAAAACCCCACTTGACTCATTTGATCAACATGACATGATGAAGTGTCGCAGTGTAAGACCCAGAACCTTTACTCAAAGGTCAGCATTTTCAATTTGTTTGATGTTTCGTGTCTGGTCTGTAACTTTGTCTTTAACTTGGCTCAATTGATTAAGATGACATGACATGTCGCATATAAGACCCAGACCCGTACATCAAAGGTCAATGTCACACCTATGAGTTTGTATGAAAACACTTTGAATCTTGTTTGAGATTTCAAGTCCGGTCTGTAATTTTATCATACATAGATGGACTTCAAAAACACTTTGGTCAATTTATCAATTGATCAGCATGACATGACGAAGTGTCACGTTAAGACCCAGAACCTTACCTCAAACGTCAAGGTCACACATTCAGTTTGTTTTATATTTCATATCTGGTCTGTAACTTTGTTTTACATGGAGGGATTTTAAAATAGCTTGACACAAGTGATCAACATGTCATGATGATGTCTCACCTGCATTTACCTGTAGAAATACCCAGACTTTTACATGAGATGTCAAGGTTACACAAAGGTCAAGGTCACATTTTAATGTAAAAAAAACACACCCTTGAAATTGCGTGTCTAGTCTGAAACGTCAGTCCATGACTCTTGATATTCACAGATACATCGTTATCCATTATAAAATATATTGTTATTTTCACAGACCATTTTGGGGGCATGTGACACTTACCAGTGATATTTTTTGTTATAATGGAGATTTCCCTATTCCGATTGAATTACCCAAATGTGTACAAAATGTAATTTGATCGTATTTGGTAATATTGTATTCCAGAAACATGCTAATTCGAATGAGCGTGTTCCTCAAACACTTATTCGTATAAGCATGTTTCCAGGGCTCTCTGAGGAGGGAATTTCATTACTTTTAGCTTGACTATCGTAGAATAGGGGTGCTATTGTACTCTCTCCCACATTGGCGGGTTTTTTTTTCTGGTTAAGTTTTTTATCAGGTAAGATATCTATGGAACCACTCATTGGATTTGAATGAAACTTCACACGTGTGTTCAGCAAAAGTTAAGTTTTTGAGCAGGTTACTGTCTTTGAGTTTGTACATATTTCATCATCCTATCATTGGACATGAATAAAACTTCCCATGTATGTTCAGCATCATCTAGGAAACGCAGTATTTGATAGTTTAGCTTTTCCATCGGACTCATTGTTTCATTTCATATTACTCACTACACAGAAACGCTGCCAATTTATGTCACTTATTTGAATGGGGTTTATCGCCATTTTTAACACATTTCATGTAATATGTTGTATTTGGTGGAGGAAAACCTTAGAATGAATCTGAATAGAGCCACCATCCTTCCGCAAGTAACTTGCAAACTTTCTCACATAAAGATTTAGGGTCGTGTAAGACTCAAACCTACGGCCTTAGCGGTGAGAAGCAAGTGATCTTGAGACGGCACCATAGACCACTCAGCCACGGAAGACCGTTCATGTTAATACCACGATGTATAAAGATAACTTTGTGAAAATAAATATACATTATTTATTTAACATGTCTCCAATATTCAACATATTTGGACCTGGAAAACTTAAATTTAATGATTCTTTTAAATGGCATCTGCGACGCGACGAATGGAATTAAATCGATTTGTCGTGAAAAAAAACATGTACATGGAGTAATGAACGCAATGACCCATTAAGGCAGGTGGCTGCTTAATACAGGTTGATTAAAACTAAAATTATAAAAAAAAGAAAGAAAATGTGACTGTTTAAGACAAGTAGTTGCTTCAGGCCATTATAAATTAATTTCTTTATTATCATCCAATTTTTTCTTAAAAACGGGGAGGGCGGGAGCATTCTTATTTTTAAAATTTTTGCTGTTTTTTTTTTTTTTTTTTTTTAAATTATGAAAAAAAAAATGGTCGGGGCGGCATGAGCATTATGGCGTAGGGCGGGGATGATAATATAGCAATAAATTTATTATGGCCTTATAGATGGAGGCGATTACTAACACATGTTTGACTAAGGTACCCGCGTGGTTCTGTGTAAGAATAGAATCACTGTCGATCTCTGCAGAGGGGTAGGAATCGTCCGAATGGGTGTTATGTTCATTTTATCATTTTTGTCATGTTCATTATTTTGGTTATATTACCAACCCCCGTGTGGTTCAAGGGAGCCAGATGTGTGATGGAAAGAATAAGATCACTGTGAATCATTAATTTGTTGATGTGATTTTTACGTATGTTAATTTGATGTTTTTTGTACATGTAGAGTGAACCTGAAATCTGGAATTTTCCTCATGTTGTTACCGAATAACCTACAGTGTTGGTTCACCGTAAAACCTCATTCATTCATTCATTCATTCATTCATTGACTGTAAGGCCGAACTTAACATTACCTGTAAATGCGTTAAACGTGTACAGACATATGTTTAGCGACACTAAATAAACATCATTATTTGAATTACATTTTCATTTCATTGTTCCAAGCAATTGCACTATAATAATAACGGGAACATCTGTTGTTTTTTGTTTTTTTTATCTGAAATCAATATTTATAACAATTCACTATTTGAATGACAGCTGCATAATGGTAAAAAAATTAAAATTATGTACCTTATCCAATACAATTCTAACTTTTTGTTAATGTGATACTTAAAAGAAAAAAAACACACCAAAATGTTCAGTCCGAGGCATGACCATTTGTAAATATTCCTAAAGAAGGCTTCTTCACATAAATTGCCATAAGCAGGCACGTGTCGCCAAGAATATCAATTTCTAGTCACCAGCTATCACCAGTGAAAACATGCATTGAGCTCTGTGTGAGAATATTCTTAAACTATTCAAAATGGCTTCACTGACGCAGTTGATTCCTGGGAGAATCTTGTAACCATTTGTCATGGATCGATAATTGATCATATTATCAATCATTTTGATGTGGAGGCAAAAATCGTACACAGTGATCAGTACACACGGTGTCAGGA
>CM055895.1:59527577-59740077 GCA_029582155.1 Panopea generosa
TCACGAAAGAAATGTCGAATTTACTGACGGCGATTTTTATCTTAAGTTATTTTGTTAAACTAGAGGCCTGGGGTGTGTTGTTTATATTCATTCAAAGTACACATTTTGAGTGTTACATTAGCTAAACAATCTAAGAATAGAATAATTATAAGCACACATTGTATATATTGCGTGGAGTGCTTGTCTACCAGTGGTAGAGTATAAGTCCCAGGATCGGGAGATCGTAGGGTCGATCCTCCGCTACGGCCATGTGTGCTGTTCTTCAGCATATGTTTAGCAGGCTACTGGTATTACCCAGGAATATTTCGAGAGTGATTTTTCTAAGTTGTAATAACTTGTTTTACAATCGAAGTACGATAAATTAGATTAAAAACAATATTGTAAATAAGTCAAATGTGTACATGTAGTCTGAACTTCAAGGCCCAATACGTGTCAATGAATTTTATTTCAGTAAAGGTGTGAAAAATGCATTTGTCATGTTTAGTTTAAACTTATTTACTTTAATACAACTTATACTAGTCACGCATCGATTTCTTCCTTGGTAGAACCATCACTTAGCATATGCGGAATAAATGTCTTGCAAAAGAACACCACATATAGCCGTTGGGAAGGATCGAACCTAAAACCCTTCGATTCTGGGTTTGATGTTCTACCACTGGATCACACGACGTTGAAAATATAACAGTATAAATAATAAATATGAGTTTGTTTTTTTTTCAGAATGAAGATTGTACACGTTCATTGGCCTAAAGTGGCTTCCATAAATGGCATTTTTGTTGCGAATAACGGCGCCCTCAGACTGCAGGGAAAGTACCAGCTTCACAGACCAGGAGTGTAAGGAATCTCTATTGTTATACAATGATATACTTTGTAATCTAAAAGCCGGGCCCGGTTAGATCAGCCGGTAGCACGCCTGACTGTCAATTCAGGGACCGTTAGTTCGAATCCCCGCCCATACACAGTCTCAGTAATGATCGGCATTGCGTCTCATTATCATCGTCTCTCACCGCTGATTCAATTCAAGTAGGAAAGTTATTAGCTACTTGTGGAGACTGGGGTGTGCTCGAATACTAGTCGACCTTCCAGGGTCCCATGAAAGATTGATTAGGTTAACACTGAACATTCAACTAATCAATAATTCAATCAATTTTCATTTAAAAGGACCCATGGTAATATTGAAATCGAATTTATTCACGTTCATTCATCAAATTCAGTTTACAGCTATGCATACATAACTATATTAGGTAATCCCCAAGTGTAACTATCTGAACCGTCACGTTAAACAATTTTTTAAGATATTAAAACAATATTTTACACGTTTTTATAATATATCACTACCTTTGAGCGCAAAGGGAGTTCTTTCTACAATTTACATTATTTTCTTTACCAATAAGGAAGTGAAATAGATGTACTGTATTTAAATTTCCCAATTACATTTGATCAAACTTGTTATGCCGTGCCATCAACGTTTAATACAGAGCTTAATATATTTTCATAGTTTTACAGCTATATCAACTACATGTATATGTACACATCATCCCAGTTATTTATCTGTAATAATCGACACTTGACATTATCAAATATACTTAAATATAGTTAGATAAATAATTATCTATCTAAATCACAAATTTGAACACATTCGTGTTTTTGTTATCTTAAAACGGACGGGCATCATATAGGTTGTATTGATACTGACTTGATACAATTTGTATTGATACTGACTTGATAAAGTTTGTATTGATACTGATTTGATAAAGTTTGTATTGATACTGACTTGATACAGTTTGTATTGATGCTGACTTGGTACAGTTTGTATTGACACTGACTTGATTCAGTTTGTATTGACACTGACTTGATACAGTTTGTATGGACACTGACTTGATACAGTTTGTATTGATATGACTTGATACAGTTTGTATTGATACTGACTTGATACAGTTTGTATTTATGCTGATTTGATACAGGATAAAATTTGAATTGACACTGAATTGATACAGTTTGTATTGACACTGACTTGATACAGTTTGTATTGACACTGACTTGATACAGTTTGTATTGATGCTGACTTGATACAGTTTGTATCGATGCTGATTTGATAAAGTTTGTATTGATAATGACTTGATACAGTTTGTATTAATGCTGACTTGATACAATTTGTATTGATACTGACTTGAAACAGTTTGTATTGACATATACTTCATACTGTTTGTATTGATACTGACTTGATACAGTTTGTATTGACACTGACTTGATACAGTTTGTATTGACATATACTTCATACTGTTTGTATTGATACTGGCTTTATACAGTTTGTATTGACACTGACTTGATACAGTTTGATACAGTTTGTATTAATAACTGATAGAACCAAGACAGTTGTCCTGGAGGGGGCCATGCCAGACAAAGTCCCTGTAACCTCTAGTGTACCTCAGGACACAATTCTAGGTCCCATCCTCTTTAAATATATATAAATGACATTGCAGATTATATTCAACATAGTACCTTTCGACTCTATGCTGATGACAGCATCATTTATAAAGAAATACAGTAACATTTTCGATACTAGAAAGCTCCAAACAGATCTGGAAGCTGCTGGCCGGTGGGGATATGAGCGGCTTATGCACTTCCACCTCAAGTTTCAATTAAACTACATGAATATATTCTCGAAAAAGTAACCAGCTCAAAGTATCAAGGCATAACTCTACAAGATTATCTAAAATGGGATAAACATATTAACCCAGTAACCAATAGATCTAACCAATCTTTAGGATTCTTTCTTCGTATCTACTAAAGTAAAATATCATGCATACAAGACACTTGTCCGACCAAAACTAGAATATCCATCCACTGTTTGGGACTCTCACATCATAACTCAAATAAATCCAATAGTATAAGTACAACGACGTGTCGCCAGACTCGTTTCACACCAATATCATAACGCAAGTTCTGTAACTAACATGTCAACATGTCAAAAATATTAAATTGGCCCACGCTCGAAACCCGCAGTACCTGATCACGCTTAATAATGTTTTACTAAATAATCCACCATGTAGTAGCTATCGACCCGCCGAATAACGCAATAGTCCCCGTGGGCTCCAGTTCTAGACTTAGCAATATCCACTGTTACAAGCATATTCAGACATGTAAAGACACCTACAAATACTCATTCTATCCAAAAACACTAATACAATGGAACAGGTAACTCCAAGCTTTATAGACGAGGCGACCATAGTGGATGTTTTTAAAGAGCCCTTAATCCTGTAACTGCTCTCACCCCTTTCTCCACCTATAGACCATCATTAAATGTACATAGTTTTAAAAGTAACACTTTAAAGTAGTTTCTGAGCACCTCAAACTGTATAAACTTAACCCATCATAACTTTTTATTTTAAAACATTTTATGGCGCCGGCACAAAATCTTCTTCAGTGAAGGTGTGTTCTATTTCAAAGAAGAATAAGACTGATACAATTTGTATTTATCAAACCATATTCAGTACATATTTGATCATTACAATCATTTCTTTTTAAATGTCTTTTATGCATTTTTCAGTCTTGGATACACGAAACATGGCGAGTTTACATTTGATCTTGGTTCTATATGTCTCTCGATACAAGACGATAGCATAGGTGTGTCACATTTATATTTAGTACAGTCGTTTAACAATGATATTCAGGGGTGCTGTCAGATATTTGTAAACACATGTTCACCATGTTTATTTTTATTTTTTTGAATGGGTTTTAACGCCATTTTCAACACATTTCAGGTTATATATGGCATATCCAGTTTTACTGGTGGAGGAAAACCTCCGACTGAGTCAGACTGAGTAGAATCACCGTCCTTCCGGAAGTAACTGGAAACTTTCTCACATAAAGTTTTTGGAACGAACGGGACTCGAATCTACGACCTTAGCGGTGAGAGCTAAGTGATCTTGAGACGGCGCCTTAAACCACACGGCCACGGAAGACCCTTCACCATGTGTAAAACGAGTTATTATTCATCATAATGTTTGAACTAAATGTTACATACATAGATTTAAACCTGTTTTGGCGGCCACCTCTATTTAACAATCATTTGTCTTAAAAAGCCACATTTTTAGTTTGAATCAACCTGTATTGAGCAGTCATCTGCCTTGAGGGGTCATTTTCGCTTTTTTCCTTTGGTGGTTGCTTAAAACAAGTTTGACTGTATCCTGCAATGTTACTGTCTGTCTGTTAGGGACTCCCGATGCGTTAACTCATATATCGTACCGTTGACACATATATCATACCGTTAACGAATATATCATACCGTTAACACATATATCATACCGTTAACACATATATCATACCGTTTAACGACATATATCATACCGTTAACACATATATCATACCGTTAACACATATATCGTACCGTTAAAGCATATATCATACCATTAACACATTTATCGTACAGTTAACGCATATATCGTACCACATCACATATATTATACCGTTAGCGCGTCTATCATACCGTTAACGCATATATTATACCGTTAACATATATCTCGTACCGTTAACGCATATATCATACCGTTGACACATATATCATACAGTTAACGCACATATCGTACCGTTAACGCATATATCGTACCGTTAACGCATATATCGGACCGTTAACGCATATATCATAACGTTAACGCATATATCATACCGTTAACGCATTTATCATACAGTTAACGCATATATCATACCGTTAACGCATATATCGTACCGAACACATATATCGTACCGATAACGCATAAATCTTACCGTATACACATATATCGTACCGTTATCGCATATATCATACCGTTAACGCATAAATCAGACCGTTAACGCATTTATCATACCGTTAACGCATAAATCAGACCGTTAACGCATTTATCATACCGTTAACGCCTATATCGTACCGTTGACGCATAATCATACCGTTAACGCATATATCATACCGTTAACGCATAAATCAGACCGTTAACGCATTTATCATACCGTTAACGCATAAATCAGACCGTTAACGCATATAGCATACCCAAATTAACATTATTATTAGTTATGCTCACAAGCTAACCCGCGCTTTATATTTCAAGGAACTCCATCACAGACGTCAAGACAAGATCAAAGGCATCGTTCAACCAATGGCCGCACGCGGGACGTCACGTGTACAGTAGGTCACATCAAGGTTAAATTTCACGGAGGGGCAGCCATGATTTGTCAATTCTTAACATCCATGTACATAAAGATGTACAGACGACACCTAGAGATTCAGGTATGGCTAATAGAAAAACAGTGGGGCTACATCTATAATGGGAAAAAAGAGAAATATTGTACGAGACCAACTCTTCTCCAACGAAAACAATCCAACCCCCCCCCCTCCCCCCCCCCACACACACACACTCTCCCCTCAAAAAACAAAAAAAAACCAAAAAAAACAACAACAACAACAACAACCAAAAAACAACCCAACAACAACAACAACAAAGCATAAAAACAGACACTACTAAATCAAAACCAAACCAAAACAAAACAATTGTTGTATGGTGCTTAGCGTCGCTACGTGAATCAACAATGTTCTGTCATATCGCAACGGTGTCTACTTGAGATAGTATTTTAAGCGCTGCCATACTGTAGTATCATACCACAGACACATGGTTTGACACTCCACCCATTCACATTATACTGACACCAGGCCGACCAGAACTAAAACTATCATCTAAATGTTCATCGATAAGCAAGGAAACGAACCTTTGGTATAACCCGGCCGGGAATCGAACCCACGAATTTTCGAATGCTAGGCGGACGCTCTACCGCTAGACCACGCTGCGGTATAACCAAACGAAACTAAACTAAAACAAAATAAAGAAACAATAATATAAAAACATGCACGGTGTTTGATACCATAAAAACAGATCGTGGGAAAGTGGAAATGAAATATTTGACTCTTAGTTCCCTTTCTTTTCATCTGTTTTTTACAATCTTTGAGTCAAAACATATTTGTTCAAAATGTGATATTTTTAATGTAATTGAAATCGAAGGCATTTCAAAGAACGGTTGTAAAACTTCAATGGTGTGTAAATAAAATGCATTATCTAAATATCATGCACGAAGCAATCACTTGTGAAACTTTGATATAAAAAAAGAATTACCGCGACTGCAATGCACTCTTAACTGGAATGCGGTAAAGCTATTGAATAATTCCTTTGGAATCTGAAGTTTACATTTAATTCATACTTAATTAAAAAAACTTCTCCTCGTAACGTGTTCTTAATAAACAATAATTTTTCTTGTTAATTTTTAACATTTTTTGTTTTCCGAATTATCTTTTAAGAACGTCACGAACTTCTATATATAAACTATTATCAAATACGCTCTTATAGATGATGCATTTTAAGTGCTTGTTTGTGATACTAATAGGAATTTAGGCACTTCTTATACAACTGGGATAGATTACAGAACTGAAAAGCGTGTTACTATCATTTTAATCAATATTGATTGAACATTTTTTTTGATAACATTTTTAAATTGATTATAACTTTTATACAGATAAAACGCTAATTTAAACACATGTTTGAAAACAATAATTTTTAATCATTCACGCTTGATTGCGCAAAAATGCTCCGGTACAAGTTCTTGAATTTAAACATATGTAAAACGTTATTCATTTCACCACAAAACAACAGAATAAAAAGAGGGGGTATTTACGCTAGTATTTTTCAAAATTTGAATTCAAATTAAAAAATGAAACACTTAAAAACACACGACGTTTGCTTCATCGGACGACGTCGTATTTTACATTACTATCATTGTATAACGTCCTCTTCACGTTTTTTTTTTAATGTTTCATTTTTAAATTTAAATTCGAATTCATGAAAAATAATCTAACCCCACTCTTTTTATTGGTCATATTACAGTGGAATCAATGGAGTGTACCAGAGTCTTTTCGCATAATCAGCCGTTAATGTTTGAAATTTTGTTTTTAAACGCGTTTATATAAACCCCAGCGTAATGATTAGATGTAAAGGTAACATCAATTGTATTTTGTATGCATAATAGTTATAATCGTATCACAGGAACTCAAAATAAGTAATTTAAAAAGTGTTTAAAACAATTTTCAATTAAAGATTGATCATTTTATAAGAGACTAACGTCAGAAAAATCAAGACTACTGCAGACCGAAAGAAAACTTGTCACTTGTTTAGCATTTTTCCATTCTGATAGATTTTCCTGACACATACGTTACATATAGATAACCAAAACTCTCCAAGCGCCTTTGGGGTGTATGGGGAGGGGGTCTGTCCTTAAAGCAATGGTCAGTGTTTTGTTAAGATCACTATGTCAGATTGATATTAACTGACAAGTATGTTACACTCTGAAAACTAAGATTTCCTAAAAATCTTATGTAATAATTTTATATTATTCCTATTATTAATTCTTTATATTACAGATAGCTTCTGTTATACAGGAAACCATAAAGGACGACAAACAACTCTTAGTTTCGGCATTAACTGGTAGGTGGAGTATGCTGTTGCTAAGATACCGCTGTTTATTTAAAATGACATACGTGTTATTTGTTTTAATGTTGTGAAGCATGGTGTTTACACTTGTTAAGCAATCACCCAGTAATCGTGACGATCCGGTTTCTACGTTGATCAAGATATCAAAACTTTAGTTCACGGGTGTGTATTTTCGTTAATTTTTTTTGCAATTATGATCACATAATTAGGAGTAGATAACAACACGTGCAATATATAAATCATTTATCTAAAGAATAATCTTTTTCGGTCTAGGGAAATGTTCTGTCTTGTGAAAAAAAGTTATTTTAAAACTTGGTTAAATCACTTCATTTTTTACCCCTGAAGACGCGGAGAAATGTTACCAAGTGCATCCGTTAATCAAGTTCCCAGGTGGCAGGTTTGTAACATACTATTCCAAGGCAGCTGTACATTGTCGCATCATTTGTGTAGCGTTTTTATATCCGCCGATAGCAAACGTTGAACTGGATTCTGCGAAACTTAAAACGTACTTAAGGTATAGACATGAATTCATATACTGTTTGTATTTGTACACTGTCGCGTCATCTCTTTTTTTGTAGCGTTTTTATATCCGCCGACCGCAAAATCTGGATCCTGCGATAACCTAAAACGTAATTAAGGTATAGACATGAATTTATATTCTTTTGGAGGAATTTGGGGAATTTGTAAGATTTTAAAAGAGAACTGCAAACTTTCTTCTCGATAAAAGTACGATATCTCTTGACTAATCAGACTCCTGTACAGCTTAACAGTTTACGTACTCAAACATTTCCATACACGTAAATTACGATCGTCTTCTAATCTAGTTGTAGTCTTCTAAGCCATATTCTGAAATATTTCGAAATTGGTTTGCTTTTTCAGGATTTCTGTTCCATATTCATTCAGTCAGTTAAAAGCCTTATATTTACAATTGAGTAAAAATCATAGCAACTCTAATAATTAAAGTTGGGTAGCTATCATCCATATTAATACCCCACCCGACTCTGACGTGCGTACCTTTACAGCTTTTCCTGGCAAATATATTACATATATTACAACGGCGATATAACAAACACATATCAGAATTCACTTAGCGTTAATGGTAATATGTCAAGTTTGTCCCATTTTGATGTTTCGACGGTCTATCTTGCAGATCACGAGGTTTGGATTGCAAAATATTATTTATATATAATGCTCATATTCAATACACGTGATAAAAAGAGTTTCTATCCCAACATTTGTTTATATGTATGTGATGTGCAATCCCATCTTTATACTAGTAAATGATTGATTTCAGTTATGGCATCCATGAACGGCGAAGGTGCTGGCCTGGGTGACAGTGCACCGCCGACAGGAACAGTTCGCTCTTCAGTTACACATAGTACCTCATCCTCAGGTGTGTATAGTAGTGATAGGAATCGGTCGAAATATTCACAATCAATTATCGGCTACAAACGGTTTGGTTCAACCGATTAATAATCTGATAATCGGGTTTTATTGATAAATACCATTGCATTTAAAATAGAAGAGAGAGAGAGAGAAAGAGAGAGAGAGAGAGAGAGAGAGAGAAAGAGAGAGAGAGAGAGAGAGAGAGAAGAAGAAGAAGAAGAGAGAGAGAGATTAAATGAAAGACGTATCTTTATGTCTATGAAACGTGCGATTCAAGAGACAATGATGTATAAAAATAACAAAGATGTATTTAGGCTATAATTGCCCATGTATACCTGATAATCTAACACAAATTATCTGACAGTAAGAAACTAACCGAAAAAGTCAATGTGCGACGACGATCGATTGCTAACAAACACAATCAATTATCGCCAACTTCAACTCACATTTTCAGTAGTGATTTCTAAAATACAGACCATTTAACTCATGGTAGCAATAATTAAATAACTACAATACAGAGCCCCGAAAAAAAGAAGAAAAATATAACTAAAGTTTTATTTCTTCCTCCTTTATCTGTCCGGAGTCTGTATTCTGTCTCAATGGAGATACTAGTGGTGTGCGTCCTTTTGATATTAGATTATTGTATATTTCAGAAGCGTGTGGTGATTCCCCAAGTCGAATACAGCGATTTATCGACAACTTCAAACGTCGACCATCTGCAAACACATGACCATTGACAATGTTTTAAGTAGGAATACACGCATTAACACGCGCAGCAGAAGTGATGTTTTTGTTAATACCAATCGGACAGGCGGTACAGATGATCTTTTTTCCAAAGTAAATACCAATCGGACAGGCGGTACAGATGATCTTTTTTCCAAAGTAAATACCAATCGAACAGGTGGTATAGATGACGTTTTAAGTAGGAATACACACAGTTACACCGGCCGTACAAATGATATTTTTTTCCTAGTAAGTGCCAATCGGACACATGGAAGACGAAGGGAAAAACAACAACACAGTAAAGTACACACCGTTTATCTGTATAACGGGTACAACTATACACATATACGAACCAGCAGTCTCGTTATGGCTCATCCGGATGAAACACACTGATCCACTTCTGGACAAGTCACAGAACATTTCAAAATACAAAGTGCCGATTGGAGATATAACATATTTGATAATACAGTGTCGATTATAAATTCAAATAAGAATGTTTGATAATACGAAGTGTCGATTATAAATTCCAATAAGAATGTTGATAATACGAAGTGTCGATTATAAATTCCAATAAGAATGCTTGATGATACGAAGTATCGATTATAAATTCCAATAAGAATGTTTGATAATACAGTGTCGATAATAAATTCCAGTAAGAATGCTTGATGATACGAAGTGTCGATTATAAGTGTCGATTATAAATTCCAATAAGAATGCTTGATAAAACAAAGTGTCGATTATAAATTCCAATAAGCATGTTTGATAATACGATGTGTCGATTATAAATTCAAATAAGAATGCTTACGAATTGTCGATTATAAATTCAAATAAGAATGCTTGATAATACAAAGTGCCATTGACGACATTGGATAATTGAATGAGATTCTCGAAAAAAACTGTCTGGGTAACAGTAAATTTATGGAAAGTGTATAGCCATTGATGCCAAATGATCAGGCGAACTATCAGTAAGTCGTGAAAAAATGGAACATTTGACCACGCAAAACAAGCTTTTAGAGCTAAAACAGTTGAGAGAAAAAAGACACCTGTTGGTTTTAATGAATACGATAACAAACGTCTCCAAAGACCGTTATTGAATGGTATAATCACGATTAGAATGATATGGTCAAATGTGCGTATCTCGCAGGGTATAACTACGCCCACCGACACGGCATGGCTACTCCGATATTATCATGATTTACATGTTCAGAAGTAATTGTTCTTTATGTATCATATCAGTGTTGAATGGCCTTACATAAATATACAGTATCCATGGTGATGATGTCACCCGTCTCGCCTGAAATCGCTCATACTAATAGCATGTATTTATTGTTTTGTAATGCGTTATGGTTAAGACAATTGGAATTGTCGCATTTAACTGTCTTTTTTAAATCTATCGGTACGGAGGTATCGTATTGTATTGTATTTTTTACGATAATTGTTTTTAGTTAGAAGAATGAACAATACTGCTGGTTTACGCTGATAAACGCTATCAATATAAAGTGCATTACGCTGATAAACGCTATCCATATAAAATTTTGAACTGGATTCTGCGATAACTTAAAACGTACTTAAGGTATCCATATAAAATGATTCGCTGATAAACGCTATCCATATAAAATGATTCGCTGATAAACGCTATCTATATAAAGTGAATTACGCTGATAAAGGCTATCAGTATAAAGTGATTTATGCTGATAAACGCTATCAATCATAAAGTGCTTTACGCTGATAAAACGTACTTAATGTATCCATATAAAATGATTCGCTGATAAACGCTTTCCATATCAAGTGAATTACGCTGATAAACGCTATCGATATAAAGTGCATTATGCTGATAAACGCTATCCATATAAAATGATTCGCTGATAATCGCTTTCTATATCAAGTGCATTACGCTGATAAAGTCTATCAGTATAAAGTGATTTATGTTGATAAACGCTATCAGTATAAAGTGATTTATGCTGATAAACGCTATCAGTATAAAGTGATTTATGCTGATCAGTATAAAGTCATTTATGCTGATAAACGCTATCAGTATAAAATGATTTATGCTGATAAACGCTATCAATATAAAGTGCATTACGCTGATAAACGCTATCCATTTAAAGTGAGTTACGCTGATAAACGCTATCAATATAAAGTATATTACGCTGATAAACGCTATCAATATCAAGTGAATTACGCAGATAAACGCTATCCTTATCAAGTGATTTACGCTGGTAAACGCTATCCATATAAAGTTCCTGACGCTGACAAACTCTATCAATATAAAGTGATTTATGCTGATAAACGCTATCCATATAAAGTGATTAACGTTAATACACGCTGTCCATATAAAGTGATTTACGCTAATAAACGCTATCCATATGAAGTGATTTACACTGATAAACGCTATCCATATACAGTGATTTACTCTGATAAACGCTATCCATATAAAGCAATTTATGCTGACAAATGCTGTCTAAATAAAGTACTTTATGCTGATAAACGCTATCAATATAAAGTTATTTACGTTGATAAACACTATACATATAACGTGCATAACGCTGATAAACGCTTTCTATATAAAGTGATTTACGCTGATAAATGCTATCCATATAAAGTGATTTACGCTGATAAATGCTATCCGTATAAATCGATTTACGCTGATAAATGCTATCAATATAAAGCGATTTACGCTGGTAACCGCTATCCATATAAAGTGCTTCACGCTGATAAACGCTATCAATATAAAGTGATTTACGCTGATAAATACTATCCATATAAAGCGACTTACGCTGATAAAGGCTGTTAATATATAACGATTTACGCTGATAAACGCTATCAATATAAAGTGATTTACGCTGATAAACGCTATCCACGTTAAACGATTTACGCTGATAACCGCTATCCATATAAAGTGCTTTACGCTAATAAACGCCATCAATATAAAGTGATTTACGCTGATAAACGCTATCAATATAAAGTGATTTACGCTGATAAACGCTATCCCTATAAAGCGATTTACGCTGATAACCGCTATCCATATAAAGTGCTTTACGCCAATAAACGCCATCAATATAAAGTGCATTACGCTGATAAACGCTGTCAATACCCAATGCTTTACGTTACGCATTGCTAAATACGTTTGAGAATCTATGACAGACGTTTATAGTGTGTGTGTGTGACTATACGTAGTTTTACATATTCTTACACGTGAATATACAGATTAACCAAACAATGTAGTCAGTGCCGCTGTCATTTGTTGGCAATTAGAACTTTTCAGAGCCAATTTTAACACTATAATTTGGCTAATTCCCCGAACTTCTAGGATACTTACGTCGTGAGTCTGGTTTGTACAAGGCGGTGCTTCCTTCTATTGTTTGATGATTGTTATTGTCCGTAAGGTTTTACCTGGTACTCATTACTCTTCGGCAGTATGTTTAAATGTCATCTCCGTGCAGCTATTCGTGAGTGCGATGTAATGCCGATATATTCATGTGTTGATATCAATTTATCAACAGTAATATTATTTACATTCGGACATTAATTTACGGATATACACGGACTATTCAGGTAAGGGCCAGGTAAATCCTTATGCACAATAATGTGTAAAGCGTAGTAGCCTTAATATATTTGTTTATAAAGATGGCGGCTATGTTCATTCACCTAATATATATAAACCAGTGTTTAGTGACTTCCATTGACCATTATTGTTCCAAACCGAAAACTTGTATTTGCTATTAAATACGGCATAATAGTTTGTATTTGTTTGTGTACTTTCATTAAAAGATGTCCTTTTCATTTTTGTTGTAATTTACTTACGAAACATAAATGCAATACAACACAACCCAGCGTGTTAGATAGAAAAGACAATTGCAATGCATTCATCATTCAACATGCATTCACGTTTTAAGATATGATTTCTAATTTAGCAAATGATATTTTGTTATTTGTAATCTAATTTCTTTTTATTTCACTATGAAGAAAAAAGTATAATTGCCGGAGCAGAGCGTTATACAGGAGTGGCTAATGATCAACAGCTGTTTTTTTATTCCTGTCAGCCGGTTACAGTACAATGTAATAAAAAGACACAATTGCTAGGCTGCTGAAATTTGTATAAACACTAAGAGCAATGTGTAGAGCACATGACCTTACAAACTCCTCCCTATAATTTCAATTTTGTGGCAGTTGGGATTGTTTTCAAACTGCATATAACCCACAGCTATTGCAGACTATGTTTCTGCCAATTAAATATATTAATAATCATCTAGTAGTATGCAAACTAATTACAAAAACAATATAGTGGCGACTTTTGAAATTTGAAAAACTGTTCTGTGATTTGAATCATAACATTATATATTATTATATAAAACCTGCCCCGGAGCCATCTTGCGGCTTTTAGATGGAAGTTGGGACTTTACAAGCAAAGTCCACACGAAACTTATATTGCTGTTTTTTTTTCTGGAATAGTTAAAAGGATATTTTGTTTGTAATTGTATACAATACTTTAACACATAGAACAAAGTTTTAACCGTCTTCTTCATACAAGCACACAGAGGCGCATCTACAACATTTGAAATAAATCCAACACAGATAGTATACCATTAGCTAAGGACGCGTGTTTAAAATTGTTCAAGTTGATTGATTGATTGAATATTTAGCGTCATTTTTATGCCACCGAGGGCTAACAGACGATAAAATTGTTCAAATACAGCGACGTGTTATTGTTAATTTTCAATAATATCATTAGATCATCCACAGTCTAGGCGGGTAACATACAGCATGGTGAAATCACATAACTAGTATGGTAACTCCACCATCAACAATTGAATGTCAAATAAACTATAAATGTTCCTCACAATTTATTTTACAGTATTTCTACCAAAAGTGTAACTAAAGCAACGCAACTAAAAGTTAACAAATTCTTTTTTTTATCTTTAAATATTTTATTTCTCATTATTTGTTAACAGATTATTTGCGTTAACTGAAATCACCTTACAACAGGTTATCTGAAATTATATAAAAATATCGAACTTTAATTAAAGAGTCCGATATTTTTAGGATTAAATATTTAACAATGATTATTTAATGCTATCATATAAATAAAGGTATTTTAAGAACTTTTTGTTCATAAACATGTGTTCTTTTCTACTTCTGTAATGTGTGTTTTACAGTCAGAATGTGAAGTGTTGTTGTCGATTAAATCGCGTCCCGCTCTAAATGCTACACAACTATTCCAAATCCGATAATTCCCGAGCGACAATAACTAATGTTCGGATTTCCGGTAATCAGCGAAATTCATTCCGAAAATATCCGAAATTGACTTCACTAAAATCAATACCGAATACAATTATTTTATAGACACTCTTTTCAAATACTTATTTCCAGAAAGTAAAACGTGTTGTTGTAGAAAATTGCACCGATTTCTTCAAGCTACATGGGTTTCTTTCAGATTAGGTACAGTTGGGTCGTTTCGTGGACATATGATATAGAGGCGAGGTCTCTTTAACTGCAACGTTTGACATTGTATAGTAGAATTACCTAGACACATTTTTATAATCGTATCAGCCTGGTATGCACTTGGAACAATCTAAACAAAATGGTATAAAACGATACATATTCTTTGAGATGCCAAGCATGGCGTTACGCATTCATTAGGAGTATTGCCATAAAATATGGTTATCCGATATGCATTATTTAAAAAGACACTCATAAGCCGTAGCAGTTTTATGCATTACATCGTCAGAAGCAATGTACACATATGCCATGATACCAATAATGTATATTGCAAATATTGAAAAAATAACAGATCAAATTAAAGAAATATGAAGAGGTCGATACACTACGCCGGCCGCCATAAAGGAACATCCCAAACAGTTCTTGCTGCCCCACATCTCGTTACTGTGAACCTGTCAGCACTAAAGGATCGATGACGATGTCTGGTAATTACAATAAATGGCGTTATCCAGTCGTTTGCTGATCGTTTAATGTTATAATTTCTATAAAAGAGACGAGCCTGTAGATAATGCAAATAACCTTAGCTGGCAAAAACAAATACACACTTGGCACATGTAATGGCCTTATGGGAGTTCCAAGTCTCTTGAATAATTTGGACAAGGAAAAAAGTGCAACATTGCACATTCACGAACTTTATTTCAAGAGGTTAAGGTGCAGCATACTGCTAAAGAAGTACTAAGAAAATCAGCAATAATCTCAATACACGAATACAATATATTTACGACCACTCAAGGAAATCATGAATTCATAAATAAGTTTCAAATAAACACCTTCCTCCAATGTGCAAAGATATTGGTATTGGTAAGGAGGTATTTTAACTGCTGTTTCATTGGCGGTTCATAGACCTGATTCGGGAGATATCAGATTCTGGGATAGACCATATATGATTATCCGATCTAGATTAGTGGAAATAATGCAATAAGTACCGATGTCATCATTGAAATATGTTTCAAATGACTTTACTATTGAGAGCCATGCCCCAGCTATCACGAACATACTTAAGTATGGTATTTTACTCTCAATATGAATGTAAAGTTAATAGGTAGTTGGTTGTTGGTAGTGGACTAGTTAGGTATTCGAATAACCAACTACTGACCAGCTGCCAGTTGGGGGAATCGGATTCGTTATTATAATCACTATTAAATTTACATATTTTACTCGTGTTTAAAAATGCAATCAACAAATAAAACAGATGTATTATAATTAGAGGTGTAATTTTTCATCGATGCACCGGTGGATCGCGATTCGCCTTTCCGCCGATGTATGCATCTGGTGTTAAATGAAACTTCCAATAGATCGCGATGCAATGCATTCATTAGACATATGATGCATCGATAAGGTTGTCAAATATCGTGCATCGCCATTTCATTCTTGATGAAAAAAAAAAAAAAAAAATAGCGCATAAAACTAACAAACATAAAAGAACGTTTTTTTTAAAGCAAGACGAACTGGCTAAACACGTGACGGATATTACAGGCAACATCTCCTTCCCATCAATCAGGTACTGTCCGACTATGTTTATTTCATCACTATTGCAGGTATGCAGTGTAAAATTTTGTTTTTCTCTGTTAATAAAGATACCTTTAAGTTGTATACGAGCATAGTTATTACATAAACCTTATTAAACAACCATGGTGAAAATCAGTATCGCGATGTGCATTGCATCTAGACTTAAAAATTAATTTTGCAATACACATCGCCTTTTATTTTTACAACCAATATGTATCGTGATACGATATCGTTCTGAAAATGAAGTATCACGGTACGCATCGCAAGCTAGAAAAATGCCAAATGCACAGCCTTAATAATAATATAAAATCTGAATCCCCAACTGACAGCTGGTTGGTAAATGGCGGTTCGAGCGGATCCCCAACTGGAAATTTTGAATTCCCTCCTGACGAATAAACTCACGGTATTGAAGGAACAACGCGGGAATGGTGTTTATCTATTGTAATAAATTAGATTATTTTTACTACACTGAAATGATGCTAAGCACTGTTCGGTCGTCTACCTTCGCGTGATTAAGATTACATGCGGGAATTTCTTTGTATAGTTATAAGAGACGTATCCTATTATAATTATGTTTTATGTCTTGGTTCATTATATGCATAATATAACATTTTCTACGTCTTGAACGTAGGTATGTGGTACTGATAAAAACGGGTTTTCAGGAGCCGTTTTGTTCCGTGCAAGAACAGCTATGACGTGATGAGATGTGTAGGCTCTCTGAGAGTAGTCTTCATACAGAAGCCAATCTACGTATCTTGAGTGTGACCCCTGTCGTAGTTGGCGTCCATAAGTATTTCATGATGTATTTATCTTTTAGCCAGTTAATCAAACGTTTTAAAGGGAGCATAACCGGATAAAACGCTACCAATGTCTTAAAAATGAAATACTTATCAAAATGGATAAAAGCTTCTCATTATCATTAATAAATATTAGTATGTCAAATCCACCAAAACGTGACAAAATCGATATGTAAATTGAAGTGGTAAACTTGAAACGAAATCCCCGTTCTAAAAATATACAGTTTGCTTTGAGAGCCGCATACGTCTGTGCAAGAACGGCCAAGATATTTTTGTATTTTTATCTTTTTATTTCAAGTTTTTAAGAATTGGTATTCAAAACATACTGGACTATTTCAGACATTTCCAAAGAGTTATCCAATATTTGCCCCTGCTCAGTTTGATGGTATTGGAGGTGAATCTAATTACTTCCCTTAGACCGCGATAAAACATACAGGTATCGTTCCGATCCGACACTAATCTTAAGTAGGCGTGACGTGTTATATATGCCCTCGGATACAATTTGACAAAGTCTTATATATGTATATATTAAGCTGATAAGAACAGATACTACACTTTGATCTTAGCCAAAAGGCCGAGAAGCGATATATATGTCTTTGTTTTGATAAGCACGTTTTGGTGATTTTGATGTGTAGTATTAAAAAGAAATCATTGAATTGGACTTAAACGATAAAATCATTTGATTAAATTTAATGTGTTAAAACATAACATAGATTAATGATTTTAATTACTAATTTCAATATACTTTGATATGGTTTATTTTATTATCAATCAACAGATAATGATTAATTATTTTGTGTTACTATAATAAATGAAATTATTACGGTTAATTTATCATATAAACTTATATATGAAAGAGACAGAATGGCAATGAGACATAATGTCGCAAATCAATCATCACAGAAACTATTTATTATTAAACTTATTTATTTTTCTTCGATTGAGAAACGAATTCTTACAACTTAGGCAAATCACGCGCGAAGTCTTCATGGTTATGACCAGTACTAAGCATATGCGGAAAATGTGTCTTGTTCAAGGACACCGCACATAGCCGTAGCGGAGGATTGAATCCACGACCCTCCGATCATGGGTTCGGCGCTCTATCACTGGACCACGCGCTCCACTAATCATAGAGACTGGTGCCGGGCGGGGATTCGAATACACGACCCGATGGTTGATATACAGACGCATTACTTTCTGCGTCCATTATATTTGTTTTTGTATAATCTATATACACGTCATATAACAAAACATCTACATGAACGTTTAAACTTGCACAAAGCCATTCTAAAAGAATTATAATATTGATTGATTCATTCATTCATTCTTTATGCATATCAATGTAAAGCACAATTATTTTACATGATAAAGCTCTATGTAAAATATTGCTAATCTTTATAATAAAATCTGCAATTAACAAAGTTTTGAATAAAAGCTGAAGAGGAAAAAGAGTTTTTATCATGCATTTTTAAAAGTATCTTAAAAAGATCACTTAATTGAGTAATTCAAAACAATGATATGCTAATTAAGCTGTATTAACATAATTATCAACCAATTACATTATTAAATCTTTGTTCAATTAATATTCCTCGCGTAAATTATTGTTGTTATTTAGTCACTGGTTTTGGTTTTTATTGATATAAATTGTACATACAGTTTTCTTTCTATGTCCACTGAATTATTTCATAAGAAATACATTAAAACATAAATTAATACGAAAGAAATAAACCATTTAATAATGTTTTGGATTACAAAAGAAATGTATTTGAATTTGAAGTTTATTGAAGGTTCTTTAGTTAAAATAAGAAATTAAAATAAATCTATTCTTTAGAATATAAGTAAAATACTTTAATAAAAACAACACTTTAAACTACACATAACCTGCAATTTCACCATGTGTATATAAACATGTCAGGGCTGACACACATCTTAAAGTCGTCCATCTCTTCAAATGACAAGCCAGCAATTCCTCCAATGAATGACACTGGAACTATTATTTTCGATTTTTAGCTAAAAGCCAACTTACTAAATTCATTTTTCCAATCTCAGTCAATCTTAAATGACGATAACATTGAACCACCTATTTTGTTACCTAGACAAAACATCCTAATTTTACTAGATCTTGCTTTACTACCCATCGATGTGTGCATGTATTCTTAAGTCGTTACCAGTTAGAAAAGCCTCAGGTCCCGATGAAATTAATAATTATGTGCTCCGTAAACTAAGTAATGAATAATCGACCCCACTGTGTGATTTGTTTAACACTTGTTTAACAAACGGTTTTCATCCCAAAGTTTGGAAGGGAGCGTTCGTATGTGCTATTTACAAGAAAGGAGACCCGTCATTTGGCTAATAATTACAGACCAATTTCACTTCTTAGTGTATTGAATAAAGTATTAGAAAGGCTCATATTTCAGCATATGTTAAATTATTTTCGAGATAGTAACTTTCTCTCTTCATTTCAATCTGTTTTTTTTGCCTGGTGATTCAACTGTCAATCAGCTATCTTTTCTTTATAATACCTTCTGCAAAGCGATTGACGTTGGCAAAGAGGTCAGAGTTGTATTTTTTTTTATATAAGTAAAGTCTTTGATAGAGTTTGGCACAAAGGTTTGTTGGCTAAACTGAAAGCAGCTTGTATATCTTGTCAACTTTTGAATCTTTTAACTGACTATCTTAAAGACAGACGCCAATGTGTTGTCATTCCAGGCGCGAGGTCTAATTGGAGACCATTTAAAGCCAGTGTTCCCCAGGGAACTATATTAGGTCCTGTTTTTAGTTTATAGAAATGACATAGTATCTGATATTCACTCCAACATACGACTTTTTGCCGATGATACAAGCCTTTACTTTATAATTAATCAGTAATTAGTAATGATATTGTTAATGCTGCACAGACATTAAATTCTGACATAAATAAAATATCTGAACGGTCAAATAAATGGCTGGTTACTTTTAATCTATCCAAAACAGAATCAATGCATGTAATCTCGCAAACGCACTCAACCCGTTCACTCCTGCTTTTTATGCAGAACCAACAAATTATAAATGTGACAGGAGTATACTAATCAAATTACTGCTGCTGGCACACTCATATTGGCTATATAAAGAATAAAACTTGGTCTAGATAAACTATTATGAGAAAACTAAAATTTCAGTTAGATAGAAAATCACTAGACACAATCTACATGTCATTTATAAGATCTTTATCGGAATATGCCAATGTTATTTGGGATAATTGTACAAATTCCGAAAAATATGAACTTGATAAAATACAGAACGAAGCTGCACGAATAACAGCTGGAGTTACAAAACGTATATCTATCAATAACTTGAATTCTGAAGTAGTATGGGAAAGTCTTGAAACGCGTCGAAACTAAACACAAACTTACTCTTTTTTTATAAAATGATCTACGAAATGGTCCCATATCTATGTCTATGTTCATTGGTTTCATCTCTTACAAATGCAAGTTCCACGTACAACCTCAGAAATAATAATAATATTCAAATTCCTTCTTCAAGAATAGCTCTGTACTCAAATTTCTTTATTCCTTCCGTTGTCCGTGACTGGAACACTCTCCCACTTGAAACCAAACTAAGCCTCTTCTCTGTATGCTTTAAAACATAAACTCGAAAGTAACGAACAAAAGTACTTAAATTATTTTATATAGGTACAAGGAAATGCCAAGTATTGCATGCCCGTCACAGAGCAACTTGTAGTGCACTCAAGCAACATCTATTTCTTAAACACATTGAAGACTCCCCCTCACAGCTTTCTCAATTGTCACCTGCTAGCATCAACGCATACCACTCCTGACATCTGTCAGTGAGTTATGTACAGTTTCTTTCAATATACTTCTTTTTGGTAAACCACAACTCTCTTATGACATAATGTTAAAATATTTGAAGCAGTTCACAAATACATTTTATCTACTAATCGTTTCTCCTGAACATGTAAGTAAGTCTGAAGAAATACCAAGGCTATTTCTATTTACGTGGTGAGGTCAGCCCGTCTCAAAATTTCGTCCATGCCGTTCAGAACTTGTCCAAAAATGTTAAACCATAATTATCCATTACTTTAATCATTTTAATCACCTTTCTTTTTTTCTAATTACTCACTTCATTTTTTTAAGTTTCTTATATATACCAGAAACAATATTCCTAAAACTATGTTATATTTGTAATGCCAAGAGCATAAATCAAATTGTTAATTATCTGCCAAATTTGTTCACAATTGATATATGTCATGGAAAAGAACTTTGTACGATTTTATCTACAGTTCTAATCCATATTTATACCTAAACTTGTATATTGTGTATATTGTACATTTGAATGAATAAATATGTTTAAATCAATGCACGCATTATAAGAACTATTGGTTCCCGTATCTGGTTGTGCCACTCAGATTAACGCCAGGTGTGGATTAAACACAATTGACCACTGTTGCTTAGGTTACGCACCTTTGTTGAATAAAAAACAATCTTCCATATCATAAATCAGGACAATTGTATTAACCATAGTGTTTGTATTCACTTAGATCTATTTGTTTTCTACCATTACAACTAATATCAACTAATTGATCTGGCCATTACATTTACAAGTCATGTGCCAGTATAACTATTGTACTTGCTGTACGAGCCAACGGCTAAATAACGATGAGCTGACACGATAACGATTCGATCCATGGAACTTAAACATTACATGCAATTTTGTTTACTAAAGTTAAAAGGATATTTAATACATTAATTATTTAAATGGACGTTTGAAAATGCAAACAAAACTGTTGTTTAAAGGGACATTGGGGAATTAAATGAAATTGACTTCGTGATTTACATTATTATTTGAATTGAGCGAATAAAGAATATTGAATTGAAGAGCAATTTTTAAATGTGGTTTAACGCCGTGTTCAACACAGTTTTCAGTACATTTTATGTTATATATGGCATATCCAGTTTTATTAGTGGCGGCAGACCTCAGTATGGCGCTGAGTAGAACCACCGTCCTTCCACAAGTAACTGGCAAACCTTCTCGCTTAAAGTGTTTGGCTTAGCAGGTTAGAGGTAATTGATCATGAGACGGCGTCTTAGACCACTCGGCCATGGAAGACCCTTGAATTGAAACACATGTAATAATAATGAGAAGAAGAAGAAGAATTTGATATAATCACTTGGAAATAAAAAAAAGCAATAACAGCATAAGAAACTAAATCTTCCATTTTTGGTACAAGAATATAAATATATTTTGACAATGCGTGTAATACTAACGATGATATAATAAAGTAAGTGATTAACTAATTTGTATAAGTCTGGGCTATGGAGCTTATGTTTTAATCAATAACAAGTACAAAATTTTTGGATTGGTTCGCTCAAATTTGCATTTTTTTACAATTATTGGAATACTATTCCAAATGTTGTATCGTGAATATATAAACGATCTTCTTAATGAGTGGATATGTTAATACGAGCACAATTTGATTGAATACACCATAGTGGCCCTTTAATAAATCTGTGAATACAGCGAGACAGTTTGTAACTTCGACAAGCACGTCATTTGTCCCGTATATTGGCATGACAGAAGTTAGTAGGTGCAAACATATTTTTATAATATCTATAGTTCTGGATATCACGTTTAGGACACTTGCTTATGTAGTATTTTGTTAAATAAAGATTCGTGTTCAAATAATAGGATATTATAGCAACTTGATATTTCTCATTCTTAAAAATCAGTGGTGAATTGAATTTTATCAACTTTGTACTATGATTACTGTGATATCAAAATAGTGCTGCGTTGTCTCTTACAATTCTTTAAAGAATGGCATCGTATTTACTTATTGTGTAAATTATATTCAAATTATATATTTAATATGGTTTATGCTATGATGAGACTCAAATAAACGAATGTATACTAGGAAATAAATGATATAATATACGTTTGAGAAGAAAAGCACTTTTGAATTCACGTTTAATTAACGTAAAAGCGATTATACCCATGTCATAAATAACATGAAATGCAGTTAGAAAATACACAAAGAAAGAGATATACAAAAATGAGTTGCACACGTTTAATCATTTGCCTCTACTTCTTTTTATTGGTCATATTGAAATGCACGTGTGGGCAGAGTTACGAAAATGCAACAACGCTACGTTCTGATTTATTTACAGGATATGATCCCGAAGTTCGTCCGCTTACAAACCAATCGCAACCGCTCGATTTGGAAATGAGTTTATTTCTGTACAACATTATAAAAATAGATCCCGTGGACGGGATCGCAACAACAGTTGCCGGGGTATTGTGCGCATGGAACGACGAGAAATTGACATGGATACCATCTAAATACGGAAATATAGGGAAGTTGTCGATATCGCAATCAGCAATTTGGACTCCGGATGTAACACCTGCAAATGCAATAGAATTTGACGTCCTCGGTAAACATTGGATGAGAGCACTGGTTTATTCAAATGGGCTTACAATGTATCAACCAGCAGGTGTGTTAAAAACCTCGTGTTCTTTCGATATGAAATTTTGGCCCTTTGATCAACACATGTGTGATATAACTATTTTTGCTGCCGGGTATGAGTTGACGGAAGTGAAGATACGATTAGGACACTATGGCTTCAACCTCGATTATACAGTTCCAAATGCGGAATGGAAACTAGAAGGACGTGTCTGCTTATGTGATAGACAACAAGATAGCGTTTAGAATGAAATTAAAGCGCCAGTCAACGTTTTACGTGTTGACCATAATTATTCCACTAATAGCATTGGCTTTGCTGAACCCCTGCGTTTATTTTCTACCAGCAGATTCAGGCGAACGACTCGGTTATTCTATAACTATATTACTGGCCATGACGGTTTTTCTAACGGTTATCAGTGACTTGATGCCGAAGACGTCGGCTCCTTTAGCCATGATTTGTATTCTGATCACAATCTGCTTAGTTTCCAGTATGACGTGTACTTTATCAGTTATCTTAAATCTGGCTTTATACCATCGCAGTGACGCAATATACATCAGTTCATTTTTTCGATTACTTGCGCAAGTTACATCACTCACTAGATGGCGCAATGGTCAAGTTACCGACAAAGCTGTACAGCAGCAAGATGAAAAAACAAACGGAAGTGAAAACGCTAAGAACTCGGTTAAAATATTTACGCACGAGACGCAGACGGCAGAAAATGTTTCTAATGAAATATGTGCTGCAGAATTTAATCAGAATTCAAATGTAGTGGAGAGGAGTCAAGAGACGGGTGATCTAAACAGAACGTCTGCAGCGACACTGACGTGGAAAGACGTCAGCTACGCGATTGATAAATTACTGTTTTTCACTATTACCCTGTTTACTGTTGTACCTACTATAACAACTCTGGTGTATCTGCCAGTTGCATCTGACTACAGGGGAGTAGACAACAAATAATATTTTCATTTGTTCTACCCGAACATGCCAGCATGGAAGAACACAAGCGTCCTTCCGCAAGTCACTGGTAAACTTTCGGACATAAAGTTTCTGGAGCGAGGGGGAAAGGTAAGTGAGTTGGAGACGGCGCCTTAAGCCACTAGGCCACGGAGGACACTAACTGGTAATATACACTTTACGGCTTATTGAAACAAAAGTACTTATTTAGGACGCAAATAGGTGACCTTGTGGTGATTTGACGTATCACTTGTGTATAATATATATGTGAATGTATTAAGATAGCTTGTTTTCTTTTTGTAAATAAAAAACCGAAAGCTAAAAAATTACAGGTAATAATACTAATAATTGATACATAGTTTATCACAAATACAATTTTGAATATAAAACATGAAAGAAACTCTTTTGTTTATGATTGTTGGAACTTGGAATTTAAAAAGTTACAGGCAAGAATGCTTTATATCATTGATACATTGTTTATCATACATTTAGTTTTTAATATTCAAAATGAAAGACTCACTTGTTTGTTTATTCTTGTGTTTATATGTAAAATCGATGTTGTACTTGATATATATGTTGATTGCCTCACGGAAAATCGTAATCTATTCAAATGAGTTCTCTCGTCATTAATTGACATTATTATCATTAATATTATTATTATTATTGTTTTGGTTATTACTGTTTTTGTTTTAATCATTTTTATTATTATTATTATTATTGTTTTTATCTATTTTTTTATTACCATTATTATTATTAATCATTACTATTACTATTGTTTTTATCATTTTTTTATTATTATCATTATAATCATTGTTATTATTAATTATTATTTTTTTTTTATATTTTTCATTACCATTATTATTAATATTATTATTATTAAATGAATATTAAATGAAGTCATTCATCACTTAACTTTCCATATAGAACATTATCACATAATTTTTTTTTCTGGATTACATTTATAAGGCCTAAAAAAAAAAGATGTTTGTTTCCGGTTACCCGACCGACTCTATATTTTACCTGCCGACTCAAAAGTTTTTATGTCCAAAAAATCGGCATCGGATTTCGCGCTCTTTTTGGTGATTTTCACAACGAAGTAATTCTTACGCACCGGCGCGCTGTGTCGTTTAGACGCTCGTAATCTCATTATAAAATAATCACTGCATACGCCTAGACGATATAGACTCACAGAAACGGTGCAAGGTATAATTTTTGCGAAGACAGTATAGCCTATATCAAACATCTTCCTCGGTTTATTATAGCCACTTCAGATTTCAGATTCATATCTGAAATTGAGTACTATTTAAAAGTGTGGTAACGACAAAAAAAAAAAAAAAAAAAAAAAAAAAAAAAAAAAAAATCCCTACCTACCGACCCATATTTTTTTGGGCATGTAACAGGAAACAAACCTTTTTTTTTTATGCCTAAGCAATAAAGCGTGTTTAACCTTCTCTAAAGTCTTGTCAAAATGTTGTGTTACATCGCGGTGTATTTTTAACCTTAAATAGCAGTGTTATATGGAACGCCATAGCTGTCTTATGTGGTCCATTTTATGTTTTATGTGCATTCTTTATTATATCATGTGCATTCATCAGTATATTATGTAGATATGTTATTACATTATGTCGATACTTTATTACATTATGTCGATATTTCATTACATTTTGTAGATACTTTATTATATTTTGTAGACTGATAATTGCATTATGTAGATACGTCATTATATTCCGTAGATACTTCATTACATTGGTGCATGTCCACATATCTTCCTGTGGTGCGTGTCCGTATCTCAAAAAAATCTTTAACACTGTACATGATCAGTTACAGGGAAAGATGTCACGAAAAATGCTGTTTGTTTACAAAGGGAATCGCCCTACATTTTGGGCGAATATGTTTTTCTCTTAAAAATGCATTAAAAGTGAGTACTCTGAAAGTGAATAGTGGTACAAACTTATTGATTTTTGCAAGATATCATTATAAGTAACCAAAAATATTGTGTAGAATAAGTAATTCGTTGCAACGCTTTTGAAACAATGAAGGAATTTACATTCTTCCTTCATTTTTACCAATATCTAAGTCTTATTTTGTTCCACTTTGTAATTTTTTAGTGTCATATATACATTATATGCCAAATGAGCATTTTGAAAAAGTTCACCCGCACTGTGGGCGAGTTGCATTAAACATAAGCAAACGCAGTATCACTCTATGCCATTTGAAAGTATGAGATGCCTACGACAGTACCACTGTCTCTTTTATTTATATTGCATACATGGAGCTGTGACACATTTTATAAACATATAAATAAAAGCATCAATTGCGTCTTACACTGAGTGTTCAAAGCCATTTTTGCAAGGTACTCATGCAATACTTAGAATTTTTTATTATGAAAACTGTTACCACTTGTGTGTGTGCATTTAAGACTGTTTAATGCTGGGATGAAATAAAAGGATAAAGCTAAATGTTACTGGAAATATTTATTAATGAAACTTTGACTGAAAATGTAAACTACAACTGTACGTGTAAGAACACATTACCACATGTCACTTTTCTTTAAATTGCCAAATTTGTTTCTTTTAAATTGTCCAGACAAAGAATGGTTTTGGCTTTCTCTTTCACTGCGTACAATATTAACAGAAACTGGGGACAAGTTGTAGATTTCACCAGAAAACAAGTGTTCAAAATGTGACGTAAGTTCAATCAATGATTCAAATTCCAAACAATACCGGCTCCATTCCCATCCGGATTGCCTGCATTGTCTCTGGCGTGAGAATAAAAAAAGGCCATTAAATCGAAAAACTGATACAGTCATGCCTTTAGCTGTAAATAGAAAAGTATCTCCTAATGACATGGCTTCCTGAACAGCATTTTCTAACCTGGTAGCTATTGTTTCTGTACTATACCTTGCCTCACTTACTACTCCATAGTACAAATCAGTCATAACATTGACAGCAAAAACATTTTCAAAAATTTCAAAAGCTTCAGGCACCTCATTGTGACTAACCAAACGAGGAACATTATTCCCTATAAGCAAATCGTACAACCTTCTACCTTCAACAATAACACGATCAACGTCTGAAGGTACCCACCTCAGAGGTGTACGAAAACCCAAATCAGTTGCATATAACCCACAAACAATCGCAGCATCAGCAACAATCGTACATTGCATCCCCTGGCCGATGCTGGTTATATGCCCTTGATTGATATTTCCATTAACGTTGTGTTAAGGGAAATATCAATCAAGGGCATAAAACCAGCTTATGCATACTTACGATAGATCGCAATAACAATCTTTCTAGAAAAGAACTCTGAATTCAGTGAAGAACTCAAGAAGCGAGCCAGACCCTTCCCGAATGTTTTAGTCACGTGATTAACACATACGAGCACTTGCATAATTATATATACACACACACACATTTTACACATATGCATTTACAGAACGCAAGAAAAAATATCTAGACAGGTCAAAATATATGAAAGGAAGCATTTGCAAACCTGGACTTCAGCATTTGCAAATATTGCACAGATATATTTGAAGCTAAATTATGACGTGACAAGCGACTATTTCATTACGTGATTATTTGGCGGGAGTCTATGCATATTCATTATATTAATCTCTATTCTATATTATCAAATATTCAATGCAGGGGTTAATACTCTATACGAATAATTGTTCCTTGTCGATCTGCTGTTAAAAACTTGCATTTTTTTTTTACAATAGATTGACTTTAAGGCGCATGAATAAACATTGGCATAGAGGCTATTTGTAATGAATATGCTATGAGTCCAAGATGGCGGTAGACTGGTCCTCTGCGTACTACGAAATTTTGAATGGGTTCCATAATAGGATAGGGAACCAGATTAAGATGGCGTCGCCCTACTATTCGGCATGCCTTTGACAGTACCCTGGTATCCATTACCTGCTCAGTCAAGTGTAAATTGTCAACCATAAGTGTTCCTTCTCTTGAGAAGGAACAATAGTATACTTTCGACAAAATATAATAAAGTTCCAACATAATGTAATCAAGTTTCTACATAATATAATAAAGTTTCGACAAGATATAATAAAGTGTCTACATAATGTAATAAAGTTTCTACATAATATAATAAAGTTTCTACATAATGTAATAAAGTATCTACATAATGTAATGAAGAATCTACAATGCTATAATAAAGTATCCACATAATGTAATAAACATTCTACATAATGTAATAAATTATCTACACAATATAATGACGTATCTACATAATGTAATGAAGTATCTACAGAAAATAATAAAATATCCACATAATGTAATAATGTATCTACATAATGTAACGAGTTATCTACATGATAAAATGACGTATCTGCACAATGTAATAAACAGTATGCATAATAAAGTAAAGTATCTACAAACTGTTAATGAAGTATCGACATAATGTAATAATGTATCTACATAATATAATGGTGAATGCACACACTACATATAAAAAGGACCACATACGATTGAATTCATCTAAACTACACTGTAATCGCTGGAGATGAAAATGCCTTTTATGATCATGTTATATTTTCATTCGATTAATATCAATATATGTATTATTTAATTTTATCGAATTTGCTTATATTGTTCATTGTTTGTGAAATTAAGTATTTAAAAAGTAAAATCAGACATTTGTTTTTAAAACAAAAATCACTTGAATTACATGTTTTGAAACCTTAACATAAGTATGATGTTAACACATACGATCTAAAAATACCTATTTTAAATGACAATACCCTGTTCAAAATATGTTTTATTGTATTTGATGTATACTATAAATGCATACTATACCATATTATACCATCCTTATATCGTTTTATTTCGAGAAAGGTACATTTAGTGTCACACTGTCTCGTGAAAAAAAAGCTATTAGTTTTTTAGTTGTGTCGTCGAGGGTGTCACACTTATCGTCTAATATATATATATGATAATAATATATATATGAATTCACTGTATCTATATGATCTAACGAGTTTATAAATCTGTCCTTTATATAGCATGTGAGTAGTCATGAATCCGTAACTGGATCCTACTCATAAAAAGCTATCAGTTCATGTATGTAAATGTGTCCACTCTGTCCAGGTGTTACATGTAATTCCATAGTATATAAGTCATGGTCGACACCAAATTTATTGGTTTTGCAGGGGCCTTGATATTATATCTATAGTTTGCATTGTAGCTAGGGGCACTCGCCGTAGTCTGGTCTGTACGTTTATGTCTTGGTTATTCATAAATGATTATCTCCATCTCCATATATATATCATGCATTGTGAATAAGCATCTGAAAAGATCCACAAAATCGTAAATTCCGTTGTTGTGAATTTAATTATCTCCCTTTATATATATTTTTTTCAGATGCTCATTCACAATACATGATATGGAGATAATTATTACGGCAAGTGCGCCTATCTACAATGCAAACAATAGATACAATATCAAGGCCTCTGTCAAACCAAATACATTTGGTGTCGACCATGACTTATAGAAATATATATATATATATATATATATATATATATACTGAATGGGGTTTAACGCCATTTTCAACACATTTCAAGTTATATATGGCATATCCAGTTTTACTGGTGGAAGAAGACCTCAGGCTGAGTCAGACTGAGTAGAACCACCATCCTTTCGCAAACTGTCTCATATAAAGGTTTAAGAGCGAGCGGGACTCGAACCTACGACCGTATCGGTGAGAGGTAAGTGATATTGAGACGGCGCCTTAGACCACTCGGCCACGGAAGACCCTTTGTCTAATATCAACTACCAGCACTTCTTTTAGTAATTTAATATGACCAATGCATATTTCTACAGGTGATTTTAAGATTAAGTATCATTTCCATTTTTTGTCATTTTCATTTTTTTCTGTCGGTTAATCTATCAGTCGAAGAACATCGCTGACATAATATTTAGATAATATGGTTTGTTTTTAGATTTAACCAACATGGAGATTTTATTTTTGTAATTTATCATTTTTTTGCAATTCTTTTAGCAAACTATGTCAATAGTTATACATTCAGTCTGTTACAAAGTAAACCACCAGGTTTTATATTTATTATGTTATTTAGAAGAATTATAAGAAATTACATGAAATATGCAATCTTGATGCTTCTGCAGTGTAATTACGTAGATCATCTGTCTGTGTGTGTGTGTGTCTGTCTGTCTCTCTCTCTCTCTCCCTCTATCCCTTTCTCTCTCTCTCTGCCTGCCTGCCTGCCTACTTACCTGCCTACCTACCTACTTAACTTACCTACCTATCTTACCCATCCACCCACATAAACGTGTTCAACCGTTACGCTGTGTAAGTTAAAACAGCTTTAATTTACTTTTATAAACATATTACTGCATTAAGCACCAACGACCCATGATGTAAGAAAAGTTTAAAACATAAAAACACTTTAATGACCGGAAGTCCTATTGTGTAAATTATATTTAATTTTATATAGACAAACAAAAATAAACTGTTGTTATTACGCTTTTAACGTTATGGCCTCAGAAAGCCAGTTTCTCTGTACCGCACTATTAGGTTATGGTTATTTTTGTACGGGACATAGCGGCTTTCAGAACCACGACATTTCTGTACGGCACAATACAATATTTAAGAATCACATTCTTTTGAATAATCTCGGTCTTATACTCAATAACTCAATTTCAGATGCATCAAATGAAAAAGTAAAATATGTTATTTGATAATATTTGAGCCATTTTGTTATCTGAACATTCTCGCTGACATAAACGTACCTAGCAAGAAATTCACGCACCGAAATGAACAGAGTTCCGCTTACATTTACTAAGTACAGTCGTGCACTGGGACCAAACAGTGAAACATATGCAAACACAAGTTTCCATTTATTAAATGCATAGTAAAAGCATTAGGCTGTTCACAACTTTAAGCACGTTCATTCACAGTAACTTTGAACATAATGAAAAAAACTTAGATCACTCTCAGTTACCATAATAGTTTTCATCACAAAAGTGAGTACTTTGCTAGACCTTTATTTACTCAGTACTACCATGTTTAATGTTCAGCGTAAGGTTCGATCAACAACTGGCAATATATTGCATCATTCTGAGCGTTGTTATGGAAATTAAATGTATTGTAATCAATAGACCTGCCGCGAAAACGCCTATCGCTCCGCCCACTGGTTATTTGCTGTTGCTTTTCCAAGTAAATACAATGTAGTGTTTACTTAGCACCGTCAGCTTCTATAAGGAAAATGGCTGAGTAGGAACCAATATCGATCGCTGGTTGGATTATCAACTTGTTTGATTGACGGCCGGCATCAGGTAAATTAACTGCAAACGAAGCATGTGCTGACGAAACAGTTCAGATCACTTAATGATTTCACACTAATAAAAGACGCAATGTCTCGCCCACCTGCAGCGTTCTTATTCAAATAATAATTTACTTAAGAGGAGTTCAAGATAAAAGATTCAAGATTCAAGCTTTCTTTATTTGTAACTTAAATATATAATGTTTCTCATTACATACATATATTATACATACATCCAATATATTTATTTATCAAGTGACACATTTAAATGCTGTGTATATGTATTCACCAATTTTGAAAGTTCTGCAATTTGCTTAGATTTCATCAATTCAATAAATTTATAAACGCTGGACCTATTGTAATACTTAGGTTTTATATACAATTTGCGGATATCGCTGTACAACGGACAGATATGAATGAAATGATATTCGTCTTTCAAATCGTGTGTATTACATAAAGTGCAATATCTTTGGTTGTGGTCAATTTTATTCAGTTCATAACGACCAGTTTCAATGTAAAGCTTATGAGCAATTCTAAACTTGCTTGGCAATTCTAGATATAATTAAAATTTAAAATAAAGTTTAAAATTACTATATGTGCATTACGTTTTGAATCTGAATATGCTAGTGTACTATGTTTGCAAAAATACATCAACAACTCTCCGCCTATACACGATATGAAAATTATGTAAATCAGTATTTGCAGGGTTGCTCCTAACATAAGAAAAGCCATACTGATTCAACAGGGTTTTTATATTTGCAGTCCAAATTTTAAAATCGCCTAAATAGAGATTCGTAAAGATATTCAACAATAATATTACTCGACTTCACTTTTTTACACCAATATTTTGCCAAACGCACATATCTATTTATAAACAGTGGATGTGTACCAAGTTCGCCATAAAGTCCCATATTGCAAGTTGATGTTTTCACGTGTAACAATTGTTTGCAAAATTTTAGATTTTAGATAAAGATAAGATCATACAGAATTTGAAAATCAAGAAAATCTGATTGGGGAAAAACAGTTTGAACACTAAAGTCAATCAAAATATAAAACAATAAAACAATATACTATAATGATAAGTACGCCAATGCCATAAACAAGGCGCGTATATTCTATTTTTAAACGTGAAGCATTTGGCAATGAAACTTTTGATTCAGTTGTTCTATAATATTAAACGCGAGGCATGGTGTTAATTCATCGATCGTTTCTATTCGTTGTTACCTGTATTACAATAATATAAATAAATAATTAATAAAGCTACTGTCGAACGCTTCAGGATACGCAACAACACAATTAATGCAAACAATAACAATAGAAAAACAATTAAAATAAAAAAAAACATAACTGAAACAATAATTATCTTATGTATGAATAGGAAATTATGATTTTATTCTGAATTATCCTGTACCGAAAGACTCAAAAGATTCTGAACATGTATTCATAATTTAACACTTCTATTTCAGTTATATTAAATAAAAGATTTATTGTTTATTACAAAAAATATATATCTAACTGCTTCACAGAATGATGTTGTGAGTTTTGGTTTCGATTACACCAGATAATGTATACGAATATCATTCCACACGGCATTTATTCCTGTAATAGATGATTAAACTAATAATCTAAATGATATATGATATTTATGTTGCAATGTACGAAAGGTGTTTGAAGAAACCTACAGCGAATGTTATATATGTATTTTATGGTATGTATTTACCCAAAATATGATATCAACTCAGTTCGGCATGTTGCGATTATAGCTCTTAAAACATAACAATGATACCCTCTTTGTTATTGTTGATTTATATATTAAACATGATGTATTTTGTTATGATTTAAATTACGTCATACATTACGTAATAAAGTGAATTATAAGGTTAACTACATGGTATATTGTTTTGTAACAAAACATGGCGTGTGAGAATAAAATAGTATTAATGTTACTGCCAACGTTGAATCAACCTTCTTTGTCTCTTCCAATTTAGTGCTACTATCAGCATGATTGGTTCTTTTAAATACTCCGAATAAATAAAAATATGAATAAATATATAAATAAATATATAAGTAAGTAGGTAGGTAGGTAGGTAGGTAGGTAGGTAGGTAGGTAGGTTGGTAGGTAGGTAGGTAGGTAGGTAGGTAGGTAAGTAGGTAAGTAAGTAAGTAAGTAAGTAAGTAAGTAAGTAAGTAAATAAGAAACACAGCATATGTCAGTCATCAGTAAACATAGCCATTATTAAACTTTATATTATATATTCTATTGCATATAAGTAAAGTGTGATAATAAACACAGGTTTCTTTGATACGTTTGGCTTTTAGTAAATCCTTTCAGTAGCACGTGTTCCTGACTATCACAGCATCATCCTAAGGCGCTGCGTGGCGACCGTATAAGTCGTCCGGTTCTTTGTTAATGCTAATTTAATACAATTATTAGAAATATATACTGGCATTAATAGCTTTCTATATGAAATAAATAACGGAATCATTTATTTTGGATACAAAATTTGTAAAACCTGCCTACCTACCTACCTACCTTCCTACCTACCTACCTACCTACTATCTCAACAAAATAAATATGCTAACAATAACTTTACAATAGAAAAACAATTTAAAAAAACATAAACTAGCTGAAACGATTTTTATTTCATGTATGCACACTTGACGATAGGAAATGAAAACTATCATCTTATTCTGAATTATCCCGTACTGAAAGACACAAAGAATTCTTAACATCTATTCATACATTTACCTTTCTGTTTCAGTTATACTATATAAAAGATTTATTATTTGTTACAAAAACATAAATATTTAGCAGCTTTTCAGAACGCTGATGTGAGGGGAAAATAAGAGAACGGCAACATGCATCTAAAATAGTAGTAATATATCACATTTTGGTTCCGATTGCATCAGATAATGTATACAAATATCATTCCACACAGCATTTATGCCTCTAATGGGCGATTAAACTAATAATCTTATTAATCTATGATATTTATGTTGCAATGTACGAAAGATGTTTGAGGAAACCTACAGCGAATATGTTATATATGTATTCTATAGCATATATTAACCTCAAGATAACATCAATTCTGTTCGACATGTTGCGATTATAGCTGTAAAAACACAACAGTGATACCCTATGTTATTGTTGATTTATATATTAAACACAACGTGAAGTAAATTTCATTTTTTTGTTAAGCTTGTTGATAGATATGAATGAAGTCTGAGAGTAAAACGGCAGCAATTAAAAATCAGTTATTTATGATTTTCATCAACATTTAACAATATTTCCTCGATGAGATCACGGTTAAGCGATAATACATACAAACGATATTTAATATGGGATACAATCTCAATATCTAATCTAGGTTCTGAGTAGCAATAAACAAAACCAGTATTGCAAACTTGGATTGAGGGTGTGTACTCAGATATTGAATATGTTATTTAAAAAAACACACACACAACTATATCGTAGGCTTTTAAATGTTTAGATCACGTGTGACTGGTGTATATTGAGGCATCGCACGTATTTTGCATGACATTTAGCAAATATTTCGAACGTTTGTTTTGGTCGTCCGTTTCATGTTTACGCTTTTTAACGATACATTGCTTATAGTCGGCACGGATGTTATGTCATTGGTAATCATACGATAGAATATGCACGTAATGTTATATCTGAACGTACAAACCGTTCAAGGGATATATTCCACCAATGAACCCTCTAATTTCTGTATCGGTCTGTATCTGTATAATACGTAGAAGATCCCAATACTGGTATATAATTACGGGTTGTGTGCGCGCTTAGTAACAGTTCAGGAGGCTGGTCTTAAAGGCCTCAACTGTCTTGGCGCTGGTAGTGCTCTCCTCTAGTTGGTTCCACTTAACAACAGTTCTCACAAAGAAAGAGTTTTTAAATTGTTCGGTATTGGCATTTTGTATAATGAAACAGTTCGAATGATTGATAATTTGGTTTTCTAGAATGTTTTTTGTTTCAAAGTTAGTAAATGTAACCGGTTTGATCTTACGCTTAAGTTTCTGCTTGACTAGAAAATCACAGGTGTCCACTGCCGACACCATAACCCCCCCCCCCCCACCCCCCACGATCTTAGTTTAGTTTAAACAATATTTTATTCACATAAGTACATATATTTAGCATACATTTAACAATAAAGTCATACGTTTAACGAATTATGTGGAAAGGATACAGAAAAAAGCTTTAGAAGCTTGTGTAAATCTGCTTCCATAACAGTTATTTTACATTTCTTATAAACTTTATCATATTGTTCCGAAATAATTTCAATTTGGCCAAATGTGCAAAAATTGATTAAAGAAATAATGGTTTATTCAGAATATTTCAAAAACTAATAAAGAGAGTATTGGTTGAAGAGAAGGAAAGAAAGAAAGAGACTCCACTGATTTTATTTTCTTTATCGGTTCATTCCGATACAGGGGATAGGTATTTTCCAAGTTTATGTTTATCAATCCAATCCATTCATTAGCCATTGTTTCTTACTATCCAAGATCAAATAGAGGCTTGTTGTTATAATTAAGTAGGTAAAAAACATAACAAGTCATTATCTATTTAACTGTGTGCGATATTCAAAACGTTTGGTCTTTATAATATAATTTTGAACTGTCATGAAAATCGAGTTGTTGTCTGTTAATGTAAGATTTTCATTACCATACAGAAGATCGTTCAAGGAAGGATCATGTGGATAAGCTAATTTTATTTCAGTCATCATTCTTTGTCTATATTGGTGAAATAGTCTGCACCTGAATAAATAATGATATGTGTCCTCAATTTCACCACAAAGACAATTTGGACTTGCAACTATGTTTTTATTGAATAAATGTTGATTCAAGTTACTGCAATTTGTACGAAGTCGTGTATGATATATTTGGGCAGTTCGGTTTCCTGTATAATAATGATTTGGAACCTTTTGTTTATTAGCATTGATATTTGATTTGAATATATTAAGGGAAGGCGACTCTCTTATGAGGTGAGGAAGAGAATTCCATTCACGCACAGAAGACGGTAAGAATGAGTTAAAATATAATTGAGTATTACATGAAAACGTCCTAAGGTCTTGTGCATTTCGAATGTTATAGCCAACAAGATTCCCAACATTTTCAGGTAAGAGTGAACATAGGTACGAAGGAGATAGTCCATTATGCATTTTGTAATAAAGTATAAGTTTGTGTTTTTGTCTTCTTGTTTTTAAGGATTCCCAACAGGTCTCTTTGTACAGAGCTGATATAGAAACAAGTTTTGTTGCTCCCGTTACTATTCTTGCTGCTTCCAACTGAATCTTTTCTATTTCATTAACTTCATACAAAGTGCAATTATCCCAGACAATGTTAGCATATTCTAGAATTGGACGTATAAAAGTAGTATATATAATCTCAAGTGATTTTCTATCTAATTGAAATTTTAAAAGTCGCATAATGTTTATTCTTTTCCATGCCTTTTCTTTTATGTATTGAATGTGTTCATGCCATGATCCATTATTTGAAAAAGTAAGGCCCAGATGTTTATGAGTAATAACTTCTTGTATAACAGTTTGATTCATAGAAACCCACGATCTTGAACAGGTATGTCAGCCTGTTGATGTCACGGCGCTGTTGGATAGTTGGTAGTTCAAGCTCTTGCAGCATGCTGGTTACGCAGCCCTCGTCCCGTGACTTGTAGTCCTTCTTAATGAAGCGTGCTGCTCGTCGCTGTATTTTCTCGACGGTGTTAATGTTTTTAGTGAGGTAGGTGTCCCAGACAGAGGATCCGTATTCCAATGTTGAGCGGACGAGGGATTTGTAGGCTAACTTCCTGCATTCTTGAGGGCAGTTCCTGAGGTTGCGACGTAGGAAGTCTAGGGCGGATGTTCGATATGTGGACGCTCCATTTGAAGGTCTTCGGCTATGGTGACTCCAAGGTAAGGATTACAGGGTACTTTTTGTAGAAAGGTGTTGTTTAGTTGATAGAAGTGAGAAGACTTATTTCGAATACTAAGGATTTCATATTATATAACGTGTTTTATATGGCGTTAAAATCTGCACATCTTGCTCAATAAATACGGTATATTTAGACTGTAATTTCATATTGTGTTTTATGGAATACTAAAATGTAACAAACAAAGGCAAACGATATTGAATTGGTTGATGTTTAAAGATTATCAGGTATGTGATCAGCTATTCATAGCAGTTAAGGAATGTCATATGTCACACTTTCTATTTCAGTGTGAACCTGTGAGAAAACAATTCCAGAGAACTTGTTTCACAGTCAAAGGAAGATAAATAAGTTTAAACACAAATCAATAACGCTTTCATTCATATAAACCAGCGACTTTCACATTTGCAAAATGTCTTATCAGTGCTTTATTACAAAGAAAAACATATTTTGTTTTAGTAAACTAGATCTAATATGCTACTTAATATTTCATGTATTGTTGATGTATGGTCTGTTATAATTGCTCTCTTGATTAACCTGGTGACAAATAGGCTCCGATAGATCGGGTTCCATATAATTTTGTAAATTTTATATATGTACGACATAATAAATGTATCCACATATCATAATAATAAAAGAATGTATGATCTTATATTATCATATACCACGTTTAAATGGTTGGTTTGTAATTTATTATTCTTAATTGACCATGTAATATGTGACTGGTGTAGTATAAATAGTTAAGTTTGATTAGAGAGTAAATGAGTAAGGTATTTTTTGTAATACCGAAATTATGATATAAATTATATGATGTATTTTAATATAATTTAAATTACATCATGTAGTACGTAATAAAGTGAATTATAATGTAAATTACATGGTATATTGTTTGATAACAAAACATGAAAATACGTGTTTCTGTCAGCGTTGAATCACCATTACTTTGTCACTTCCAATATAACGTTATTGTAATGGTGATTATCGATCTAACACACATATAAATGCATGGTCAGGTTCCGCTGGTGTTGCTTTTCTTGTTAAAGACAGTTTGTGTAGTAAAGTTGGTGTTTCTGTATGTGATAATAGTAAAGAAGATACATTATGGTTAAGCTGCAACATAGATATGACGATTTTTGTCTTTTCCGTGTGTCTACTATTTGCCACCAACAAATTTTACTCTTCTAGATATATAGAACTTAATGTTTTTATGATAATGTTTTAGCTAGTATTTATGAATGCCAAAATAAGGGAACCGTTTTGTATTTGATGATTTCAATAGGCGAAAATCCTGATTTTATTAAGAAAATTACTAATGTGCCAAATGGAAATGTTGTTTATTATACATCTAATGATTATGGTTATGTGATGATTGATTTTCTAATATAATTGGTAATTATTGTGTCTTTAATGGCCGCAACTGTGACGATATTGATTTTACATGTATTAGATCCAAAATCTTAATTGTAGTGTCGGTGATCTTGATCTTTCATTAAATGAAAGTAAACAAACATATATAGAATATGTTAGAAATATTCCAGACTCATTTTACATGATGATAACATAATCTACATAGTACTGTTTTAAGTCTCGAGTCTAGTCTACGTACACAGGAAGATATTGATAATACATATAGTGTTTTATGCAAACATATAAAACATGAAATGTCAGAAAAACTGAATAAACGTACTATTGTAATAAGTAATGCCTTAGCCAATAAAAGTAGGACAATTGGAAAACCTTGGTGGAACGAGTATTTTTCAGATTTATTAAATAAAATATGCAGAAAAAGTATACTTGGAATGCCATAATATATTTTAAAAGAAAACTCTTTGCATTCATTTTTTACGATGCAGAAATATTTAAACAGAGAGATTCAAAATTTTAAACGGCTATATTGTTTTAAAATAAAAAAAAAAGATTTATTATCGGGTATTGATAAATATTCTGCATTTTTAAAAATAATTTTAGAAAGATAGGTTTTGGGTTTCAAATAATGAAAACAATACCAATGGAAGCTGTAAACGATATGGATACTATTAATAGTAAGAATGAACATGTTCTTATAAATGGAAACCAGGTTTTCTAATCTATATATTTAACCTGTTGTTGCTGCAATAAATAATGATTTTGTGCCTGAATTTGAAAATGAAATTTTTACTTTTGAAATACGTAAAGCTGTTTTTGATTCGAAGAATGGTAAGGCGTGTGGTATAGATGATCTACCTGCAGAACATTTTAAAAATGATACAGCTATCTGTTTTTTACACATACTATTTAAAGATTGTTTTAACACCGAAATTATTCCCTGTGAATGGGGTATAGGTATCATTAACCCTATCCCTAAGTCTGCTAATAATGATCCACATGACCCTATGTCTTACACAATAGCACCATCAATGTATAAACTGTATTACTATGTTTTAAATAAAAGCTTGTAAAGTTGGGTTAAATCTAATAGTTAACTGGAGGACGAACAAAATGGATTTAGAAAAAAATACCATTTAACTAACATAATCGAATGTAGATTGAAAAGGAAATTCTCTACATTTACAGCATTTATAGATTTTAAGAAATCTTGCGATACTATTAATAGAAATGTATTATGGAACAAGTTATGTAATATAAGAGTAAATGGTAAAATGTTTATTGCTCTCAAATCTTTTTAACATATGATACTTGATTCTCTGTCGGAATGGTGTCACACGAATCTCATGGCTATTAAACCGTTGGAAACAAATATTGTTCGTTTTAGGCATAGATCTCTGCCACAAACACATTTTAAATTTAAGTGTATAAAATTTGACATATTTATTACAGACACATATATTTATCTTGGTCTAACTCTAGACGAATATTTTAATTATAATATCACTGCCGCCTATGTTGATATGTCAGCCAGTAGGGCGTTTGGTCTGTTAATTGCAAAATATATGGTGTGGTCTATTATAGCATACGGTGCAGCCATTTCGGGAACCCAATCTTTCTCATGTATAGACGCTATACAGAATAGAGCTATGAGAGTATTTCTTGATACTACACGGAATGCACCATGTGCTGAAAAGGCAGGTGATATGGCTTGGGAACCGGTTTGTGCAAGACAGTTAACTGTTGTATCTTATTACTGGATTCGGTAAAATAATATGATTAATATATTACCAGCTACACTGTTTTTTAGATACTCCGAATAAACAAATGAGTAAATGAATGAATGAATGAATGAATAAATAAATAAATAAATAAATAAATAAATAAATAAATAAATAAATAAATAAATAAATAAATAAATAATTGATTGATTGATTGAATAGTTAGCGTCATTTTTATGCCATTGAGGGCTAACAGACGATCAGTTAACCTAACCACTGTTTCCATGGATTAACCAGTACTCGAGCACACCCCATCTCCGCAAGTAACTGACAACTTTCCCACTTGAATCAGTTGTGAGAGACGAATGATAATGAGACACAATGTCGTATATCAATCATCACGGAGACTGTTGCCGGGCGGGGATTCGAACTTACGACCACTGGATTGATAGTCAGACGCGTAACCGACTGAGCTAATAAATAAGTAAGAACGTAAGTAAGTAAGTAAGGAAGTAAGTAAGTAAGTAAGTAAGTAAGTAAGTAAGTAAGTATGTAAGTAGGTAGTTAAATAAATAAATAAGGAACACAGCATAAGTCAGTCATCAGTAAACATAGCCATTATTAAAATTTATATAATATATTATATTGCATATAAGTAAAGTGTGATAATAAGCATAGTTTTCTTTGAAACGTTTGGCTTCTAGTAGATCATTTCAGTAGCACGTGTTCCTGACTATCACAACATCATCCTAAGGCGCTGCGTGGCGACCGTATAAGTCGTCCGGTTATTAGAAATATATACTGGCATTAGCTTTCTATACTAAATAAACAACGGCTTCATTTGTTTAAGATATAAAATTTGTAAAACAATACAAAGTTTGAAATGCTGAATCACATAACAAAACCACCCTCGACATAGCGTGCTTAACCGTTATACTCAATATATTTAGACAGCCTTTACGTACATAAGCGCATTAATGCTTTAAGTACATACAGTCCAAAGTGTATAAAAAAGTTGACAAAAAATAACAACACTTTATTGACCGGAGCTTTCTATTGCAAAAAAGAAATGATTAAATATAGACAAAGCAATGCTCACAGATGACGTTTTTATGTACCAAACTATTATGCTATGGTTGTTTTTGCACGCAACATAGTAGCTCCGAATCATGAAAATTCTATACGGCTCAATACGATACGGCCGTTTATGCACGAAACATGTCGGACGTCGAAAGGATATAAGCCGAGAATTCGACCGTTATGTATTACATTTTAGAAACAAACACTTTTGAATCATCTCGATCTTAAACTAATAAAACAAATTTGAGATGTATTAAATTAAATAAAAAATGTTATTTGATAATATCATTAGCCAATTTGTTATCTGAGCATTCTGGCAGACATAATCATACATAATAAGAAATCCACCGAGGTGAACAGCGTTCCTCTTACATTTACTGGGTGCGGCCGTGCACTGGTACTAGACAATGAATACATGCAAAATATAGCTTTCATTCATTGAATGTATAGTAAAGCGTATTCTGTTCACAACTACATTCACAGTAACGTTCAAACATAATGAAAGAAAAACTCACTATAATTTACCTCAGTAGTTTTCATTCCAAAAGTGAATGCTTTGTTTGATCTTAACATACTAAATACTACCATGTTTAATGTTCAACGTAATGGAAAGACTATCGCTCTGCCCATTGGTGACGTCGCATTGTTTGTACAAGAAAATACAATGTTGCGTTTATTTTACAAACATCCAGCTTGTTTAAGGAAAATGGCGGCGTAGAAACCAATGTCAATCGCTGACTGGATTATCGACTTGTTTGATTGACAACCGGCGCTAGGTAAACTTGAATCAACCTCTAGCAACTGCACTGGCGATCATTCTGAGCGTTATCAGGCAAATGAAATATTTCTATTCAATAGGCTTCTTCTGTTCAACTGACTTCACACGACGCATGTTCTTATGAAGCGTTTCAGATCATCTGTTGATTTTATAAGTAATATAAGGCGCAATGTCGGTCTCGCCCACAGGCATCGCTCTTGTTCATATAATAGTTTGTTTTATATAGGAAGATAACAAAAAGATGATACTAAATTTAAAAATCATGACAGTCTAATTGGATTAAAACTAGATTGACCTAAGTCGATTATAATATTAAACACTATACAATAATGACGAGTACGTCATTAACATAAACAACATGCGCTTGTTCTATTTCCAAACGTAAAGCATGTGGCATTGCAACATTTGATTCAGTTGTTCTATAAGAAAAAGCGAGGCATGGTGTTTAATTTTGAATATCTTCCAGACGAAATATCTTCCGGTCGTTTTTTATCCATTGTTACCTTGAGTACAATAATTAATTTGCCGCGAATCGCCAACTACCAACCAGCTGCCAGTTGGGGATTCAGATTTTATATTAATTTACATACATTTATTATTGATTATATTTCTAAACATATTAACAAGAGTAAAATATGTAAATGAAATAGTAATTATAATAACAAATCTAAATCCCCAACTGGCAGCTGGTCGGTAGTTGGTTATTCGAATCCCCAACTACCAACTGCGAACTACCTACTAACTTGACAGTCATCAAACAATGATAATAATAATACTTTTACTGGCGAACGTTCTACCGGCAAAACAAATTTTATGCAAACATTAACCATAGAAAAACCATCAAAATCATGTATGTACACTTGAAGACATGAAATGAAACTATTATTTTATTCTGAATTATCCCGTACCGAAAGAACCAAGGAATTCTTAACATATATTCATAGTTTTACACTTCTGTTTCAGTTATACAATATAAAGGCTTTATTGTTTATTACAAAAAAATAATATCTTGAAGATTTTCCGAATGCTGATGTGCGGAAAAAAAAGAGACAACGACAACATCCATCTAAAACAGTAATAATATATCACATTTTGGTTCTGATTACATCAGATAATATATACAAATATCATTCCACACAGCATTTATGCCTCAAATGGGCGATTAAACTAATAATCTAATTGATCTATGATATTTATGTTGCAATGTACGAAAGATGTTTGAGGAAACCTACAGCGAATATGTTATATTTGTGTTTTATGGCATATATTTACCTCAAGATTAAATCAACTCAGTCCGATATGCTGCGATTATAGCTGTAAAACACAACAGTGATAGCCTCCTATGTTATTGTTGATTTATATATTAAATACAACGTGAAGAAAATTTCTTTTTTTGTTAAGCTTGTTGATAGATATGAATGAAGCCTGAGAGTAAAACGGCGGCAACTGAAAACTGTTATTTGTGGCTTCCATCAAAATTTAACATTATTTCTGCGATTCGACCGCGGTGATATAGCTGAAAACGATACCACATATTGAGGAAAACGATAATACATAAAATCAATAGTTGGTATTAGATACAATCTAGGTTCTGAGTAGGAATAAACAAAACCTGTATGCAAACTTGGATTGAGGGTTTGTATTCTGATATTAATTATGTTATTTAAAAATGTGACTATATTGCTCTTTTTTAAATGTTTAGGTCACGTGTGACTGGTGTTTATATATTTTGCATGACATTAAGCAAATATTTCGAACGTTTGTTTTGGTCGTCCGTTTAATGTTTTTCACGATATATTGTTTATAGTCGGCACGAACTGTTATGCCATATGTAATCATACGATATAATGTTCACGTAATGTTATATTTGAACGTACAAGGTGTTCAAAGGATACATTCCACCAATGACCTTTTGATTTCTTTATTTCATGTGATATAACGGTATTTCATATAGCGTTAAAACTTCTGCTCAATCTACACGGTCATTTCATATTATTAATGGATTACTGAAAATGAAAAAAACACACACAAAAAAAACCAAACAACAACAAACACACAACAAAACGATATAGAATAAATTTATAATTTAGAGCATGTGGTCAAATATCCGTACTGATTACAACATGTAATATACCACATTAAATGATTAAGTTAATTAATGAAAGCTAATTAATTACTAGTAATTGACCCGTGTAATATGTCACTGGTGTAGTATTAATAATACATTTTGATTAGAAAGTAAAGTATAAGGTATTTTCTGTAATGAGGGAAATTATGATATGAATCATATGATGTATTTTGGTTTGATTTAAACTGCATCATACATTACGTAATAAAGTGAATTATAATATAAATTACATGGTATATTGTTTTGTAAAAACATGTGTGAAATGTAAAAATAAACGTTTCTGTCAACGTTGATGCACCCTTCCTATGTCTCTTCCAACATAATTTTATTATCAGCTACCCACTAACACACTGATTGGTTCTTTGAAATACTCCGAATAATATCAATAAAAAACACACAACACAATTTAAGGAATCAGCAACATAGAAATATCACAACATCATCCTTAGGCGCTGTGTGGCGATTGTAAACGTTATCCGGTACTTGGATTTAGTTTTGATGTCCGAGCCTTGAACTTATGAAGCTATTTCAGTATTGCGCGAAAATATAATACCACTTAGACCCGTGCTAGCGTGTGTGTTGTTTTTATTCTTGAACGCGTTCTCTGTCCTCCCAATATATCTATTTATCACCATTGATTTGGAAAAAACACGTGTTAGGTCAATACATACTTGAAATACATAAACTAGATCAGTGTGTCAGCCAATACTTGAACATATGTTACATATCAAACCCACGTTACGCACTTCCTATAATGAATGAAAGGTTATTTCAATGTGTTTTTTTTTCTGAAATAAGTAAAGAATGACTGATAAAAGATACTACTGTGTTAAAATTGCCTACTCACTTGAATCAGAAATAAGTACAAACTTAAGATACGGTGCAAGATTAAAGAGTTGCGATATAAATAAACATAGCATGCTAAAGTTTATTTGAAAACAACAATATATCATAACAAGTACGTCTGCTGCATCTGATAGCGTTTTACTAATATCTCGTTTATGTTATTTTTAATCAGACATTGCGCAATTGTGTCAAATCACTGATACATCTACTGCTTTTGTTGTACAAAACAGCGGCGATTATTCTAACGCAGATATTTAAAGCGAGAATAACAATTAACACTGTTATAATTACCACAGCCGATTTCTTTTAATCTGAAGATCTATGGCAGCCGTATTGAATTATTCACACGTTCCTGTTTGTTATTAACGAACTACTTTTTATTCTCTTTCAAGCTGGAATGATAGTGAATAGTTCGATTGTAACTGTATTATTAAGCGAACATGTTAGTCAAGATCTTAAAGATGTTTTCAAACAAAAATGGATTGTTTATTTATACACTTTTTTTAAAAATGAAGATATTTTTTTTACAAATTGTCTGAGTTTGATAAATTAATAATCCACAGGAAAATTGTTTAACAATATAACATGCACTAGTACATTGAACTCACGAATGCCGAACCAGGTTTTCTAAGCATTTCACACTTATTAAAAAGAAAAATATATTAGCATCGGATATACCGTTCAACGGACACAGACACGAAAACAGGACAACAAGGGTCACCACCTTGGAATATGCAGTAGCAAATGCGCCACTAGAGATCTTGTTTAGGGGTGCACCCAGCCTCACTCTTTCCTTTCCCCTTCTTTACATAATACAATGAGACTGTATAGCCTTGTCCAGACTGTTCTCTTACATATACGACAGCACATAGACGTGTATGGTGTGAAACACACAAATGCTCAGGTAGATATACATGAAAACAAGTAATGCTGTACTATGATGTACTTGATGACTGTATAGAAGCATGATCAACAAGAAATTCCTACTTATGGATAGAACATGACGGTGATACATCTGTCCGTTGAAGGGCATAACAAATTCGCAATCAAAGAGGAAATCGTTGTCAACTGTAAAGGCGTCAACCATCAAACATGCAGTACGCTGTAGAATCGAAGGCCATAGCTTCTGTTGTTAAACGTGTTGGTATGTTTATAAAATCATAGTAAGTAGGGAGAGATATGCGCACTAAGAAAGGAAATTATTCAATTCTCGTGGATCTGAAGCTCACTAGGATAATCATTTGCTATTACTTAAGTGAACAAGGTAGCTGCAACGACCGCTATATCCCCACCGCTGAATCGGATACATTTATATAAACAAGTATTTACAAGAAATAACAGAGATTCAAACTTCTTGGTATGTCAACATAATTAATCGGTTAATTTGAGTAATTAAGAAAGCGCAGTCGAAGGTACAGTAAGTAACGTTTTCTCTGGCATTAGTACTACAATATTCTATTGAAATAAAACATTTGGTGAAGTAGTGTCAATGTTCAAATGTCTTAACTTTCTGATACATGTTGATACTGTCTATATGATACGTAATTTATCTAAAACGTCACCCTAATGTTTAATAGATGAGAACATATTTATACCCGAATTCTCGTCTGCCTTATCATTGGATGTGTATATCGTATTAACACTAACAACAACTTCACTATGATATTTATTAGCTCTGTATGACAGTATGATATATTATGATGAAGTATTAACGAATGATAGTTATGAATTATCGCTTCTCTACTTTCTGAAAGAAATATTAAAACACTAAATCTGAAATGTTGCGTATATATTTTTAACTGAAAGGAATAAATAGAAACAGTCAATTTTCGTTTAATCTCAGAATTTGTGAAAGTAGTCCTGCGCAACACGCTTGATTCACTGCATCTGGAATTATGCTTCATTGTCAATGCAAACACATATTGCATAAAAGACTGTAAACGGAATTGAAAAAAAAGAGTAAATATATGTTGTTGTTGTAGGGTGTTTAGCGTCGCTTTCATATCGCGACGGTGTCTACTTGAGACAGTATTCTAAGCGCTGTCACATTGGAGTATCATGCCGCAGACACATGGTATGATATTTTATACTGACATTATACTGACACCGGGCCGACCAGACCTAGAACTCTCCTCTAAATGCTTAGCGTCAAGCGAGGAAGCTTCTTATACCATTTTTAAAGTCTTTGGTATGACCCGGCCGGGGATTGAACCCACGATCTTCCGCATGCGAGGCGGACGCTCTACCATTAGACCACGCCGCGGTCTGAGTATATATATAATGTAACGTTATTTATTTGATTGTTTACATTAAATAAGTTATTCAAACCATGTTGTTAGTTTGTAATATAATATTTGTCGCTAAAATATACAATAAAACCTCCCCGCAAAAACTCATTTCTCAATATTTTCATTCTAATCGAAATGTTTGTTATTTAGAGATCTTTAATACAAATCACTTTCATAGATCTTATAAACATTGACGAATTGATTTAAAGGATTTGATAACTTCAACCGTAGATGGAACGGAATGGGAGGGGGGCGTTGTCATAAAGAAGAAGGATATTTTTTGTACTAGCCTTGGGCGTAGTTGTTTGAGTAAGAATTATTTCACAGTTGTTGAGTTTTGGACACAAATGTTACAATGGGGCTTTATGAGAAATGTAAAAGTGGTGTGAGACGTAATTGGCAGTAACAGATTACTTTTTTGCATAAAATGACAATACCGCTTGTATCCACGAAAAAAACAATTACCACGACTTTACAGCAGAAGGAACAGTTTAAACTTCTTTGGTGTTACGGGAATTATCTCATTTCGACAGTTTTTACTGGGATCTTGTCTCGAGTTCGGCACTATACATCCACGCTTCATTACCAGCAATAATGTAATTCAAAACGCATTCGCTTCCAGATTAAACCGGCTCAAGTCATCTTCAAATATGGTCACTCCAATAGTATTTTTGTGGTCCGTCAACTGTTTTTGAAACTTTCAAAGCACACATTTTACGAAATATGCAGGCTTGTAATTACTTCTTCAATTGAACTGCATCAATATGGCATACGTGGCCAAATTGATCATTTTCTGTAAAAAAAATTCAAGGGATGTCAATTTTAAGAAATCTGAATTCTAAGATTGCTATGGCATAACATTCACTTTAAATTGTTAGGTAACACACATGACAAAAAGCGAGACTAACGAAATGTGCGTAAATGGCGAAATGCTAAGCATGAACCCCCTTTCGTAGAAATATGCAAACATGAGGCACATCTAGGCATATGCTTTTATACTTGCAAATGCAAAATGTCCATGTAAAGATGGTATAGATGCGGTTTGATACAAATCAGATTAACAGTTTCAACCAAAAAATAGTCTCTTTTACATACCGCTGTATGAAATATCACGCCTGGATTGGACTAGGCCCTCACTGTTAGCGATGTCTTTGTGTCAACACAATATTTGACCACAGGGACTTGGCTGGCCTTAACAAATGTAGGAGACGATCAAGTACCAAACCTGGCACACATTGTAAGATCCTTGTTCATTATAGTTTTTATAATCTTACTTGCTAATGATATTGCGAAGTCTGTCAACAGAGGCTATGCTCTATTGAGGCTAACACAATTTAGGTTTTATGCAGCATAGCCAGTTTTGCTGGTGTAGGAAGACCTCAGAATAAACATGAGTAGAACTGTACAGAACGGAGCAGCTGACCCCCTACTTTTGTATTTCCAATACCGTCGTAGCGTCATTAAAATTGTATATGCCATTTACAGACAAGCATTAATTTAAAAGTACATATTTAATCAACGTTATCTTAAACATCTTTTCTTTTTCAAGTCCAAATTTCACGAAAATTGCTTTGATACTTTTTAAGAAGATACGTATTTACATGTCAGGTGGTGGGTACGCTGTTCTGTTTAGTATATCGTCCTGCTACAATAGCGTTAATTTCAAACAGGAAGTAAGCTAGTACACTTTTATTTATAAGTTTAAATGAGATTGTAAAGTATTTTAATTGAATTAAATTATAGAAATTAGTTAAACGTTATTTCAACGGATAAAAACTTTATATAAAAATAAGAAACATCATATAGTAAACAAGCACACATAGGAGTGCCCGAGATTTTTTTTTAGTGAAAAAGATAAGACAAAGTTATCAAACATTATAACAGATGCTCAGTACACCTTCATGAACCGTATTCCTTTGATTAAATAGTACATTGGATATTTTAGTTGGAAACATGATCTGATTGAACAATGTTCACCGGGAGTGATAATGCGCATGTAAATTGTTTATCATAATGGAATCACCCCACCCTATGAATATATCTATATTTTATTGAATGATGTATAAATCCGGAGATCCTGCAAGATGCGGTAGCGATTATGTCAACATAGCAACGCAAATTTCGGTTATTTATGTATTATTTTGCAGTTGAATAAAATAAACGTTCTTCGGATTAGTTTTTTATAAAACTAATGTATTTGAAATTTGACATCCGAAATATTTCTTTTAATCTTTCAACTTTTAACTCGTTGATGAATTTGAAATATGAACAGGTGTAGATTTTTTATTTAAATATATTTGTTGTCAGTTAAATTGTTCAAGCGTTTCATTGAAAAACTCTATTAACTCTGCTATATGTATACGCCTTGATTTAGCGATCAAGCTATCTATATATTCGCTCTAAGTATGCCATACTATGGAAGGCTAGAAGTGTCTTTGATGTTTTTATAATGAAATATCATGTTATAATGAATTGCAAAATAACTGCTATAATCAATTTAAATGTTTTTTTTGTCATGCCATTTTATTTTTTAAAGGTGTAGTTTCTATTTTAGAACTATGTGATGTATATTTTAACTTACTTATGTACGATCGTATATCATTGTGGATACTCAGAACATATTACAATCATACAACGCTATTAACATATTTTCTTTTTAATGACATGTGTGATGAAGCAAAAATAAGTTAAAATTATTTTTTACATAAATTGCGGAGTAAACTTAGAGGTTATAATGAACCTCTTTCAAGACCGTTTTCCGGGTAGAGCCAGTACTGAGACTGGTTTTGAAAATCCAGTAGGCCTAGCCTTGGATCGAAGCCGTGAACTCTGGTGTAAGTGGGTAGTCCCCTGGCCGCTGCAAAATATCTCGCATGAGACAAAACTTTTTTTATATTAAAACATAATTGTCCAGTTAATAAACAAATACTGAAGTAGCTCTTCATTTTCATACTTAAGCATCAGTTGATTCATTGTTTAATTTCTGTATTCTTTTCAAGCTCATTTATTTTCCATGTTTAATTAGCATTTGTGGTTTTGTATTTATTTAACATCTATTTTACAGTTAATTCAGCATTAAAATAGGTATTTTATATTTAGTCTGCATTTGTTATTAATTTGGTTTTCAAAAAAGTCAGCATTATTAGTTTATATTTCGTTAACAGTTGTCTAATTTACTGTTATTTGAACAAAATTCTATGGTTTTTTTTGTCATTGCATTGTTGTCATTATTTTTAAGATATGTTTTAAAAATTGTCACGAAACGGGTAGATAGATGTAATAATTTCATACCACGTACTTACACCTATATATTTTGAACTGTTGTTATTATATTATGCACAAACACATATGTAATAATTTATCGTACATTTAATTAAATAAATATAACAGTTCTGGCCTTCCATACGCTATTATTTATGGCTGTAGGGAGAGACACGTGTGTCACAATCAGCTACAAGAATGCAGGTGTATATATCGTATTTCAGAAAGTATCTACAACACGTGGTCAAAGTGAGATATCAAGAACACTTCCCGTAACATCTGAAACCCTGCATCTGTTTGCTTCAATATCTACTATATCAGTTTTACAACCCTTTGCTTGATTTAACGCCAGATTCCTCACTGTATGCACAAAAGATATTCAATTGTGAAAACGATGAAATAAATTTTGTCGAAACATTGAATATAAAAAATTAATTTACACTTTCCATATTGATTTGTTTCACCTTATTTATCGGTAGAAAGTTAATCATGTCTAAGTAGTTGATATGTAAAGTAATAAAGCTTCTAAACTAATTAAAAGATATAAGTATACAGGTTTATGCTGTTTCATTAAATAAACTAGTACAAAACACTCAATGCAATTAAATATGAAATTATGAAAATTTGATAAATTTGCGAACTTAATTGGATTGCTATTTATTGCAAACGAATAGTGTATACACTTGAAAAAGACAAAAAGCTATATACAATTACCACAAAAGCATAAGACTTGTTATGACATTGGGAAACAGCACAATTATTTTGCAGTAGTTGCATCTTAATATGTACAGAAAAAAATAAAAATAATTTTGCCTATTCACTTTCACTTGTTTTGGCGACGTACATACATTTAAGGTTATTTGCTTAACTATATTGTCAAGAGACAGACTTCATTAAAGAAGATATGTTTTGATGACACAATTTAACAGTTGGGGTTATCAAACACACATTGCACTTGAATATATTAAGCATTAAAGCAAAAGAAGGAAAATTATATATTTAATATAAAGTCAAAAGAGTGAACGTTTCATTTAACTGTCTTCGTAACTTGAAAGCCAACTGTGGCTACGTGTCATTTTGAACAGTTAGAATTGAAAATAGAGTACTGTGCAAAAAATGCAAATAAACCTCTTTTATATAACGCCAATCTGACTCCCCAGATGTATGTGATATATAACAGATACTGACGATTAAATTTTTTTGTTTAAGCAATTCTTGGAATACAACAATTTAATTAATCTATTCAAAGAAAATGTAAATATATTTATATACATATTACATATCATTCATCATAAGTATTATGTTAACACTATTTATCCAGTTAATATTCAAGGAAACTGCTTCTTCGAAATGATAAAACATTCATACCGCAGTAAACAAAATGTATAACGTACAGTACACCATAAAACATGACACTGTTTGGTGCTTATATATAGAATATGCACTTAACGATCTTCACACTATTTTTAACCTTATGTAGAGGAACTTTACTGAGAATCAGAAAAAAAAATCACCAATGTTTATTCACATTTATGTATTCTTTTTGTCGAATCTAGATTTAGTTTAGTTTAAACTTATCTATTTTACTCTGATTGTGTGACAAATTAATACAACTTAGACATATCACGCTTGAAGGTTTCCTATGTAGAACCAGTACTAAGCGGAAAATGTGTCTCGCTCAAGGCTACATCACATGGCCGTGACGGAGGATATAACCCACGACCCTCCGATCCAGAATCCGATGCTCTACCACTGAACCACATATTTGTATATATATATGATTCCTCTGTCATAGAATGGTATTGTCTGAAAATGTCTACCTCTTATCAATGAAATCAAGGGTTTGGATTATCAAACATCATAGCATTAAAGGTGCACATGACTAGGGTTCAATCCATTTTACTCATGTTCACGTATTAAAACAAACTTAACACTTAAATCAATCAGATCTCCATTCGTGTATGAGCATAAAATGACGATAAAATAATATTTTATATCATACCAATAAAAAGTGATCAAATATAAAAAAACACATGTTTTATTCTCCTTTGTCACTGAAAACCACCACACTACAGAATGCCTTACGATAATTATTATGTTATCGTCCTTTCGAAAATAGAATAGAAAGTAAGGCTCTGCATAAATACTGATGTATTCTTTATTTTTTATATTTGTATTATGTAGATGCTATTGTCAGATATAAAGCAACGTGAAACTATTCCATAATTACCAAGTGTCCCTTTCAACTTGCAGTAAGGAACACCAAATTACGCAAATTTATGTTATGTTATGTTCTCTGGGTGTCCAATGGGTAATCACAAGTAGTATACATAGTTATCAAAGTTTATTTTCATTTGAATAGTGTCATTGCTTAATTTTTTTTTTCGAATCTAGATTAGTTTAAATTTATTTATTTAACTCTGATTGTGAAACAAGTCATTACAACTTAGACAAATCAAGTCTTCCTGGTTAGAACCGGTACTAAGCATATGCGGAAAAAGCGTCTTGCTCACGAACCCACGACCCTCTGATTATGGGTTCGTGCTCTACCACTGGACCACGCGCTCCATTAGTTTACATCGCAACTGAGTTCAAAAAATTAAATAATACGCACGAATGTGATACTCTTTTTATCACATAACGCACAAAAACATTGTTCACATACTATATATATATATATATATATATATATATATATATATATATTTCATTTTATCTTCCCGAATGCATGCGTCATCTTAATGGGCAAGTCGAAAAGCATCTCGGCATGGTATGTACACATGTCAAGTTATACGGACAAAATCGTTATTAGGTTGATATCAATATTTATGAAAACCATAAACTGTAAATTACGTGATAAGCATATATATATTAACATATATAATAATCATAATATGTTCAATAAAAACATACAAAAGGAGTGACAATATGGTTCACCGCCCTGGAACGCCAAGCAGTAAAACCGCTACAGGGAAGCTTAAACCTGATTAGCTGAGTTAACAGAAATGATTAACTCTTAACTATGGGTCCTCCGTATGACCAAGTGGTCTAAGGCGCCGTCTCAAAATCGTTATGTGAGAAAGTTTGCCAGTGACTTATAGATGGACGGTGGTTCTATTCAGATTCATTTTGAGGTCTTCCTCCACCAATAATAGATGCCATATGTAACTTGAAATGTGTTAAACCTCGTTAAAAAAATAAAATTCTTAAATATCAATTTTCTATAAGATGATAAAGTTAATCTCTTTTTTCAATTTCGAAACCATTATTGAAGCCATGACATTTCTACTAGTAACATTAGTACTACTACAGATATGGCGATATGCTCAACATACCATTATTCCGACTACTTGCTATCAGGTTTGACTACAATTAGGTCAAGAGGAATGATGCTAACAAGAATTACGATTACAAATAACCATAGGGCCATAGCTCTTCTGAAGAACCATAAAATCAATTAGATTTAACACTGACACTCGATTACAAGTGAAAATCAGTTTAAAAGTTAGGAGAATTGCTGACCAGATTTACAATTAACAATAATGTAAAGGCCACATCTCCACTGGCACCAAAAGTCAATAGACAGAAACACGACAATATGTGCGCAACTCAGTCACATACTGAAATTCCCTAACAAGTTGGCTAAATCGGTTTAGACTTTTAAGTAGAGCAGACAAGAGAATGTGACTTACGGACAGACGGTCAATTGCAACTCCTATATGCTCCCGATATGAAAGGCGAGAGCATTAAAGGACTCACATCACTTTTATCTCCCTTGAATACTCCGGACGTACAGATGAAGGTGGTAGAAATGAAACTCTAGTTATCTTTTTCTTCTTTTTGCAGGGCTTTGTACTACAGTGAGATTTATTTTTCCTTGCATGAGTTAAATGGTCAGTATTTTAGAAATTACCACTGAAAATTTGATGCTGATACCTGGTTTCTGGACAAGTCTGTGTCATTTTAGAATTGTTGATTCAAACTGCATCGTGGGCGAAAATTTGACATATCATTACTCTGGAAATTGATAGGTCTCACAAAAGCATTGAATTAAAAAAAAACCTGGTCAAGGTATGCTTGTTTCCTTTATTATTGCATATCTTGAACCAGTGAAGAATTTGAGCCAAGACACATGCTGCAAATTTTTTTTCCACTGTGTTTTGGACATAAATGTTATAATGGAGCCCTATGAGAAATGTAATAGTGGTGTGAGATGTAAATGTTACAATGGAGCCCTATGGAAAATGTTATAGTGGTGTGAGACGTTAATGTTTACAATGGAGCCCTATGCAAAATGTTATAGTTGTGTGAGACGTAAAAGAAAATATTTAACCACATTGTCTCGTTCAAAATAGAATAAGAGGTGTATCCGAAGGCGAGAGGGCTGTTGTAAAAATAAAACAGAATCTGCTATTCATTTCTTTTTGATGCGTTCTGTCTTTCCAGGGGTTCAATTTATTAGATTTTGTCAGTAACTGCAGTTTCAATAGCTGCACACTGGTTTGCAGCATTTGCAAACAGTTATGCTATGCAATGAAAGTTGATGTCATGAGTATGCCATAAATTAAACACATACTTTCGATTTATTGACATGTATAGGTATTAATCTGGTAAATTTTCCATACAGGTCCATGTTTGTGTTAACATTTGCAGTCATTATTCAAATACCTTACCGAACTATCTCCTGTAATGAAAGCTCCGATGTATATACTGTATTCACTTCAATTATTGCTTTTGCAAAAGTGTTCATACTACTTTCGCAGAAGTGTCTTTCGAATACTATGTGTCATATTGGTTATGTAGTATCTATTTTGTCTGAAATCCAACACACACTTAATCAATGGTCAATTAATTAGTGTACACCCTTGAATCGTTTTACGAATGCTTTCGACTAAGACAAGACAATTTAATAAATTTAACAGCAGCATTCGAGGACAAAACCATCATAACAGCACAAGACAAAACTACATTGTATAATCAGCATAGGTACTGTTTATGTATGTTTTAATATAAACTTTCGGCAAGTTTAAACATTCGTTTTTTTAAAACATTTTTACTTTAGTTTGGTATGAATTATAGTATATGTACTTTATATTTAACATAAAATGCAAATATATGGTCACTTATATTATTCAAATTATACTAAGTCATCTTAGTATAATGTAATTAATCGTTTCAAGGGGACGGGTAAATGTGGTGAGTACTTGTGATTTATTTCAATATTCCGTGTATGCTTGTAATAAGTATGTGTGTAAATATAATGGCAATAACATTTGTTTAAACTAAACAATACTAGACTTATTGGATACACATACAAAAGAAATAACATCACATGTTGCCATCTTAGAATCAGCAAAACTGTTATTTGGGACATTATAAAAGTGAATATTAATAATCGTAACACTTCTTTTACCACGCTATCAGATCTAATGTACTAGATGGTGTTTTATTTGTGCCTTCCTAACAAATATAAATTTGGTCATCAATCAAATCATAAACAGTATATAATTTCATACCTGCTTCTAATACATTGTATTTCAATTTTCAAAGAACAGCTGATAGTTTACCATTAGAAATGTAATACGTTTGATTAAAATATCTTTAAACTGCTATGAAGTAGTAAATTGGTAACGTGAAGCAGAAATGTGTCTGTTGAGAGTTCATAGATACCGTGATGGCGAATCCGTTACATCTGGTTGTATCGCCGTTCTCACATCCGCGACAGGTCTGTCTATAAATGTTATAACACTGGAGATAACTCAATTTAGATTTAGTTTGTGTAGTGCCTGATTGAAATGAATTTTAATTGAAATCATTAATATACTTCTGGTTAAACATCGCCAAGGACGCTTTGAAATGGCTTACGTGCTGATGCGCGGTGTTTATCCTTTGTATTTTTTTTATAAAAAAAATTCGAGACTCTGTTATCTTGGAAATGTGAGAATAATTTAACGTGATGTGGTTTTCGTCTTGGAGGGGATAATGTATGTATTAATAAATTAAAAAGACGTCCAACATAAATAGGTAAAATTAAATAATAAGCAGTCAGTGTTTCTACATCCTCGACCAGTTACTTATAAATTGCTTACCTTGCCAGTTGAAAGATAACATACAGTGGTTTATACAGTGTTTCATAATGTAACATGAACGAATATCATTCATTAATATCAAGGAATTAGTGACTTCAATTTTGTGTTTGGAGTATATAAAGTTGCACTTGGTGCCAATAGTTTAAAACTTCTGATGCTTTTATAAAATGATGTGTATACTAATGTGAACAGCAATTCTCATAAAATGTTTAATTTATGTAACGATTTATTAAGTTATTTATAGCGAAATACATTTAGTGCGACTTTAAACAATAAGATGCATAATTTTAAAATGAAATGAAAACATCACTTAATAAAATACATGTAACTTAACAATACAGTTGAACAACCGAACGTTATGCAGTACACGTTGGAAATACTACATACAATGCTCTCATAGATAAGTTAGAAATATTTTTTAAAAGTGTACAATGTTCCTGTTCAGAAGCTTGTGTGATTTTATATTTAATTGGACAATTTAATCTGGCTATGCATCCTATGCGAAAATTTTCTGGAATTAGCTTCTTCGCTGTTATCATCATAATGGATATAACTGCACGACCTTTAACGCTAAATTTTGATAATGAAAAAGAAAATGGATACATGAACACATCATTAAAGCTGGATAGCGACGCCATTGTCAACCCGAAAAAGGTATACGACGATACGGACGACGTAAACCTTGCCAATCAGCTAACGCAGCCAATATCGTTAATGCTATCTTCTGACAGGGATTTAAGTGAGGAGAAAAATGTTAAACTTTCCGTTTCTGGCACGAATATCGAACCTACAGTATCACATGGAAATGAACACTTATCTGCTAACTCTGACAAAAGTATTAACACTGCAGTAACGTCTAATCTAAGAACTATAGGCAACGTTTCCAAAACACCGGAATATATGCTGCAATTATATAATCAATTGTCAAAAAGAGCTCCATTAGTTCACAACTCTAACATCATTAGAAGCTTCAAGAACATACCACAGACCAGTAAGTTTATTTTTATTTTATCTCTTTTAACATGATTCTACTTTTTTTTTTATTCTAGATAACCCTTTAACACATGAATATGTAGGGATCTTTCGTGGCCGTGTGGTCTGGGGCGCCGTCTGAACATCATTTACTTGCGGAAGGACGGTGGTTCTACTCAGATTTATACTGAGGTTTTCCTCCACCATTTAAACTAGATATTCTGAAATGTGTTGAAAATGGCGTTAACTCTCATTAAAATGTTTTTGCAATCGACGTTTAAACATTAACACATAAATAAGTACTTCACTATAAGCTTTTGCTATCAATAAACTTATTATACCGCACAGAAGAGAACTGCTTATATAAATAAAAATGAAAAGTTTCACTGTAGTGTTATTGTAATTATATCCCTGAATAGTTACATTATATTAACAGTGGATAAAATCTGTCATATTTTTTAATTCAACCTGCAGTGTTTGGTAAAACAATCTTACAAATACGCTCATTCAGATCTATAATCTTGGTAATAATCGTTGCTGCCATTTTAATCATCAGATAATGAAAAAAGAGAGACATTCCTGCTTCTTCTATCTGATGGTCATGCTTACGACAACACGATAGATAGATATCTACATAATTGAGCGTTGTGATTAATAGCTATAGTAGCATCATATTTCATTATTTCATTAATTATTTGGTATTTTTGTTACATATTTTATGTTTTGTAATTCATAATACACGAGTGCTTAATTTGTTTCTTTTCTTTCTTTTGAATAAGAAATAAACAAATTTCCTATATGGTTAATATCTAGAGCATAACACTTGTCTTAGCTCATGTTATATTTTTTTTTCAGATACAAATACGACCAATGTTTTAGAAAGAGATGGTTACAGAATTCATTCCTTAGTTTTTGATATATCAACTATAAGTAGAACAGAGCGGACTAACTCGGCAGAATTGCGACTGTTCACGCTAATAACCCGCGACCAAAGATCGTTTATGGGTGTCAGTAGACTAGTTTCGATTTATGAAATAATTTTGATCTCCAATGAAGGTCAAAATGATATTAAGAAGTATAATTATATAACGTCAAAATACATACACAGTGTCGGAAATGCGTGGGAGAGCTTTGATGTGACATCTGCACTTAAACGGTCTATTAGATACTTTTCTAAGAAAGAACATCTGGAGGTCAGAATTCAAAGTTTATTTACAGACCCTAGCAAAAGCAATATGGATATAAACGCCAATCCGAATGATAAGAAAGAACCACTTCTCATTGTTTATTCAAACGACATTTCCAGCCATCACAAACACAAGTCAGAGAGACACGAGCTGATAATGCACGAACTAATGACAAGCGCAGCCAGCAGTTCCAAATTTACAACTCAGCTATCAACCGAACGCCCAAGTGCTATGTACTCACCGTCAGCTTCATATAATGACGTGCTTACGCGACCAAAGAGGAGCAGAGGACACCATCGTAACTCGATATGTAGAAGGAGACCACTGTACGTGAACTTTGAAGATATAACTTGGGATTCCTGGATTATAGCCCCAAGAGGATATCAGGTATAAAAAATATTTCAGAAGTAGTCATTAATAGCAATCATAACAGTTAAACATTTTGTAATGCAATAAAATACCCATGGTTTTAGAGATTTGTTTAACAGATATGTATCGCAATCTGATAATTTTCCCACTTGAATCAGCGATGAGAGGCAAATTACAATGAGTCGCAATGTCGCATATCAACATACCAGATACTGTTGCTGGGCGGAGATTCGAACTCACGATCCCTTGATTGATAATCAGACGCGTTACCGACTGAGCGAATGAACAGGGCGCGGCTTGCTTTGCGCAGAGTATTGCGAGTACATTGTCTGGCTACGTGTAGTAACGTTAAACTCGTTTGATGTGCACATTATTTAAGTGGAATGGATGGATCGAAGCAATTAAGGTTAATGGACGTAATCATCCACACTAGCAAACACAATAGTAAGATTCCCACTAAACTTATATTATTAGCCATATACAAGTGTGTGTATGTTACAGTAAATTTTAATGTGCCAGTAAATGCAGCATAAACACTACTACACACATGAGATTTTATTTTAATAATTAAAGAAACTATTTCACGTGTACAATATGTAATGTTTTAGGATTTACCATTCTTTCTCACAATTTGATTTTATGAATTTATTCCAATCTTTGTCAGTTCCTTTCGTATAGATTTTGAATTAATCTATATGGTATCAATTTTGGTTTCTTACATAGTTCGTGTTTTTACAAAACTTATTCTATACTTTTAAAACTCAAGTTACGCATCTTACATTAAATTGGTTTGATTTTGGTCACCTTTACAAATACATCTATACTCTTTGTTACCTGTTTTTCCTATCGATATTGCTGACACACCTTATACTTCAAATAAAGTGGTTTGCTTTAAAATTTACGTTTTGAGACATTTTCTAAGTTAAGCTTTCTTTGTATTGACGTCTTATTATCTTCAACGTCAAATCTAACCACATTTTATACCAAGGTTTTAATTGCATTTACGACTCATTCTTCATTATTATTTTCATGGAAAAAATTCTGTTTATCACCTTTTATAATTATGTTTTTCATTGTATGAGATAATCAGTCGACGAACCCAAACTACCTTTTATATTGTTTCGTTCACTACATTAACGATTGCACACTATCGTAACAGACGGCTTTCTTTTCTTCATTGCTTCAGTTGTAAAAACAGTCACACACTTCATTAATCTAAAGCGTTTTCAATATAATTATTTTCATGAATGAATAACCGCTAGCAGTGGCACCATACGCGCATGCGTACTTATGTTAGCAGTTTTGATTATACGTGTTATATGTTAAAGTATGTTTTGGTTTTTTAATATAAATACATTCGCTCACAGCATGGTATACCGAAAGGTATAATTTGATGGATTTCATTATCTTAACAGTGTAATATATTCACATCTTTGATTTTATTTTTAAAAGTCTCTCTAACTCATCCACACATAATTACGTTTATAGAGTGACTATCGGTACTCACTGCTATATCCAAATTTCGTTTAATTCAATGTATAATATTGTTTCAACTGCACTTATCTTGCAGTTATACTAGAATAGAGTGACACCATCCAACGCTTTACGGTTATCCTCCACCCCCCCCCCCCCCCCGACTGTCTGTTATTACAGTCAAACCTGTCTTTAGCAGCCAGTAAGGGGAAGGACCAAAAGTAACCTTTTAAGACAGGTTGTTGCTTAATACAGATTGGTCAACTCGGAAAGCATAGAAATGGGATATAGAAAAAATATGGTTGCTTAAGACAGTTGGCTGCTTATAGAGGTGACCACTTTCACAGGTTAGACTGTACATGGAATTATTTTAAAAATAGTCATGTTTTATTTTTATTGTCTGACGCCCGCTGCACACTAAATGTCCAAAGTGGTCCCATAGAAGGTGAAATATCCATTTTTCATGTGACTAACAGCTTGAATGCCAGGTGTACAAAGGGCGTGTCACGTGATCAACTGCAAGGAACAGCTTGTGGAAACACTTTTTGAACCCCAAATATCGAGTACCACTGTCTTATTAGCAGTATGAGATGCAGATACCAAGCGGTTGTGAACGCAAACGTGGTCATACACGGTCCTTATTTGTGAACTTTTTATCCTCCTTCAATAATTAAGAATTCTACAAGAATCTCACATTTCGTTGTTTTTTTTTTTATATTGATCATTCGTTAAGCTCTGAAACTTTATTTCCTGTTCAATTTTGATAAAAATAGGTATATCAGTAACAACATAATATAATAAGTATATTTCATGGTGCGTTTTTATTGACCGTCGTTTTTCTTTCCTGTCCTTGTAATAATATGTTAAATGATAAATGAGTTTGACTTATCATATTTGTAGTTTTGAGATTTTGATTTATTATTATGAAAATGTTTCAAGTGAAAAGACCGAAGATTCAAGACTCACAAGGCATGTACTGAAAACATATCCAAAAATGATTATACAGAATGAACCTAGACTGAACTGCAGAGTGTCAGCAAGATATATCCAATATTCAATGTGTCGTCTGTTGCAACATCATACATATGTCAGTTACAGCGATACTATTCACGTCAGTATTTACAAAGCACCCTGATATTTTAGATGGGCTGATAGTTTAAGCTCAGTTATAAACATGACACGACTATAAAAATGGTCATGAACTTGCCTTTGAATTTCTACCTCTGTCATTAAAACTATTCATACCCGGAACCACACAAGTGTTAATAACCTAGACGATTACTACATTTCTGAAGAGATCAACAGTAAAATTATTCATACACAGAACCACACACGTGATAATAACCTAGTCACAATAATAAACATAACACTAACTTAGACGATATCTACACCTCTGAAGAGATCAACAGTAAAAATATTCATACACGGAACCACACACGTGATAATAATCTAGTCACAATAATAAACATAAGCACTAACTTAGACGATTTCTACACCTCTGAAGAGATCAACAGTAAAAGTATTCATACACGGAACCACACACGTGATAATAACCTGGTCACAGTAATAAACATAACACTAATTTAGACGATGTCTACACTTCTGAGGAGATCAACAGTATAAGTATTCATACACGGAACCACACAAGTGTAAATAACCTAGTCACAATAACAAAAATAACACTAACTTAGACGATTTCTACACTTCTGAGGAGATCAACAGTAAAATTATTCATACACGGAACCACACACGTGATAATAACCTAGTCACAATATTAAACATAAAACTAACTTAGACGATTTCTACACCTCTGAAGATAAAAGACGTCTCATTAACATTAATAAATAAAATCTGAATGTTTTGGTATGAAAAAACAACCAAAAACGTGACAGAATCAATATCTAAATTGCAGTCGTTTTCTTGAAACGTAATCCCCATTCTAAAATAGACAGTACCTACATACTGTTCGACGATCTTCGCGCCGTCAATCGGATTCGCTCCAAAGTAATTTTGTTTTATTACGTGTAAACCTGTATGACGGACAAAATGAAATCCGGTGACTTATATACAACGTTACAAAATATGTTGCAATTTTAAGTTGGAAATCTATTTTAGTCTAACAAAGGCGCCAAGCCCTAGTTAGGAAATCCTTTTTCAATATATTATTTTGGCATGTTTAAAAAGATAGCATTTTGGTGATTCGGAGTCAGTGAGTATATATAGATATGATAGATTGGGAAAAAAGTTTTTTTATGCTAATTTTGAAACTTTGAAAAATCCTGATATATTCCCTTTAAGAACGATATGACATTCATTTTGTATGATTCCCACACCTCTGAAGAGATTGACAGTGATTATATTCGTATTTTTTAACAAAAGATATAAACAATTAGATGCGTTTGTACCGTTTGTGTTACACACACTTATATCTCATACAGTAAATTATCACAATTAAGATAACCAGATGCCAGCTCAAAGTTTACAAAGCATACCGGCAAAAGATCAGACGGGTTGGAAACACGACAATAAAGATACCGCCCATAAAATAAGTAATGGATTAACGGCCACTTAAATCCCGTTGATCCAGCTAATTGTTTGAAATGAAAGTGTAATAAAACACGATAACTTCAAACAAAACGATAGTTTGATGACTAAAAATACTAAATGAAAGAATAACATTTTTTTTCCTAAACATTTTTACACGTGTGTCCTATTTAAAAAAAGTATTTAAACCTACACTTTCCGTCTTTAAATTATATGTTTTGTCATTTTTGTTTAATATTGATAGCTAAGGTTCGGGTCCCGCTCGCTCCAAAAACTTTATGTGAGAAAGTTTCCAGTTACTTGCGGAAGGACGGTGGTTTTACTCAGTCTGACTCATTCTGAGGTATTCCTCCTCCAGTAAAACTGGATACCTGAAATGTGTTGAAAATGGCGTTAAAATATATTGATAATTTAAAAAATAACAAAACCGTGCACATAGAATTTTTGATTGACAAGAAAAGTAATAATATGACTATTTGACTCATATAGGGCATGCGCTCCACAACAATTAATTAAAGATAGTCATGCAAACAATAACTACCACGAAAGACACTTTGAATATATAAGTTACGAACGTTTTGAAATTTAGAATAAATAACAACAAATAACTGATATGAAATTGATAAGTTAATTTAGTATATGAATACAGTTATTTGAAACTATATATGAAATGTATTAATGTTTTTATCCTTTCATATCAAAGACGTTATTGGTGAACGTAAAGTAGAATATCACATATAAAAATACATGTATATATTAACATACTTCAAAATCAAAGGTGAAAAAAATATTCATTTAAATGCCTTACAAATACATGTTATATGTGTCAGGATGGCGAAGAACATGTAATTTAAAACACATGTTAAGCTCAAATCCGTGTTTTTGTGTTTTTACTTTAACAGTAAATGAAGTATGTAACAACATCTCGAAGTGCAATTGAGCATAACATTCTTGCGTAAAATACTCCGTCAAAACAGAGTTCAACAGTAAAAAGAAACAGACGCATCATTGGAACAATGAGATATATATTTATTTCATCGTGAACGTTAAGGTTATTGATCCAACAGGATGTGATTTTGTTGCAATAACTTGACAATTAGCTATAAACAAATTACCAAAAAAAATAGATATATGTTCAATAACATTTTAGTTTATACTTATTCATTTTAGCTCGATTTTTTAAGTAATAGCAGAGATAATAAATGAACCGTTGTCGCGCCCGTTTAGAACCACCAATACTAAGTTGTGTTGTTTTTGATAGGCCAACGGTTCGGAGCTCAGGCTCGAATACGCAACCTTTAGCCCATGTAATACCCCACTACCTAAATTAACGATATATGATGGAAAATTTACAAACACACGAACATTACATGCTATAAGTCATATAAGGTCACTAGAGTTGGATAACTATGGCCACAATAACATACATACGAACATTACATGCTATAAGTCATATAAGGTCACTAGGGTTAGATGACTACGGCCACAATTACATACACACGAACATTACATGCTATAAGTCATATAAGGTCACTAGGGTTGGATGACTACGGCTGGCCACAATTACATACATACGAACATTACATGCTATAAGTCATATAAGGTCACTAAGGTTAGATGACTACGGCCACAATTACATACACACGAACATTACATGCTATAAGTCATATAAGGTCACTAGAGTTGGATGACTACGGCTGGCCACAATTACATACATACGAACATTACATGCTATAAGTCATTTAAGGTCACTAGGGTTGGATGACTACGGCCACAACTACATACACACGAACATTACATGCTATAAGTCATATGGGGTCACTAGGGTTGGATAATTACAGCCACAATTACATACACACGAACATTACATGCTATAAGTCATATAAGGTCACTAGGGTTGGATGACTACGGCCACAATTACATACACACAAACATTACATGCTATAAGTCATATAAGGTCACTAGAGTTGGATGACTACGGCCACAATTACATACACATGGACAATACATGTTATAAATCATAAATGGCAACTTGGGTTGGATGAATACGGCCACAATTACATACACATGAACAATACATGTCATAAATAATATATGTCAACTAAGGGTTGGATGACTACGGCCACAATAACATACACACGAACATTTCATGTTATATATAGTACATGTCTACTAGGGTTGGTTGACTACGTCCACAATTACATACACACTAATTTTACACATGTTAAATATCATATATGGCCACTAGGTCTGGATGACTACAGCTACAATTACATACATACGAACGTTACATGTTATATATCATATATGGCCTCTAGGTTTGGTTGACTATGGCCACAATTACATACACACGATCATTACATGTTATAAATCATATATGCCCACTAAGGGTCGAGGACTACAGCTACAATTACATACATACGAACGTTACATGTTAAATATCATATATGGCCACTAGGTTTGGTTGACTATGGCCACAATTACATACACACGAACATTACATGTTATAAATCATATATGCCAACTAAGGGTCGATGACTACAGCTACAATTACATACATACGAACGTTACATGTTATATATCATATATGGCCACTAGGTTTGGTTGACTACGTCCACAATTACATACACACGAATATTACATGTTATATATCATGTATGACCACTAGGTCTGGTTGACTACAGCCACAATTACATACATTCTTACGTTACATGTTATATATCATATATAGCCACTAGGTCAGGATGACTACGGCCACAATTACATACATACGAACGTTACATGTTAAATATTATATATGGCCTGTATGTTTGGTTGACTACGGCCACAATTAAATACACACGAACTTTACATGTTATTAATCATATATGGCCACTAGGGTTGGATGACTACGGCCACAGTTACATACACACGAACATTACATGTTATAAATCATATATGGCCACTAGGGTTGGATGACTACGGCAACAATTACATAACACGAACATTACATGCAATAAGTCATATAAGGTCACTAGGGTTGGATGACTACGGTTGGCCACTATTACATACATACGAACATTACATGCTATAAGTCATATAAGGTCACTAGGGTTAGATGACTACGGCCACAATTACATACACACGAACATTACATGCTATAAGTCATATAAGGTCACTAGGGTTGGCTGACTACGGCTGGCCACAATTACATACATACGAACATTACATGCTATACGTCATATAAGGTCACTAGGGTTGGATGACTACGGCCACAAATACATACACACGAACATTACATGCTGTAAGTCATATGGGGTTACTAGGGTTGGATAACTACGGCCACAATTACATACATACGAACATTAAATGCTATAAGTCATATAAGGTCACTAGGGTTGGATGACTACGGCCACAATTACATACACACGAACATTACATGTTATAAATCATGAATGGCAACTTGGGTTGGATGAATACGGCCACAATTTCATACACATGAACAATACATGTCATAAATAATATATGTCAACAAGGGTTGGATGACTATGGCCACAATAACATACACACGAACATTTCATGTTATATATAGTACATGTCTACTAGGGTTGGTTGACTACGTCCACAATTACATACACACTAATATTACACATGTTAAATATCATATATGGCCACTAGGTCTGGATGACTACAGCTACAGTTACATACATACGAACGTTACATGTTATATATCATATATGGCCTCTAGGTTTGGTTGACTATGGCCACAATTACATACACACGAACATAACATGTTATAAATCATATATGCCCACTAAGGGTTGATGACAACAGCTACAATTACATACATACGAACGTTACATGTTATATATCATATATGGCCACTAGGTTTGGTTGACTATGGCCACAATTACATACACACGAACATTACATGTTATAAATCATATATGCCCACTAAAGGTTGATGACTACAGCTACAATTACATACATACGAACGTAACATGTTATATATCATATATGACCACTAGGTTTGGTTGACTACGTCCACAATTACATACACACGAATATTACATGTTATATATCATATATGGCCACTAGGTCTGGATGACTACAGCCACAATTACATACATTCTAACGTTACATGTTATATATCATATATAGCCACTAGGTCAGGATGACTACGGCCACAATTACATACATACGAACGTTACATGTTTATATCATATATGGCCTCTATGTTTGGTTGACTACGGCCACAATTAAATACACACGAACTTTACATGTTATTAATCATATATGGCCACTAGGGTTGGATGACTACGGCCACAGTTACATACACACGAACATTACATGTTATAAATCATATATGGCCACTAGGGTTGGATGACTACGGCAACAATTACATAACACGAACATTACATGCTATAAGTCATATAAGGTCACTAGAGTTGGATGACTACGGCTGGCCACAATTACATACATACGAACATTACATGCTATAAGTCATATAAGGTCACTAGGGTTAGATGACTACGGCCACAATTACATACACACGAACATTACATGCTATAAGTCATATAAGGTCACTAGGGTTGGATGAATACGGCTGGCCACAATTACATACATACGAACATTACATGCTATAAGTCATATAAGGTCACTAGGGTTGGATAACTACGGCCACAACTACATACACACGAACATTACATGCTATAAGTCATATGGGGTCACTAGGGTTGGATAACTACGGCCACAATTACATACACACGAACATTATATGCTATAAGTCATATAAGGTCACTAGGGTTGGATGACTACGGCCACAATTACATACACACGAACATTACATGCTATAAGTCATATAAGGTCACTAGAGTTGGATGACTACGGCCACAATTACATAACACGAACATTACATGTTATAAATCATATACGGCAACTAGGGTTGGAAGACTACGGCCACAATTACATACACACGAACATTACATGTAATATATCATATATGGTCACTAGATTCGGATGACAACAGCCACAATTACATACACACGAACATTACATGTTATTTATCATATATGGCCACTAGGTTTGGTTGACAACGGCCACAATTACATACACACGAACATAACATGTTATAAATCATAAATGGCAACTAGGGTTGGATGACTACGGCCACAATTACATACACATGAACGATACATGTTATATATCATATATGGTCACTAGGTTTGGGTGACTACGGCCACAATAACATACACACGAACGTTACATGTTATATATCATATATGACCACTAGGATTTGGATTACTACGGCCACAATTACATACACACGAACGTTACATGTTAAATCTCATATATGACCACTAGGTTTTGGATGACTACGGTCACAATAACATACACACGAACGTTACATATTATATCTCATATATGGCAACTAGGTTTGGGTGACTACGGCCACAATTACATACACACGACCATTACATAATATATATCGTATATGCCGACTAGGTTTGGATGACTTCAGTCACAATTACATATGGCCACTAGGGTTGGATGACTACAGCCACAATTACATACACACGAACCCGGATAGAACCTCTGTCATCGCGTCTGATAGTCGAACTTTTATTCACAATTACGCGTGTATTACCTGGCGACGCTAACTCTTTGATCACGCTCAATATAAATGATGCCTGTGCCAAAACTACAAAATACACACTCCCTATAGTCATCGGACATCTTCATTGCTTCCTCTGCACCCTATAAGATCAAAGCAAAGAATAGCACGAGTAGCGTTTGATTCTTTGCCTTATTACTTACATTTGCATATATAGCTAATAAGAAAATACATGGAGACGTAGGATTCAGTTGACATTGTCACCCAAACATCACAGACACATTTTTCATAAACATAATAAGTACGCGTACAATACCAACACGCACTAATGACAACAACAGTAACAAAAGCAATGACAACATCAGTGACAACAGCAATAACAACAGCAGTGATAACATCAGTGGCAACAACAGTAACCGCATTGGAATGGTTAGTAGCGAAACAACCACTCCTTGGACTTAAACAAGTTAAAACTGTAAAGTCCAAAGATATTAAAACCTATAATAGTGTTTTTTTCTCAAAATTATTAAACGGCATCACGTGTTTAATAAATAACAAGCAATTGCCAACATCATACGTTTCGATGCAACCTAATCTGTGGTCTATCCATGTATTGTTCAATTCGAAAATGGTCCATATTTGTTTTATTATGGTGTTTTGTGGCAGTTCTGTTAATAATCAGTGTGTTTCTTCCAAACAGGTTCTAAATATCAGAAATACATAACATGTTGCCATAATTAGCTAACGATGGTTTTTTTTTTAAGAGAAAAAAAGTGGAAAAAAGACCAAATTACATGAAATGGCATGATAAAATAGAACCCTGTGTATGCCTGATACCAGCAGGTTTATCAACTTCCGCTAGAAAAATATTTTTCTCAAGGTTCGTGGTTTGATTCTCCCTGAACACCACCTGCTTACGTTGACACTATCAGGTTCTGTAAATAGTTATTGTGATATATATATATATAACATATATACTTTATCAATTGTACTCTATCTGAGTTTTGTATGTCAACATGGGATCGGTTTTAACTGATTAAACTTACATCCTTTTTATAACATTAAACTGGAAAACATGATTTTTTTTAATTTTTTTTTAATTGAAATTTATGGAAGCAGCTGGTACTGTGCTAACAGTAACTGTAGTAATCAAAGCAAGCTTTATTGACGTACACGATTTAATATTATTTTTTAAAATTTATAACAAACGTATGAAATTCTCATTCACATAGTCATTGTCATCAAGAAATGTTTTGATACAAGGGCACGTGTGGACAAATATTGTGAATAAATAAATGATTTTTTTCTATGTGTTAAAGCAGTTAAAGATGTGATAAAGTAGTAAAGGATTTAGATGTAATGCATTTGGGCTCATTTCTTGGAAAATGTTTGTTTCAAATGATGACAAACAAACATAAACATTGTACTAAATAATGAAGTATCTTTAGAAACACTGGCATTTGTTTATATGCTTGGCAACATAGAATAACAAGCAAATGTTTCTAGAAGCAGATCGACATTAACGTCTGTTTCTTTTACAAAATCGAGCTTAGAGAAATAACACAGGAGATATTTGGACCTTGATATTTAACAATAATAAACACAGCATGTTGTATTTCATATCAACGGACCGCAGGGTTGGTCTAGGCATAGAGCGTCCTCATCATAAGCGGAAGCTCGTACCAAAGACCTGCAATATGAATATGGTACTAGAAGCTTCCTTGTATTCAGAGAATAGTTCTAGGTCTGGTCGACCAGGTGTCAGTATAATGTGACTGGGTGGGGATATTATACCATGTGCCTGTGACATGCTACTGCAGTGCTGCAGCGCTCAGAATACTGTCGCAAGTAGACACCGTCGCAATATTACTAAAGAAATGCTAAAGGCGACGCTAAACACCATACAACCAATCAACATATCAACGGTTAATACTATATGATAAAAGAACACTGAATGTTCCAAGAAAAGCAAATATAGGAATGTATTAATGAGGGGTAATTAACTATGAAGCATATTTCACACTCCAGCACCTGATTAAGCAATTTTCTATTTTTTAACAATTCCCAAGCTCGATTATTAAGCTTTATGATTTCAAGGATTCATAAATAATAATAACGCTGAGGGTGAGATTTTACGGCCGCCACATTGTACTAAATACTCATGTGGTATCTGAACACGTGAAATCATCCAACCATATAGATGACTAAGAGACTATTAAAACACATGTACTATGAGAATTATACAAATTGATCAATATATTTTTTCATGAAACTCAGTCTAGCAATATCATTTACACTATTCAATATCGTAGACATGATTATATGAGAAATTCTTACAAAAATAGGCAAAACGTCTCGCTTTACAGTTGCGTGAAAAAAGAGTCCCAAAATCATAAAAAATATTTCGTCACTTCTCTCCAGCTTAATCCATATATATTAAATTCAAAACGTTTACCATTGTAACTGGTGCCTCTTCTAGACAAATTGAGTGTAATACGTGATATACCCATGAGTTAACAGTAACGACCCTTTTAATAAACTGGTTTATTTGTTTTGTTTTTATAAAAAAACTCATTTATAGTCTTAACACTCCGGACCTTTTAAATATGAAGACGATCAAATAACAAAACATCGAACGTTGTCCGTTATTAAACTTCAATCTCCTTCAATGTTTGACGATTATGCTTTGGTTTACACGTTCTAACGTTGTTTTGTAGTGCGATATATTATAATCTATTTGCTTATTCAGGCTTTGTCCATGACGTCTTTTGTTGCAACAATATCTTTGTTTTTGTTCTCAAGCAGCCATAACTTATCATACAAACATTTTGTTTTATCTTATTGCCACGTGCTATAATAATAATAATACACACGTGCCTTCTTCATTCATATGAATGATCTGATCTTTTGACATCAAACACAAGGTGTCTAGGTGTGTTTCAATGCATAGTTGCACGTTTTCGTATAGACTCCTTCAGTTGAGATTATTATCGGAGCCTGACTGCAAAGGCTGATGTTTATAAAAAAAAAACCCAGTTAATATCAAACGTTTATTTGTTTAATGGTGCACTAACAAATTGCAAAGCTATATTCAGAATTTTGCATGTTTTATTTTTTTTTATCAAAATTACCACATTGCTGTTGTGTATTATTAATTGTAGCATAATTGTATAATTTGTTGTAGAGATTAGTTCCATTCACGTCAAACACTCATGTTAGATATGATGAGTGGCGGGTAGGGAGAGGGGGTGGGGATAAATATTTATAATATAATTATATGTGCTTTGTAAACAAGTTGTCCACACAACTTGTCGTAGAACAAACAAAAACAAACAAATTATAGTTTATATGTTGCAGAGAAGCAAACCTGTTCCAGAAAAAAAAGTTCGAAACCTATAAACTTATTTGCATCCCCGCTTTGAATTTCTTTTATTACCCCTATACATATGAAATACTATTTTCTCTATATCTCATTATACCAATTTCAAGTACACCTATCATTCCAAATTCGAAATAAAAAACTCCGCCATTTCGTCTATATCTACAAAACTATTCTTACTTCGTACATATTTCGTTTAGATAAATACATTAAAATATATGTTTTAAAACTACTCTTGGTGTTATAACTAACATTTATATAAGAAATAATATGTCCATTAACAGAAAAACTATTAAAAGAAAAACAATCATCACGGCAACATATACATGACCAATATACATAATATTTAGTACTAAACATTCATAGAGAATGAGTGACAAATGGATCACCCTAGGAGCGCTCAGTAACCAAACTGGTTAACGAGTTCAAACATCTGTGCTCTTCCCTGTGGTCACATCATAAAACAAGAAAATAAAACCTTTGTCTCACAAATGCAGCAAACCACAGTTTATTTAGCAATGTGAACCAGATGTTAAATATCAATGAAAATCCCAATTGAATTTCAGAATATATCTATAGAATGTTAAATAAGCTCAAATCACATATTATTTACAGAAAATATACTATTTTATTATATAAGATATACTATTTTATTATATAGGATATCCTCTTTTATTATATAGGATATACTATTTTATTATATAGGATATACTATTTTATTCACAACATTCCTTGCAGTAGACAGCAGACGAGAATGAGCGTGCAGTATAACATTAACATGTCCTATAAATATTATTATCTATTAATTTTTGCTTAACATTCAATGAACTGTTCATGAGAGACAACCTTTTTTTACAGAATATAAGAAGTGTGGTTTTTTATATCTTGAAGTTATCAGGCTATAATGAAGATTATTTGCGACATTTAATGTGTGGATAATCTTTTCTAGGAGCTGGTTTGATGTAAGTGTACTTCAGGTTCAATACAATGTGCTTTTCAGTATGTCTTAAAAATAAGAAAGTGCATGGCTATCAAAGCGGTACAAACATAATCAATATGCAAAATTGAAGTTCCGCCGTAAGGTACTATGATTTCATAAATAGGTTTAGCTTCTAGCTTCACTAGAATGACCTTTGACAAGCGCATGTATTCAAATATGTGTTAACATTGGGGATTAAATTCGTTTATACGCAGATTTGATGAAAATGTACACATGTCTGGTTGTTTATACACAGATTTGATGTAAATGTACACATGTCTGGTTGTTTATACACAGATTTGATGTAAATGTACACATGTCTGGTTGTTTATACACAGATTTGATGTAAATGTACACATGTCTGGTTGTTTCTTAGGTCATCCTGTTACATATATTTTAAATCCTTAAAAACCTTAATCTCAGAACAGCAGCTAGTGGATCATGATTTTAGACTATTCCAGTAAAACTGCATATTCATTATATAATTTATATATAAGCAGATAATTAAGTTAAGATTTTAAGTATTTAAATACACCGTTGATGAAACAGGAGCCATATTTTATGCTTTACTGTACAAATATGTACACACCAGCTGAAACTATTTTGTAATATCTAATCCAATGTCGTGTGTTATAAAAGAGTTACTTTGTATTCTTATAATTTGTCATCATCGGCAAAACAAAGTCTTTCTCTCATTTTTCATCACAATAAGTCTAATTTATAAGAAAATCTATTTGAGAAGTTAAAGTATAGTTTTATATTTATGTTTGCGAGCTATTCAACTGCATTTATATATCAAGAAGAGGTCAGAACTCAAGTCGTAAGATAAATTGACGGACAATTAAATGGAATATGCCACTAGTTAAGACATAAAAATATTTGTATGTATTGTTCTATATATTAAGGATACGAGTTAAGACGAGTTATTAAGACATAGATTAATAACATGTAATACTCTATATGTTTAATATGTTTATGCTATTGTGATGGATATGTCATTTGAATGCTTCGTCTTATGCTGAATATGCATTTTCTTATTTCAGATATCTTTGCTATTAACCGGACTTTATTCCAAAGTATGGCCCTGATCATGGCGTCATGATCAAGCGTTGCATTGTTAATCATCGCCAACATTATCATACGCGATAGGGACTACTTTTTATTCCTCGAATTCATTTTTTCATGTATTTACTACAAATCAAACGATAAAAATATATAGCGGAAATTGTTATATGTCATTTTAAAAAAAAGAGTAATAAAATAAAGTAAGTAATGAAATAAACCGAACGCTGCAATAACATCAATCAAATTGAGACGGCGTGTGAATATTTACTAAAGACCGGCCACCAGTATTTTCAAGTACTTTTATTTTATTATTTATCTTTGCAGGCATACCAGTGCGCAGGAAAATGCATGTTTCCCTTAAGAGAGCATATGACCCCGTCAAACCATGCAGTCGTGCAGACGGCACTGCATACATTCTATCCGAAGAGGACAGGCAGAGCCTGTTGTGTGCCAACAAAGCTGAATCCCATCTCTATTCTGTACATAGATGAATTGGGTGTGGTCACGTTTAAATTTAGGTATGACGATATGGTTGTCGCTGAGTGTGGCTGTAGATGATCAAGAATAGCGAAACGAACAATGTACTGAAAAATGAAAAAAGAATATATCATTGCTGAGTGCGGTTGAAAACGTTCAGGAATAGTAAAACGAACACAGCACGGACAAATGGAGAATATATATTTGCTGAGTGCGGTTGCAGAAGTCCAGAGACAGTAGAATGAACAATGAACTAAAAATAAAGAAATATATTTGCTGAATGTGGTTGTAGTTAATCACAAATAATGAAAGACTGGAAAATAGAGAATTGTGTCTGCCGAAAGTGGTTGTTTGTTATCACAAATAGTGAAACGAACAAGGTGGTTGCTGAAATATCAAGGATTATATCTGACAAACGATTAGTTTATTGCAAACATCTTTTATTTCAAATAGTTTTGACAATTGAGCAGAGAAATAGACAGTGGTTCCCACGTATGCTTATTCTATTGACAATGTGTTCACACATACGGTTATTCTATTTTTATTGTCCTAATTCAACAGGGTGATCGACATGACAGCAAGATAAAGTTTTGTAATATTTCTGACATCGTATAATGTGTAATATTTTTATATATGTGTCCGCATGAAGAGTTTAAGATTATACATTGATTTGTATTTATTTAATTTATTTCGATTGCGAGACAAGCTTATAGTTTTTGTGAACTACCCTCGAGTCCTGTCCCTGGGTAGAACCAATACTGGGTGTTGTTTATGAGAGGTAATTGATCCGAGTCTGGGATAACAACCTCTAATGTAAGCGGCCAATACTATCCACTATATAACCGCTTGCCTGTGAGGTATAATAAATCTATCGCCATGGTGTAAATACGGTTTAAATGCAAGTGTGTTGTTCCCTATATGTTTTTACATTTCTTTCATTAATTCATTTTCTATTCATGATGTATTAAATCAATATTTATCAATATTTGTCTATGTTTACTTACACAGATACTATTATTTGGAATGGACAACTCTGTATTGATATTGATAGTGTTATTTCCAACTTAACAAATGTCCTTAGCAACCAGTACTGGGCAACATTAAACACAGTCACTTGCGCAAGGACACCGATTTTTTTTCTGGTAAATAGAAAACCTATGTCTTCTGGACTCACACCACTATTATCTTCCTTGAGTACTCCGGACCTACAGATGAAGGAGGTAGAAATAAAACTTTAGTTCTCTTTTTCTTCTTTTTTCATGACTTTGTACTGCAATGGTTGGTTTTGTGCTAGCATGAGTTAAATGGCCATTATTTTAGAAGTCACCACTGAAAATTTGAGGCTGATACCAGGTTTCTGGACAATTCTGTGTCATTTCAGAATTGTTGGTTCAAACCGCATCTAGGGCGAATAGTTGACACATTATTATTCTGGAAATTGATAAGTCTCATAAAAGCATTTAATTTAAAATAAAAACCTGGTCAAGGTATGCTTTTTTCACTTTATAATTGCATATCTTGAACCAGTGAAGAATTTGAGCCCAGACACATGCTGCAGAAATTTGACTTTTCACTCTGTTTTGGACATAAATATTACAATGGAGCCCTATGGGAAATGTTATAGTGGTGTGAGACGTGCTAGATCACACGCTCCAAACTATTAGTTTTCAAAAACGATGTAATAGTTTCGTTTTGTTTCCGCACATTACCACCACAATTACAACACACCTCTTTATTGTCGAATTTTACGCAAATTTTATGCTATAATTTCAATTACGTATATCATTTTGCATGTGATCCTTTACTAAGAGTAAACATTTGTTTCCACTTTAAACGTTTGTGAATATTTTTGTTTAATGAGAAATTGAAGTAATTTAGTTGTGTTAAAATATTAAATATTTAGTGAAATCAGCTTACGCAGGGGAATATCAGCTCACACCCTATTTTATTCAATGTGTTTTGTGTGTTTGTACAGTTTCGGCGGATATATCCTTTGGCTTTTACGTATTCTATTGGGTACTCATATTTCCATATTTGATTATGGAAACAAAAAATGGCAGTATGTGCAAGGTGATAACTTTAAAATATTTGATCGGCAAACTAGCGTGTAAACACAAACAAACTGAACGGCTATCATACTTATTACACTAACTATTATCAGTCTTATTACATGGAATATATTCCTAGAATATTACATTTGTAAATAAACTTTTCGTGGTGAGCTTAAACGCAGTTTGATTTCCAATGAGCAAACACCGCCACATAAGCTTGAATGTTGCTGTCAAACATTGGACAAAAGCATTCCTTATATAGACAAGTCAAACGCAATGTATCTACCTCATGAGCAAAAAGAGCTATTGTAAGTGTGGAAATTAACTAAAATATTCGATAGAATGTCAATAGATACGCAGTCTACCGTATTCTTATAATAAAAAAATACACGAATACGTATCTTTTTGTTTAATTATATTAACTATATATGTTTGTAACTAATACGAAAAAGAGTTTAACCAGTATATTTGTACATCAGGTCAGGTAAACTCTTAAATTATTGGATATTAAACCATATAGCAGACACGCCGTTTTCTTGGTCTGAGAACTCGTTTCATTGAAATTTACTTGTCGAAACTATATCCAAATAAACTATGTCATCATCGTCCATCATTTGTTTTAACAATTAATCTGTTTACACATAGCTACAGTTCTATTATATCTGGATTGTGAATAAAGTCATATGGAAAAAAACAGTTGAATCATAATTTATCATGTGGGAAACTTACTGACCAAGTGACCCAAGATGAGCTCCGTTGAAATGCAATGATAAAACCATAAAACCTAAGAATGTTTCCAACGTTATCTCTGAAACGCTGATAAAGTGTTAATAAAATGTTATATATCTGAGATTGAGATAGCTTTCACGGAGCTCATAAAACATTTATTGTGAAATTGGTTCAAAAGAAAAGTATTGAACCGACTTTAATCATTGCTGGAAGACTAGTTCTGTCAAACAGCAGAATGAGCATTCAAAGGATACATCCACCAAAATAGTACATAGATCAATAAAGTTTGTAGAGCGGATTACGCTCTCGCGATTGGGTCCGTTAAATAGCAATGTTGGAGAAGCCACAGTTGAGCACGTTAATTGGTCAATTGCGTCAACTGAATGTTTGACTGACGTCACCGTTTAGTAAGCGTTCAATTGCTATGAAATCTTGGACAGGCATAGAAATTCCCTTATTTCATTAGGGGTAATAAACCCGATTCAGGAGATCTCAGGTTCTGGGAACGACTACAAATCACCACCAATACATAAGATAATCGATAGTAATCCAAACAGTTAATAGTCAAGTGACCATGACGGTTCTCCGTGGCCGAGTGGTCTATGGCGCCGTCACATGAACACTTATGGCCAGAGCCTTTTGTCTTAAATTGTATTTGACTTATATGCATGATAAATATTGTAATAGGTGTTTATTTGGCAATAAAATAAGTTTAAACTTAACAAGAACACTGACCTCTCACCGCTAATGGTGTAGGTTCAAATCCCGCTCACTCCAAAAACTTTACGGAGAAAATCTGCCAGTTACTGGCAGAAGGACGGTGGTTCTACCCAGACTCATTCGGAGGTCTTCATTCATCAATAAAACTAGATATGACACATATAACCTGGAATGTGTTGAAAATGGCTTGAAACCCGATTAAAATGCTGTTCAAACAACAGAAGAGGGGAGCACAGGCTACACCTCTCGGGACCTTATATCGCATTAATTTTCATTTCTTTAATTATATGAAATTTGAACATATTGTTCCCATCTATCTTATATATACCTTAAAAAATAACATGTCCTTCAAAAACAGTTATGTGAACTAATTGTAATACTGACACTACAAACATACACAAGAAGTGGGCGATTTTGACCCAACACTTAGGATGAAACATATATATATATATATATATATATATATATATATATATATATATATATATCATTCCGTTTGACTTATTGTACAGCAAATATCCATTTATATGATTCTTCGTTTCTGACATTATTTGACAAATGTTTTAAAATCAGCAACGACAATGCGTCTATCATTTAGCGATCTCTTCCTGAAATAAGAACACATTTGCAGGGGAAACTTGACACATATAACACGAACTTTGTTCTCTAAACAAAATTTTACGCCACCTTCCAACGGGAGTAAAAAGAACAAACCATGAACAAAAGACCGTGTGTAATGAAAATAAATAATTAAGTTTTCAAAATTGGACGAACTTAAACCTTCAGGGTTAGCAACATAATTATAAAGTATTATCTTATCTGAACTAATGCTTGTGGAGCTGATCATAATTTTATAATACCCTAATAATTGTGCATGCACTACAAAGCTAAATAATTCGGCGGTCATGATTTGGATATCGAATATTTCACATTATACTGTCATCCATTTCGCTGAAAACTGTATATTTAACAAATACATCACTATTTTATCATGCATTGACCAAATTTAGGATGTCATGAATTATCCAATTAATCCATCATATAATGTATATGTAACAAAAGAAATGCTAGCTTTTCCAAATCAGTTTAATTGTTTGCATCCATCTCTAATTAAAGTATTGAACAGTTCGCACAAAGACATCCTATCTTTATACTAGAACGCACAGATGAAAAACACATCATATTATAAAATATTTTCTAAGAAAACGTTAGTCTCCGTCATTGTCCTTTTTACCCAATTTAGGAGTTGCACATAGAAATTACATACACACAGATAACTCTCTTAAATATCAATGAAAGTCGCAACTATATGCTCAACAGGACTTATACCGATACTTCCCACAAACGTTCATCTAATCATAATAAACGGTTAAGGACATTAAGTGCGAACGAGATTTTACAAAATCATCATATCGTAACCATGCAACGATATATACAACACTTCATACTGAATTTTCCCCTCAAAAGCCCGGACAATAGTTCTATTGTCAAACACTGACAGGGTCATAACTTTCTTAAAACTCATTGAACCAGAAGGTCGCATCTATACGCAAACTGAGATTTCATACCGATACTTTTTTCAAACTTTCATCAAAACCCTAGGAGCTGTTGAGGAAATAAAGTACTGACAAAGATTAAATTCTAAAAATCACCTAAATCTTACAACATTACATTGATCTAAACAATAGTTCATATTGATATTCGTGCAAAGTTTTACCAAACTTCACGAGTTGTTACGGAGATAAAGGCGTGACAGGATTTCTATTTCAAAACATTGAACTTGACATACCGGTCTTTGAAATTCATTAGACCGGATCTCTGCAACAATATACGCAACTTGTCTTCAAACTGATAATATCTGCAAAGTTTCATTGAAATCAAATTAGCGGTTAAAGAAATGAAACGCGAAAAAGCTTTCTGTTTAAAAACAGTTAAAATGCAGATCTCTCTTACAATAATTGCATCGGAACCACGCGGCAGTGTGCACAACTAGGTATCAACTACGGATAATTCCTACAAAGTTGACACGATTTCTGACGAAAATACCAACTGACAATCTGATGGACAGACGGAAAGGAAAAAATAATATGTTCCCAATAGAAATGGGGAGACATAAAATCTATGTTTAAGATAGGAAAACAGGAAAACACATATTTTCTTAGGAAATAATACAAATACAAAAGAAAATTGCGTTACTGATCAAGAATTTAAAGAAGATATAATATTGTCCCGTGTCTTGCGTTATTTAAATAACATATATAAATCAATTAGCCTACACATACCTTTAATCAGAACAAATGCTGGTTGCTAGTTGACAAATTAGACACTTCCTGTGTTTTACTAAGCTATATTAATGAATCAAACATCACCTTGAATGTGACACAACCAAATCAGTAATAATACATGCACGCATTTGATCTGGTGCATTTTCAGCTGCATTTAAAAGCATGTAAATGAACACACTTGGATACATACAGAAGTGTTTGCAATACCAAAAAAATGTTGTTTTTATGGTTAATTGTTTTATTTATTGTTATTTACATCTACGTGTATGGATTAGAACTACACTGCAATATTACACATATAACGTATATATTTAACACTCAAAGTTGTCTTGGCGACTACTTGTTCTGCATCCTAGAAACATTGTTATTTAAGCCCTAGTCACACTGTCTGGTATAGAGGGCCAGGTATTATTACGTTTTTAAAATGTAGTGAAACGGCAATATAAGTATCAAAACGCAATAAAATGATGATTGCTCCCGCAACGTTTGTATTGGACATGTTCAAAATTAACGTGGGGTTCCGATATATGTATTAAAACGTAGTTAAAAAGTATTGTTGTAGAAATGTTTTAGATACGTACAAAAACGTTCTTATTCATACCTGGAGGCTAACTACGTACTACCACGTATTACCTACACTTTACTACGTTTTTACTACGTCTTGCTACGTTTTATTTCTACGTTTTATTAAGTTTCAGTAAGTTTTGGAAGGTATTGTTCGGTATCATTTCGTGTTAATATGTACTACTACGATTAGCTAGTTTTTGCTACGTTTTGGCTCTCTGCTGACCCCTTTGCTCCATGTGGTACCACCCTGACGTTTGGACATCATGAAATTGTAGCAAATATAGCAGTTCTAGAAGTTCATCACTCTCTGGAAGTCAGATTGGGCTTGATTTGGCTTGTAAATGCGGTCGCGTTTATTTCCGGTTTGCCGACCTCGTAGTAATCCATGACACTACATAGAAATCCCTAGTAAAACGTACTGAATCGTAGTAAAACGTAGCTAAACGTTGCAGTCACCTAGTAAAATGTACTAAATCGTAGTAAAACGTAGCTAAACGTTGCAGTCACCTAGTAAAATGTACTGAACGTTGTAACCCCTAGTGAAATCGTGACAATGAGCCGCTTTAATACCCGACCTGTCACATGTCGGACAGGGCTGTACGTAGTAAAACGTAGCTAAACATGGCAGTCAACTAGTAAAATGTTGTAACCTCTAGTGAAATCGGGATAATGAGCCGCTTTGATACCCGACCTGTGACATGTGAGACAGGACTGTGCGTAGTAAAACGTAGCTAAACGTGGCAGTCACCTAGTGAAACGTTGTAACCACTTGTGAAACCATGAAAATGAGCCGCTTTGATACCCGTCCTGTCACATGTCGGACAGGGATGTACGTAGTAAATCGAAGCTTAACCCCTATTGAAATCGTGACAATGAGTCGCTTTGATACCCGACCTGTCACATGTTGGACAGGACTGTACGTAATGAAACGAAGCTAAACGTGGCAGTCACCTAGTAAAACGTTGTAACCCCTGGTGGAATCGTGACAATGAGCCGCTTTGATACCCGACTTGTCACATGTCAGACAGAACTGTACGTAGTAAAACGTAGCTAAACGTGGCAGTCACCTAGTAAATCTTTGTAACCCCTAGTGAAATCGTGACAACGAGCCGCTTTGATACCCGACCTGCCACATGTAAGATGGGGCGGTACGTAGTAAAACGTAGCTAAATGTGGCAGTCACCTAGTAAAACATTGTAACTCCTAGTGAAATCGTGACAATGAGCCGCTTTGATACCCGGCCTATCACATGTCAGACAGGGCTGTACGTAGTAAAACTTTGCAAAACGTTATGAGACCTATTAAATTCTTATATTGCCCAAACGGGACAATCATTTGGCTATCCATAGGGGTGGGAAATGTAGTTATGCCTAACCCCTCAATACCTATGTAACTGGGGCTTGATCAACAGTAATATCAATTTTTACGTTCGAAAACGAACATTTATTGACTGATTTACACGAAATATTCATAAGTGACAGGTAAACCTTACGGACAATAATATAACTGTATGTGTATTTAGAAAAACACATCTAGTATAGCATATGTATCATAATTGCAGAAACATCTCGGTATTTACCAAGGGAGAAAACCTGCGTTGGAATATTTGAATAATGAGAATGTAGTTGTGAACCATTTTATACATTGGAAGCGGTTTTAAAAGTATCCACTGCAGATGTGCTGGTGACTTGATTGTGGTTTTACGAAGCAGTGTTGTTATAATAGTCCGATGTTGGTGTTTTATTTGCACTAAATTAAAGACAACATACTTTCAATAACAAGAGTTGTCAGAAGACAACAAAGCTCGCCTACGGGATAAAACTCACCACCCATGTAAAGATTGAGATTGGAGGCAAAAACCAAAACTTAAATGCAACTTAACGCAAAAGTTTAATCTGTGTGTCTACAGACGACGCCGACGACGACGCCGGGGTCATGGCAATAGCTCTCCTGGACATTCGTACCGGCGAGCTAAAAACAGTTGGAATTGGTTTCGACAAAACGAGAGAGAACGATAATGCTCTTATTAAACACAAAATATTATCTACATACTAACATGTTTAATACATTCCATTTACTTAATATGTTTCTAACTTAATTTAAACAGCAGTTTTACTTTTTAGGTTTATTAAGGATGATCATGATTATATGGCTAGCTTTATTCATCAGTATGAAGATAAGAATGAACTTCATCAACTTACTTGTACATCAATCATAATATCAAATACTGTTTGTAATATCGAGAATACTTTTTTGTCTAGATACTACTAGATATGCTAGTGTTACGAGCATTGTTTTTTTTTACAACAACAACAACAACAGCAACAACAACAACAACAACAACAACAACAACAACAACAACAACAACAACAACAACAATATGTATAGCCTTTATCAATATGTACCATGGTACTATGTTTAATTGCTTCCCCTCATCACATTTGAAAAAAATGCGAATGGGAAGTGAAAAAGAAGGAAAACTGTACTTGCCCTTCGGCAGATTAATTATGTTTTGACATCTGCACTGCCTTAAGAATCATGCATACTTATGGATTCCGTATCAATCTACTAAAGAGGTTTTTATATTGATTAAATGGGTGACGTATAGACGGTTTTCCTGTACGTGTCAGTTAAAATTGCATTTGTCTGTTGAGTTCATTATATGCATTATTGCAATACACGACTTGTGTCAATTTCAGACAAAAAAAAACAACGCGTAACTTCATTTTTTGTGCACATATTAATAATCTCAATTACATGTTACAATTGCCCAAGATCATAAGAGTTTATCTAAATGTTCGACGTAATGTTTAGTTCAAACTTATTTATTTTACATCGATTGTGAAACAAGGTATTACACATTAGACAAATCACACTCGAATGTTTTCCTGGGTAGAACAGGTACTAAGCATTTGCGGAAAAAAGAGTCTTGCTCAAGGACAACACACATAGCTGTGACGAAGGATCGAACCCTACGATCCTCCGATCATGTGTTCGGTGCTCTACCACTTCACTACACGCTCCACGTAATATTATGTAGAGGTAGAGTGTAATGTCCCTATTAGAGTTACATTTTCATCTCATTATTGTATATCTATCAAACACCAACAATGACATAAACAATCAAAGCTCTGCTGTAAATGAAAATGCACAATGCACTAAAATACTTTTTTTCCTCCGATAACTGTCATTCGGATAAATCATTAACGTTGAAAATTAACACTATTAATATAAGTAATGTCATACATGTTAGAGAGATACTCTTGTACTAACCACAACTAATTATTTCCTAACGTGATTACGTACTTAATTTAATTAGATTGCAAAACTTGAATATAAACGTATGTTGACGTTGTCTGCTACTTTTTTGTGAGATGTACCATTTGAACCAGAAAAAATATCGGCGGGAATGGTAGTGTCGGCTTACAATAAATGACTACATCTAGATTTAATCCCCGGACACACGCAATTGAAACAGATACTTTTTATCCAGGATAATGCTATTGTGTCCGGTACAACAAATGAATACAACAAGATATAATCCGCACACACAGGCGAAATGAAAGGATGCATTGCCGATTTGTTTGATATATTTGGTAAAATGCCGACAATCCGATTTAAATCGGCTGTAATGTCACGCCATTTCCAGTCGTCATTTAATTTAGCATGGAAGCAATACCAGTTGTATAAAAATATGTTTATGTGATGTACATGTGTTAGGTACCTCATTGTTCTATCCTGGTGAGTTAGTAATTTTTATATTATTCAAGTGTTCCAATTTACACTGTTGGGTGGATAAAAAGTAAACACGATGTGACCAACGCATTATCTATCAGTGGGTAATAATATTTCAATTTAAGAAAGAACCACAAACAGCATAAAAGTATTTATAGACAAAACATTAAAACTTGTGAAAGCTCGTTGAGTTTTTCAGCAACACAAAAATATAGTATTTCTAAATTCACCACGATCAGGGTGTCATTTCATGACATGAATACTTAACTTGAAATGACATCAGACGCGTTTCATTTCGTTAGCTCGCAAACGTGATTGTGTACATTTGTCATAAAAGTGTGTGTGTGTGTGTGTGTGTGTGTGTGTGTGTGTGTGATGTAAATTTAATATTGCGATGACATTTAGTGACAATCAAAATATGTACCGGTTTAATATCAACGAGTAAATATTTTACCGTGTATGTATCTAAGCCATTTGGAACACAAACAATGCGCGTTAATTTAATATCCTCTTAAATATATTTTAAATTATATAAAATATGGCATCAATAATTTTGAAAGAGATTTGCGATTGGCACATAAAAAATATTTGCCAAATATCATTTAATAAAAAGGTCCTCGTTGAGCAATGTACGTAACCAAAATTTTAATGAAGAAATTACCAGACTTGGTTTCATTGCGTCTGTTCACAAGGAGCTATGAATCAATACAACGACCCTCACGTTCCCTTCTCCTTGGGGGGAGGGGAGGAGTGCATCATTTAACAACCGTCACGTAGCACGTACGACTACTGTTGGGATTGCCAAGTATATCTGATATAGAAAATACCATGTTAGTTTCTGAAATCAACTTTATCAGGTGAGGCCCAGAAAAAATCTCGGACAAGGCTATGCCGATTTTATTAGTAATCGTTACTTAATGAGTTCCTTGATATCAGAAAAAATAAAACAATGAGTACTCGACGACTTATTACAGCCGTTTCGATAGTGAATAATAACTGATCACATGTAACCGCTGCAACATAAAGAAGAACATAGCCGGCTGGGCTGTAAAAAATGTACATTACTGTTTGATATAGTATGATTCTAAAATACAGCATGTTATGTGCTCTTAAAAGTAGTATATGCAACGGTATTGTATTGGATAAAAAAAAATGTATAAATAAAAAACAAAGCGGCAAACTCCATGTAAATTTGTTTATGCTGAATAGTGCATTTCGGCTAAACAGTCAAAATACATAATAATTAACAGCGTCATAAATTCAATGTTTTAAACGTGTATCAAATGTTTATTTGATTACATACGTACTGTGAAACAGATTTTATCTGACTTATCCATTGGGTTATATTCTTGCGACGTTTATTTGATTGGGTTTGTGTTACTCAGTTATTAAGATATTCATCTTTCAAAAAGCCATACAAATGTAGCAGTTTCTGGTGATACGTTATGACTTCGTCTTTTAAAGCTTCATGAGTTAATGTAAAATTTTGTAAATGTTGGAGATCATTAGCAGGAACTCGTTATATAGTTTTGGAAGAAGAAACGCCATGTCTGTATTCATCTTTTACTTACACATTATATTGCTTGTTGGATAGTTTAGAATATATAATAAAAAAAACTATGAATCAATTTCAAATTACTAATGCTGCACATCTGCTGTATAGACAAAAAGCGGAATGAAGGAAATATTAACATTCATTTGAAAAAGAAAGAAACTAATGCCTTTCATTTTTGTTTAATTGCTAAAACGTGAAAACTGTATTTAAATATGAAACACATTAATTTGTATCACATAAGTTCTAATTAATTCATTCATCGTTTAATTAATTGATGTTAAAATGGACGTTATCTAGCTTTAATAATATATTTTGAATTTTGATAAAGGCCAGGTGGCCGAAGATTAAATGATGAGAGAATTAATTTGAACTTATGTGATATATTTAGTTCCCTGGTGGAAGATTTTTGAACAGAACATTGATTTATACTGATTTATTTTAGCTCGCTTGCAAAGAAAGCTCAAAGCGTATTCGAACCGGTCTGGAGTCCGCTTCCTGGTTATAATCAGAAATGGTTGTTGTTTTTCAATAGGCATCGGATCGGATCAAGATGGCGATTGAAACCGCAACCATTGGCATGAGCGGCAAACACTCTATCCACTTTACCACCGCCCCATATTATATAAAAAAGTGTGATATACATGAATATATATTATCTTTACCTATTTCATTAGTATTCCAAATTTTTATACTAAGCTATTGATGCCAACAATATGGTAGGTAGTACCAATTGATACTCGGAGAACGAGGAATTCAGCGTTGGAAATTTGACTGCAGTCAATGTATATAAATGTACACATTTAACATCCTTACACACAAAATAACAAACGTGTGGTCCTGTGATAATCTTAGCCATGGTCAGGACGTCGTGGGTTCGATCCTCAGCCACGGCTAGGTGTGGTGTCTTTGAGAAAGACACTTTATCCGGATACGCATAGTACTGATTCTATCCAGGAAGTATCGAGGCGCGTGCTCTCTAACTCTCCAAGAATAAATAAGTTTAAATAAAACAATATAACAACACCATAAGCATAAACATGGCATGAAACGACAAAGTTGAAAATATGAGGATCATCAAGTAGGAAATTTAAAACAGTTTGTCGCGGAATTAATGCTGAAATGGAATCCACGCCAATAGCCTTTTCGAACATTGTGTTATAAATGGTTCCATTTTGTCAACAACAGAGTCTTACTTTATAAGTAACACTGTTTAAACTTGTTCCAGTATGAGATACTTAACTTGTACTAAAGTTGTTTTTAAACATTCAGGTATTTTTTTCCAGGAAATTCTTAAAAAAATACGTACAATAAATCAAATTGCAAGTAATATTTCTGTTTTAATACTTCCCAAATGAGCTTGATTAGATCGTCACGTGAAACAAGAAGGATATTTATTTAAAACAATATAAGCTGACAGTCATGTATGATTTCGTTTCAGTTTAAGTGAGGGTTGGACCCCTGTTTTTTGTTTATTTTATTAATTTTATGTGGCTCTTTATTTGGCACTTATTTTGGATTGTGCGATTTTCCCTGACTTTTGAAAATCAATTGCCAATATTTTATTGTGGAAATTAATTTTGTCTTCATCTTTAATTATTAAGTAATTGTGATGATTTAATTACCTATAGCACTTTCAATTACTAATAACAATTCATTGCATCTTTAGAAGTTTACAAAACATGTAATGAAATTGGTTAGAGAGAAGAATAACACGAACGTATAAGAGTTCAAAGAAATATTTCAATTTCATTTGTGTAAATATCTCCAGCGATCTAGCAAAGCGTTTTTTAAATTCATCCCTTGAATTACAAAACTAAGTAATTAAATGCAGATGCATCACGGAAATCACAAAAAAAGTTTGATGTTCATTTTCAATTATTTATTCAACATCGATTGTGAGACAAGTTCTAACGACTTAAACACTATTGCACGCGATGTCGTCCTGTATAAAACTAATTAGGCATTTGTAAAAAACGTGTCTTCCTGAATAACCTAATCCTTGGTCCAATTCTCTACCACTATGTTACTTTTGTATTGTGAGGGTTTAAAGAACATTTTGTAACCACAAAAGTCTTTAAAACGGTGTTTCAATGAATAAAACAAATGTAAAGTACAAAAGAATCGTGAGGATACAATATACAAAAATATTAAATACAAAAATATCATGATGGAAAGACAAACGTATCGTGATGGGTAAAATTCAAAAGTATCGTGATGAGTAAAATACAAAAGTATCATGATGAGTAAAATACAAGAGTGATGGTAAAAATTTAAAAATATCGTGATTGGTGTATACAAAAGTGGTAAAATACAATTGTATCCCGAGGACCTGAAATGTCAAAATATTTAAAATTCAATGAAAGTAGTATACATGAACGGGTTTATGTGTGAACATATTGAAGAGTAAAATTATATTTTACATTTGAATACAAAATTACCATGATGCGCAACATACACATTTATCGTGATAGTAAACATATGACACATTTCGGGTCTTGAAGTGCAACATACGTTTCGTGATGAGTAGTTTACGAAAATGTTTGGAAGGTTAACACAGGTAGCGTGACTGGTAATATACGAACATGTAGGGAATGGTTATTTACACTTGTATCGTGATGAAATTATACTTTAATGTCGTGGTGGTTTATACACGAAATTATCAAATGGGTAAAATACAGAGTCAAACATCTATTTGTCTATCGCATTTTAATTATCTTTCAAACCAGTATTTGCTTTTAGCAATTAGTGAAACCCGGGTAATTATATGAATTTCTGATGAATACAATAATTGATCCGTCTGTTAATTCCCTATCTTTAATCGGCTTATCTCTTGGCAGGCGTGATGTTGGAAAATAAATACGCCAGGAATAAATTGAGATGAGAAACTGTAAAATGATTAATGACTATGAACAACAAGTTCAATATTATCGGGTTTTTACGTAAAAAAGTTTCCTCCGTGGCCGTCTGGTCCAAGACGTCGTCAAGATCACTCACCTCTCACCGCTAATGGTCATAGGTTCGGGTCTCGCTCGCTCCAATAACTTTATTTAAGACATTTTACCAGTTACTTGCAGAAGAACAGTGGTTCTACTAAAATGTATTCTGAAGTTAACGTCCACCAATAAAACTGAATATGCCTTATATAATATATATAAAATGTGTTGAAAATGGCGTAAAACCCCATTAAAAAAGACAAAAAGTGTCCTAAAATAGAAAGGATACGAACTAGCTCACCTTTTCTTACCTCACTCCAACTACAACACTTGGCTATGATAACGCACGCCCTTTAATTAAACTGTATTTCCACTACACGTTGCCTATCTCCATGATATTGAATTGTAGACTTATCAAGTTTCCGTAATATTGTATTCTGTATCCGTTATAAGTACATTCTCTTCGTAATGGTAAATTCGATGTCATTATTAAATATTTTTCCTTAATAATCTTGATTTTCGTTATCAAATACAAGTATTCTTAAGACATGATGGTGAATTTTATATAAAAGTATAAATACAATGGTGAATTTTATATCAATGTTATATCAAATATAACACATTACTTCAGCACAATATTGAATTTTATATCAAATATAACTATTCTTTTAACATAGTCTAAGAGTTGATTTGGTATTCTCTAACATGATGCTGAATTTTCTATCAATTTGTGGTAATTTGATATCAACTATATGTATTCTCTAACATGATGTTGAATTTTCAACCAATTTGAAGTACTGTTCTCCTTTCATACTGTTGAGTTGTATATAAAATATAAAAAATTTCTTGACATACTGTTGAATTTTTTGTCACGCATGAGTATTTTCCTTCAATTTATGGGGACTATTTTAACTCTGTAATCGTTTACAAAACCATTCACATCGTTCATAATGTGTGCGCCAATCAACTTTTAACCTCGTGTTGAATTGTTATCAAATATAAGCATTCTCTTAGCATAATTTTGAATTTATAGTGAATAAAGTTTAACTACACATAAATACTCTTAATATACTGTTGAATTTTATATCAAAAATATTGATTTCTTAACTTGATATTGAATTTTATTTACAAGCATAAGTATTTCCCTCCCAGTTTATGGGCTATTTCATTCTATTATTGTTAACAAATCCATGTCCATCGATCATAATTAGTGTGCCAATCAACTTAAAGCTTGACTACATTTATAGTTTATTGCTAAACAAAGCAAATGATGCTATCTTTCGCATAAATGCTTTTAGCCAATATCACACTGACGTTTTGACATGTTATTATAGTTTTATTACACCATTAATGGCCCAGGTTAATGTAAAGGCAATTTTGTGACATATCTGAATACATTCGATACAAAATGGTATCGATTTGTTAATCTTATCTACAAGAATATTTCTATGAAAACATCTTTGTCAAAACTGAATTTATCAATGGTTGAACTAAACGGAGCTGTGCATATACGTCATAATATATTTTCAAATACGATGCATGATATTTTGCGATATCATAATACGTACATCAGCCCTGAATGCAAATGATTAGTCGACATTAATTGCTTATAAGCAACTATCAAAATAGGTTTTAACTGGCAGGATATACGGACTTCAAACATTATGAACATAAGGAAATAGACACCAACGTCGTCTTTATGGAGCATTATGTATGATATTATCAAAAATACTGATAACTTGAGTTATATATGTCCCAATACAAATGCATCAGTGAGAAAATTGCGGGCATGTTTAGTAAAACTGAACTAGAAATGGAAACAACAATAATAACAACACAAACAACAATTTTAACAATTACAACACAGACACAGACAAACCAAAAAAAAAAGTAACTAATTAGAAAACAAGGGCAAATAAAAACCACAAAAGCAGCAGAAAAGTCGAGGATGGCTTTATGTTCCAGCTTATATGGCAAATCGTTGATCAGGTGATATGTGATTAGCTGTCGAACGGCTCCTGGTATCACTAAGACTAACTGAGAGACAATACATATTTTGTTTTATATATAGCTCAGTTGTGTATAGAATAAGACGCTGATGCACAATGTACAGTTGTATAAATATTTTCAACATATTGGGAAATATAACAAACAGAATTTGAAAATGTTAAGTGCAGTAGAATCCCCAGTGCCAGCTGCAGCTACGACACCGCCGCCATTGCCGTTTGATTTAGAGTGCTGCCTTGCATATAAATCATATCCAGCTTCAGGAGATGATATGCGGAAAAGCAATTTTAATTTCCTTGGAGGATGTTGTAGTCTGCAAGAGGTAAATATTTGTTATGGTCTTAAGAGATAATGAATGCATACAAACACCCGCAGTTTTGTATTATAATAACAATGCATGCATACAAACATCCGCAGTTTTGTATACTAACACTGATGGATTGCAATTTTTGACTCTTTAAACGTCCGCTGAGATTGAGTTGTTGCCTTGATTGCAGTCTTCAAATCACTTATGTCTAACTGTTAAGGTTACCCAATTTGATATACTAAACTTTATGTGAGAAACTGTGCAAGCTATTTGCGGACATATTCTAAAATTGATTATACTCGGACCTCATCATCAAGCTATAAAATTGAGGTCAACCAATTTGATATGCAAAACTATATGTGAGAAACTTTACAAGCTTCATGCCGTAGAAACATTTCAAATTGGTTATACTCGGACTCGTCCATCCACCTATACAATTGTTTGTCATGTTTAACATTTAATGTGTTGACGTAAAGTTACGTTTAATCAAGTTCATAAAAAGAAAGAGAACTATTTAATAAGAACTCGACCATTCTTACATGTCATCTATTCAATTATTTGATTTGGTTGCCATATTTAACATTTGATGTGTTGGCGTTAAGTTACGTTTAATCAAATTCATTACATGAAAGATGACTATTTAATAATAACTTTACCATTCTTCTTACAAGTCATCAATTTAATTATTTGAATTGGTTGCCATAATTAACATTTAATGTGTTGACGTAAAGTAACGTTTAATAAAACTCATCAAAAGAAAATGTTTAATAAGAACTTGACTATTCTTACAAGTCATTCTTACAAGGAAAAAAATAAAAATTATTCGCAATATTTCTAAACACACATCTGGATGTCTATATGACTAATGATATTGCAGGGCGGCTTATACATCTAACCAATGTCTAGTCCTGATGCATGCGGCATAAATCAACGTATGATATACATATCATTTTGTATTTGGGGAGTATATCTATAAAACTGTACTAAATATTAGTTTTACGTTACACTCATATTGAACATACATGATGGATTTTGAGACAGTAAGCGGTAAAAGAGAGAGTAAATGATCCTGATACGATATTTTATAAGAACAATTAATCTGAGTAATCCATCTTCATTGTTAATTTTCATTTAGTGGTGATTGTATAAAATGCCAGTTTTTTTTTCATTTTCTGGTTTATCGTTCATAAACAAGTTTTTTAAATAGATATCATCAGATACTGAGATGATATGTAGAAATCACTGCTTTTAGACTTTGTTTTAATCATTTAAACTAGAAATATATTCTATTATATAATTACAAGTAAAGATACATGCAAATTTCTGTGAATTGGGTCTCAGTCACATAAAATGTTCTTTGCCATCTACCACATGATCAACAATATCTCATCTAAGAAATATAGAGCACTTTTATTATTGAATTTGTTTTTACAAATGCAGTTGCAATTGCACTAATGATTTCCCCGTAGTCGGCGAAATTGATCCTTGGCCTTTGAATAAGTGTAGCGCTGTTTTCATTTGATAACATGCAATCTTACAGTAATGTTTTGGTATGTTAATGAAATCTATACCGAAGTAAATACATCATTCAACATCAATGCATCAAACGAAAATGATATTTGTCACATAATGATTTATTCTTGGTAAGGATAAATGCTGTACGCTTTATATTACCGGTGAGACATGCTGATTTGGTCTTGGTAAAGTAAATTACTGTACGCTTTATATTATCGGTGAGACATGCTGACTTGGTCTTGGTGAAGATAATTACTGTACGCATTATATTACCGGTGAGACATGCTGATTTGGTCTTGGTAAAGATAATTGCTGGACGCATTATATTAAAAGTGAGACATGCTAATTAGGTCTTGGTAAGGATAATTGCTGTACGCATTACATTAAAAGTGAGACATGCTGATTTGGTTTTGGTAAAGATAATTGCTGTACGCATTATATTACAGGTGAGACATGCTGATTTTGTCTTGGTAAAGATAATTGCTGGACGCATTATATTAAAAGTGAGACATGCTGATTTGGTTTTGGTAAGGATAATTGCTGTACGCTTTATATTACCGGTGAGACATGCTGATTTGGTCTTGGTAAAGATAATTGCTGGACGCATTATATTACTGGTGAGACGTGCTGTTTTGGTCTTGGCAAGGATACTTTCTGTATGCATTATATTACCGGTGAGACGTGCTGATTTGGTCTTGGTAAAGGTAATTGCTGTATTCATAAAATTACCGTTGAGACATGCTGATTTGATCTTGGAAAGGATAATTGCTGTACGCAATATATTACAGGTTAGACATGCTGATTTGGTATTGGTCAGATAATTGTTGTACGCATTATATTACCGGTGAGACATGCTGAATTGGTCTTCGTAAGGATAATTGCTGTACGCATTATATTACCGGTGAAACATGTTTATTTGTTCTTGGAACGGATAATTGCTGTACGGACTATATTACAGGTGAGACATGCTGATTTGGTCTTGGTCAGATAATTGTTGAACGCATTATATTACCGGTGAGACATGCTGATTTGATCTTGGTAAGGATAATTGCAGTATGCATTATATTACCGTTGAGACATGCTGATTTGGTCTTGGTAAGGATAATTGCTGTAAGCATTATATTACTGGTGAGACATGCTGATTTGGTCTTGGTAAAGATAAGTGTAGTACGCATTATATTACCGGTGAGACATGCTGATTTGGTCTTGGTAAGGATAATTGCAATACGCATTATATTTCCGGTGAGACATGCTGATTTGATCTTGGTAAGATAATTGCTGTACACATTATAGCACAAGTGAGACATGCTGATTTGGTCTTGGTATGGATAATTGCTGTACGCATTATATTACCGGTGAGACGTGCTGATTTGGTCTTGGTAAAGATAATTGCTGTACGCTTTATATTACCGGTGAGACGTGCTGTTTTAGTCCTGGTAAGAATACTTTCTCTACGCATTATAATACAGGTGAGACGTGCTGATTTAGTCTTGAAGATACTTTCTGTACGGATTATATCACCGGTGAGACGTGCTGATTTGGTCTTGGTAAGATAATTGCTGTACGCATTATATTACCGAAGAGATGTGCTGATTTTGTCTTGGTAAGGATAATTGCTGTACGCATTATATTACCAGTGAGATGTGCTGATTTGGTTTCGGTTAGGGTAATTGCTGTACGCATTATATTACCGGTGAGACATGCTGATTTGGTCTTGGTAAGATAATTGTTGTACGCATTATATTACCGATGAGACATAATGATTTTGATAAGGATAATTGATGTACGCATTATATTACTAGTGAGACATGCTGATTTTGTCTTGGTCAGATAATTGTTGTACGCATTGTATTACCGATGAGACGTGCTGATTTAGTCTTGGTAAGGATAATTGCAGTACACATTATATTACCGGTGAGACATGCTGATTTGCTCTTGGTAAAGATAATTTCTGTACGGATTACAGTACAGGTGAAACATGTTGATTTGGTCTTTGTCAGATAATTGTTGTACGCATTATATTACCGGTGAGACATGCTAATTAGGTCTTGGTAAAGATAATTGCTGTACACATTATATTGCCGGTGAGACATGCTGATTTGGTCCTGGTAAGGATAATTGCTCTCCGCATTATATTACCGGTGAGACTTGCTGATTTGATCTTGGTAAGATTATTGTTGTACACATTATAGCACAAGTGAGACATGCTGATTTGATCTTGGTAAGGATAATTGCTGTACGCATTATATTACCGGTGAGACGTGCTGATTTGGTCTTGGTGAAGATAATTGCTGTACGCATTATATTACCAGTAAGTCGTGCTGATTTGGTATTGGTAAGAAATTTGTTGTACGCATTATATTACCGGTGAGACATGCTGATTTGTCTTGGTGGGATAATTGCTGTACACATTAAATTACCCGTGAGACGTGCTGATTTGGTCTTGGTAAAGATAATTGTTGTACGCATTATATAACCGGCGAGCCGTGCTGATTTGGTTTTGGTAAGATAATTGTTGTACGCATTATATTACCGGTGAGACATGCTGATTTGTCTTGGTAAGATAATTACTGAACACATTAAATTACCCGTGAGACGTGCTGATTTGGTTTTGATAAGACAATTGCTGTACGCTTTATATTACCGGTGAGACATGCTGATTTGGTCTTGGAAAGGATAATTGCTGTACGCATTATATTACCGGTGAGACGTGCTGATTTGGTTTTGCTAATGATAGTTGCAGTACGCATTATATTACCGGTGAGACATGCTGATTTGGTATTGGTCAAGATAATTGTGATACGCATTATATCACCGATAAGCCAAACTGATTTGGTTTTGGTAAGATAATTGCTGTACGCATTATATTACCGGTGAGACATGCTGATTTGGTCCTGGTAAGGATGCTTTCTGTACGCATTATATTACCGGTGAGACATGCTGATTAGGTCTTGGTCAGATAATTGTTGTACGCATTATATTACAGGTGAGAAATGCTGATTTGGTCTTGATAAGGATAATTTCTGTACGCGTTATATTACCGGTGAGACATAATGATTTTGTCTTGGTCGGATAATTGTTGTACGCATCATATTACCGGTGAGACAAGCTTATTTGGTCTTAGTCAGATAATTGCTGTACGCATTGTATTACCGGTGAGACGTGCTGATTTAGTCTTGGTAAGGACAATTGCAGTACGCATTATATTACCGGTGAGACATGCTGATTTGCTCTTGGTAAGGATAATTGCTGTACGCATTATATTACTGGTGAGACATGCTGATTTGGTTTTGATAAGAATATTTGCTCTCCACTTTATATTACCGGTGAGACATGCTGATTTGATCTTGGTAAGATTATTGCTGTACACATTATAGCACAAGAGAGACATGCTGATTTGGTCTTGGTATGGATAATTGCTGTACGCATTATATTAACGGTGAGACGTGCTGATTTGGTCTTGGTAAAGATAATTGCTGTACGCATTATATTACCAGTGAGACATGCTGATCTGGTCTTGGTAAGATAATTGCTGTATGCTTTATATTACCGGTGAAACGTGCTGCTTTGGTCCTGGTAAGAATACTTTCTCTACGCATTATATTACCGGTGAGCCGTGCTGATTTGGTCTTGGTAAGAAATTTGTTGTACGCATTATATTACCGGTGAGACGTGCTGATTTGTTCTTGGTAAAGATAATTGCTGTACGCATTATATTACCAGTGAGACATGCTGATTGGTCTTGGTAAGATAATTGCTGTTCACATTAAATTACCTGTGAGACGTGCTGATTTGGTCTTGGTAAGACAATTGCTGTATGCTTTATATTACCGGTGAGACATGCTGATTTGGTCTTGGAAAGGATGATTGCTGTACGCATTATATTACCGCTGAGACGTGCTGATTTGGTTTCGGTAAGGATAATTGCAGTACGCATTATATTACCGTTGAGACATGCTGATTTGGTCTTGCTAAGGATAATTGTGGTACGCATTATATCACCGATAAGCCATGCTGATATGGTCTTGGTAAGATAATTGCTGTACGCATTATATTACAGGTGAGACATGCTGATTTGGTCCTGGTAAGTATACTTTTTGTACGCATTATATTACCGGTGAGATGTGCTGATTTTGTCTTGGTAAGGATAATTGCTGTACGCATTATATGACCGGTGAGACGTTCTGATTTGGTCTTGGAAAGGATAATTGCAGTACGCATTATATTACCGGTGAGACGTGCTTATTTGGTCTTGGTAAGAATAATTGCTCTACGCCTTTTATTACCGATGAAATGTGCTGATTTTGTCTTGGTAAAGATAATTACAGTAAGCATTATATGACCGTTGAGACGTGCTGATTTGGTCTTGGTAAGGATAATTGCTGTACGCATTATATGATCGGTGAGACATGCTTATTTTGTCTTGGTAAGGATAATTGCTCTACGCAATATATGACCAGTGAATGGAACTGAAATTATATTATTAATGGCTGTATTGATCTGCTATTTTCATCTTGCATTGCGTTCTGTGTCGCTTCTAATGTGTCGTTTGATTAGATATTAATCAATGTACCAGAATGACATTTATTTTGTTCAACTAAATACTGTTGTTCAAGAAAATGAATTAAGCTATCAAACTTTTAGTCCCAGAGAACCTTTTATTCACCTATCGTTTATTCTAAAAGCAACGGACATAGAAGTGTCATGCGAGCTAGCCGAGTAATAGATACTATGTCATATGGTATCACTTGTTTCTATGTATTTATATAATTTACCTGAGCATGTGCCTGAGCATTTCTGACTTTTTTATATTATAGTATAGTAAAGTAATTTCATAGAATCAAGTATTTAATGATGCATTATATAAATGCATTAATAAAATTGATATGCATTAGCAATTTATTTGAAACAGTTCACGTTTCTGGTGTTTAGAGAGATCTTATCTCGCCTGTATTGAGGTAAAATAATTATCGTACAGAGCAACATTGCCACGTTACGGTTTTCATTTAATTGCATTTTAACATAAATCACATATCAAAAGCGAAAACGCGACATTAAAATCAATATAGTTCTGACATGAGTATGAAATATTAAAGCAGCGTTAAATGACACGTGACTCGTTTGAATAAATATCGAGGTTCAAGTAATCTGAACAATAATTTTTTTTGAAAATAAACAACGTCCGAATTCATAAACACTTAAAATGTTTGAACAATAACACACCTTTAATTCATGCATTGATAATGTAAAAAACATACCTTATATAATTTGTTATCTACTTATTTAAACGATTTAATCAATTTTACGCCCCGTACCAAGAGTTGTCATTGATTTTCATCTATTTGCATATCAAACTCCACCTCTTTCATCCATAGCATAAAAACTATTTCAAAACAGTTTTAATAAAAAAATTAAAAGAGTACTTTGAAAGTGCTCCATAGTAAATGAACAATTGATATGACATTTTTCTTAAATTATAGTTTGGAAATTAGGAATATTTGATAGCAGAAAAAGAGGATAGCGGTATATAAAAGTGAATGGTGCCAAGACAAACCTATATATATATATATATATATATATATATATATGACACAGAAGTAATGGGGATTTCCCATTGCAAACACATAAAAGAACACGTTGTTAAGTACATAAGTCATGGTCGACACCAAATTTATTGGTTTGGCAGAGGCCTTGTGAATGAGCATCTGAAAAGATCTCAAAAATACATTTATAATTCATTCATTATAACCACGTCGACTTGAACCAGTTTACATGCACGTAGAAATTGAACTTTTCACGTCACACATAAACGCCAGCCTATGTTTCCGTTCACAATATAAACATAACATTGTTTAACCTTCAGCATCCCTGCTTGTTAATATACACTTGTTGTAAGAGTTCACTCACTAAGCCTTGCAATCTCCAATCGATATCGGGCATTTTTTCTTGAAAAGATTCATATTATATTGTTTCATTTATACAGTTAGCAAATCGATACGTTCATATTTCCCTCTAAGAAAAACAAATCTGTATTAATTAAGCGCTTGTTCCAACCGTTCAATTATTGTTCTGTAAAGCATAACGGTAAATGTCAGCCGCATGTTAGTGAATGGTAATTAATGCAACATTTAATAACAATTTTAGAAGCAACGTCGTCTCAATTTCCAGAAACGGCAGTCTTCTGAAGCTAACAGTATTTTTTAAACATGTTAAATGTATGATTGATAGAAACGCATGTGTATTTAATATTGCCGTTTTAGAATCCAACTTTAAATTTGAACCAATATCTTTGATATTTGAATATTTAAGGTCATGAGGAACATTAAGAAACCCTTTTCAATACTTAATTCAGTAACATGACCATTACTACATCCGATAAATTTGCCTTTATAGTTATTGAAATTATTTTGGCTAATACTGTATTGTTATACAGAGAGTATATGTTAATGTTTTTCAATATTCAATGGAGCCGTGTGCATGATTTGCCATAAAACCCTGACTAATTGCGTGCTTTATAAGGAATGCCATGTCTCGGTATAGTAACATATACTATGCAAAAAAAGAAACTTTACGTGGGATGCTGATGGTTATAACGTCACTATGAAACAAAATAGTGTACGTATGTAGATGTTATATGAAACTTGGAAGCAATATCTGTGAGTTTGTAACAGCGTCGGGTATTGGTTTCTTCAAAGTGAAGGTCAAATTTGAGGTCACAAGACGTAGGGGTCGATTTCAAAAATCACAAAAATGTGAAGAAATGTTTTATTGACTTTTTGAGTATCAATCTGAGTGCCAATGTGAAGCAAGTTGTGTTAATAGCGTGTGTGACCGCCATTGGCCCTAATGCAGGTTGCTATTCTCCTCCTCATGGAATTTGTGAGACGGCGAATGACGTCATTGGGTATGTTCTGCCATTCAACAAGGAGGGCATGTCTCAGGTCATTGACATTGTTTATTTGATGATTTATGCGTACCCGACGCCCAAGTTCGTCTCACATGTGTTCTATCGGGTTTTGGTCGGGCGAAATCGCCGGCCACGGCAAGCCGTTGACGCCGTTCTGAGCCAAGAATTGTGTCGTAATGCGAGCTGTGTGGGGCCTCGCGGTGTCATGTTGCAGAATCACTCCAGGACCCCGATTTTGCATGAATAAGAGGAGATTGTTCCTCAAGATGTTCACATACCCTACTGCATTAAGGTTGCCCGGAACGATAACCAGATGTGTTTTCTGATTGTCCATTATGCCCGCCCAAACCATGACGCTACCACTCCCAAACCTGTCTCGTTCCTGCACGCAGCATTGGGCAAGTCTCTCGTTCCGTCGCCTGTCAACTCTGACCCTACCGTCAGCAAAGCTGACCCTGAAGCGTGACTCATCGGTAAAAATCACGTTTCGCCATTGTGCACGTATCCAGTGCCTGGGACGTCGAGCCCAGGCTAAGCGGGCGTCTCTATGACGTGCGGTTAGAATTTGTCCCTTATAAGGTCGACGCGCACGAATTGGTGCTCTATCTTGTCTAAAACGATTACGTATCGTCTGAGCCGAGACCCTAAACCGCCGTGCACTTACCGTTGCTGGGGTAAAGCGATTACGTAAGTGCGTTAACGTAATGTACCGGTCGTCTCTACGTGATGTCGCTCTGGGCCTACCTGATCTCGGCCTATCCGTAACTGACCCAGTAGTTGCATACCGAGTTGTCAGGTTGTGAATTGTTTGCCTAGAGCACCCAAAATGAAGACGTTATTAACAGACATGCCGGTTCTAAGCATACCGACAGCCTGATTTCTGTCATTTTCGGATAGCCGTGACATTTACGTTTTCAGTCAAAACTGTAAACAATATTGTGTTTTCGTGTCAATGATAAAAAGTGCATGTGGTTGCCTAAGAAAAAGCAATTGAAATGAGCCCGGGATAGGTCAACACGAGGCAAGTGGTCAAAACAGGAAGCGTAAAGCGTGCTAGCCCGTGCACGGTACAAGTGCACACATTTTTTGTCGATGTTCTCCCTATACTCGGGCCTTTAGGTAAATATCGATAACGTTTACATAAAGTCAACGTTAACCCTCTAAAGCAGGCCCTAAAGTATGTAAAGTTTCTTTTTTTGCTAAGTATATAATCGAAACAAAGGATACGTCATTAACTTAATATAATTTTGAGTAAATATATAGCAATATTTAGTAAAAAGAAACTTGTATCTCATTTGTAAATATAAAGTCGATTAGATAGCATTTTATTTATTTCGATCATTTCACGTAATCTTTCTTCTGCAGTATTGCGCATCTGCAAATGAAATGATTAGAAATAAATTGTTTTGATTTAAGCAGTAGATTTGTATAAATATTTTGCAATAAGACAAATGAAAACAAGTAGTTTTATTGAACACCCTTCCAGTCTAGTAAAATATCACTATTAATGTCCCTGGCTATTAAAAAGAACATTGTTGTGAAAGAAATTCTATCAGGGCCTAGTAGTTCACAACACCGTTAGCTTAACGCCGTATTAAGATGAGGTTTCGAATCATGGTATTAAGGGTTGATACATTCAAGGTAACCATCTACAGACAATCGTATCTAAAGGTAATTTTACCAAGTGTATTTGATGTAAAAACTTTAAATTAACGGAGCGTTACCCACTCAGTCCAGGTCTTTATTCCATAAGAATTATTTAATTTAATGTCATACTTTTTCGGCGAGCAGATTTTGATTTCGACAAAGCAAATACACAAAAGTTAAATTAATAGCTGTTTTCCATGTTACGTTTGCGTGTTGTATGAATATATAGACACAAACATATAGACAAAAATAATGGGAGCATTACGCCAAGTCAATGGATACATGTTGCCAGGCTCGACAGAATAATAAGATTTATGTAAAATAAATATTCCGATGTTCTATGGGAATCAAGATTTATCGTGCAAGGCAGTCAATAGACAACAATCACCGCAGGTTCGGTAATAGACGCATTATAATGATGGATCATAAAAATGAACAAGAACAGTATAATCTTAAATGATATCACGGGAGTAGAACCCACATTCAGAGCCACTGGTGGAAATTTGACGTTTTGGCGGGATGTCTGCGTGAAAGGACGTGGATATATCAGAATTGTGCACGCAAGGGCCAGTGCAATAATTAAGGCATAGTACCACCATTGCAAAAAGGAAGTGCTTCCGTGGGGTAGTCGCATAATGGCGGTTATAAATAATTCCTCATTTCTTCTTCTTCTTTAAAAATGCATTTTCCTTATTTTAATGCTCATTTTTTTATTTGAATGGCATTATTTATGTATTTTGAACATTTTGATAGCATTGTTATGTTTGAATTGTGAATTTAGAAAAAACAATTGATGCTTGGAAATTGGGGTATGAATACATGATTTCGGAAGTCTACTTTCACTTTGTCACCAGTGTACACACTTAGCAGAAAAAAATATCTCTTATATGACTCATGACCCCTACTTTTCTCATCATATTTTGATAGTGCAGAGGTTGGCAAACAGTAAAATGTAGGTTTCACTTCTTTCATTGGGTCTCTCTATGAATGACAAGCCTTTTATTATTTACTATAGAATAAAGAACAAAAACCAATGGTGGGTTTACACCTATTGCTTGACTTGTTTCTGCTTGCTTATATTAAATACATGAAAGAATGGAATTCGAGAAATTAAAGGAAGTCCTTGTCGCGTATGATCACAAGCATGACTAATCCTTGTCATAAAGTACGTACGTGAAATAGTGTTTTATCAACATTAAGTAAACGTGGGTGGTACTATTACATCTCAATAGTATATGGATTTATAGAATGGTAAGTAAGAAGCAAAGATTTGAAGTTAATAAGTAATATGGAGAGAAAGTTAAGTGCGCGCGCATATATAAAAACAGGAGAACTTTGATTGAACACGGATATGTTAAACACCACATATGACTCGAAACTACTAATCTGATCCCGGCAAAATCCCTATTTTGATGTTTATGTGCATTTATGGTATGATGTCAAACAATAATTAACTATATCTATTCTGTCCAGTCCAGTCAGGTCCGAGCCATCAAATTTCTACTGTATTCAAACTTAAGACTCAGCTAACAAAGATAGAATACATAAAAAGTTTAAAGTTTCAATTGCATATCTTATTCATATTTGTTTTTGTTATGTAAACAAACCTAGTAAACTTGTCTTGAGTATATATCTGTATTTGGCATTGGTTAGTCGTCTGGACCTTAGTAATTTTGTACCAAAATATAAGCCGTCTTTCGTGGCCAAGTGGTTAAGACCTCCGGACCGGAAGGTTCGAATCCCGATGGAAGCACTTGCCGGTTGTCGTCCAACAGCTAGTTAAATTCAGGGGAACGCCTGGTAACGATAGCTTTCGGGAAGTAAATGTGTACAGCATGAAGGTGTCTTATACGCCTATTGTGGCTGGTCCTTTCAACAGGGGTGACACTGAAATAAACAAACATTTTGCTATATAAAATTAATACTGAAAGAGTGTCTCAAGCTGTAACAAAATATTTATCAACATCTGTGTATGGCAGAGATACAGAAAGGTATATTTTCTATGTCTGATTCATATATCCAATTAAAAGTGCCACCTCTGTAATAATTACCAATCAATATAGTAAAAAAAAGGAAATATATTTGTTAAAATATCGGAGGAAATATGAAATATGAGACGCGTTGCAATTCACACCATGAGCTAGAAGTGAAACGTATGTTAAGTCTCATTCCATTCTCAACAACAAATCCAGAGATGCCAAATTGAACACATTTGTCCAACAAAACCACATATCCGTTTGGTATCGATGGAGACTTTATATAACCTGATATACAATCTGAGACATTTTTAGAAACAGTTCTATAATGTTTTTGCTGTTATCTTTTACGTGGCCAACTGACTTTAACTCAAATTTTTGACGGCTAACGGACGAGCATCTTCAAACGATATATATGGAATTGCTTTGTAATCCTGTCCAAAATTAAAACATTTAATTATAAAGTCATGTTGTTAGTGTCATTTGCCTAATTCTCACTATCCGATTAATGAAAGCATATGTAGATCTAGATACGCTGAAATCACTCGTTACTGACGCTGGTTGAAGATACGCATGTCTATATTGTTTATTCAAAATAGTTAGTTACACCGTAGACTATAAGCTATTAGTATCCACAAGGAATTATATAGAGAAAGAAAGGCAAATGATTGAGGTTTTGTAGACGCTCGCGTATTCACGCAAAGTCTCGCAATTTCTCGTTTTCAATTATCTTAGCTTCCATTCATCTTAGGAACACAAATCAAAATTCTTACATTGCAGAATGAAATTCTCATTAAAACAATTCAATTCCAGCAATTTATGCTTAAAATTGTTGAAGTTCTTTTGATTATAAAATGTGTAGACTGTAGCTAAAAACGACACATTACGAGAAATATTCCTTCAAACCTCAATATTTTTAATTCAAGATCATTTTGCGTGGTCGAAACATGTTTAAACATCTAAGATTAGATACAACTTACAGTTTATGTAAAAGAAATCAGTTGCCTGTGAATTATGAACGATTAATTGCCAAATGGTTAATTTATCGTGTGCTTTTTTTATCAACATTTAGCTAGGAAATGCAAGTTTTCTATCCTTCTATACAAGTCTTTGCTATCTCAGACCTGGTCTACATAGTATTTATTACAATACGGTTAGGTAAATGGTATATTTTGCCATAAGCAATCATTAATTTGAAATACTAGTACATGTTTGTATCATAAACTATATGATATTACGTTTTCTATTTGAACCATTTACGATACTCAAATAATCAAATATAAGTTTGAATGCGTTGTTTCAGTTGCGTAACGCAGTCGACAATATATAAACTTCTGTATACACTATTATATATATATATTTTCCGAGTTTCTTGCTTGTCGCTCAGCATATAGAGGATAGTTCTATGTCAGGTCGGCGCAGTGTCAGTATACGATGACTGAGTGGGCTAGCACACCATGTGTCTGCGGCATGACACTCCAGTGTGGCAGTGCTTCAGTGTACTGTCTCAAGTAGACACTGTCGCAATATAACTGAAAAGTTGTTGAAAGCGACTCTAATCACCATACAACCACCCACTGCAACTAGTATCTAATGTAGTTAACTTCAGCGTGTATAAATGGTATTTATAAGAAGAACCTAACTCAATCTATCACAAATCAATAATTTCGCCATTATTTTGAAGTGGCGTAGAAACACGTTTTCAGAACATTAATATTTTGTTTTCAATTTTAATGCTGCCATATATCTCGCCATATTATGTGAAACAAATGTAGTGTTATCAAAAGGAACCGATCCATTTTTTTCTGATTAAACATAATTGACATATCCTAACATGTATTGTTATAAGTTCCCGTGTTCACGTATTTACATTTAGTTGCAAATGAGAACTAGTGGTGTTTCTTAATGAATAAAACTTATGGATTAAGTCAATATCTAGCTTATAACGTCATCATTGTAGATATCCCATGATATTGGTGATTATGCAAAGTTTCTTAAGATGTTTAAACAGCGCATCAGTGAGTATTATTTACAGAAATGGCAAGAAGATATGTATAGTACATCGCAAGCCTTTCAGAACAAACAATTCAAGCCATTGCTTAAAGTTGAGTCATATCTAAGTTTTGATTTGTCATACAAATCAAGAAAGACATTGTGAAATTTTAGATGCTCTTGTCATAATTTAATGGCCGATAAATGAAGACATATAGGTCTTGATAGAATTTTATAAATTTGTTTATGTTGTCATAAAGCAAATGTACGTGTAATTGAAGATACCCAATTTATGAATACCTTAACAGATTAATTATTTAAAAATCATATATTTTTTTTCAAATTTTTTGTTCCATTATATTTGATCATCACTCAAGTGATTGTTTATATAATGTATATGTTTGTACTGTGTCTTGGCCAGTGGCCTATATTACTGAATAAAACTATGTCTATGCCTATATATATGTCATTTGAGTAATATTATAAATAATTAAAAATCCAGGTCATATTTTATATTTATACTGCAATTGAAGTTAAAGTTCGGTTAATTGTTATTTCTCTGAGTGCAATGAGTGAATCGTGAACTATTTAAACATTAAAATATGAAGTATGTTTGAATTTTATGAGATCTCTAATATAATATCACTTTATACTCTCAGAAACACTATAATATTTACTATGCTCTGTGACTCTTCTATCGATGTATACCAGTGTAATCCGTGAAATCCGAATATATATACAACGTCATGTCTTTTGCATATACCGGATATTTACAAGGTGCGCTGTCAAAATTTCCCGCAAACTGTCAAAGCCTTAAAAAGTTTTAACAATGAGCTTTTAAGGTGAGTGTGCCTTTTCTATTATTGAAGTTGATTGTTATCATTAAAACTTGCTGTCATTAATCATTTCAAGTTGAATATTTTCATCTTTCAACCAAAATATCTAAAAAAGGTATGCTGTCTTTTGCTGTGTTTCGTTAAAAAACGGTGTTAGGGTAAAAATCATCACATCAATTTTGTCCTATGGAAATTTAATTAATATATTTTTCAAGTCAATTAGAAACATGAAACATGTTTTGTCTTTGTTTCATTTCAGTTTCCAACAATTGGCCAACTGCTGAAGAAGCGGAGAAACTACGATACTAATTAGATTGGTCTGGCATTTAAGACAGTGATAGAAGATGGCATGTCTGTCTACAAAGAAGCACAAGTATTTGGTGTGCCAGAAAGCACTTTAAGAGATAGGTATTTATGCCTACAACCAGTTCAAAACCTCCCTAGCCATGGATCAGATCCCCTTTTTACAAGAGCAGAAGAGAATAGTCTTATTGATCATATGGCATACATGTCCAATATTGGATATGGCTATTCAAGACAAGCGTTCTTGGATATGGCCTTCGAATATGCAAATATTCTTTGAAAGAAATCTCTTGGTGATCAAACTTTTAAAAGTTACTGGTTTCAGGGGTTCAAGAATTGATTGCATGATGTTCATTTGGCAAAACCTGAAAAATTAGCTCTTGTAAGGGCCAAGGCTACATCCCAGGAGTCCCTTAATAAACATATTAACGACCTGGCCGACACATGTAAGCGCCTTGACCTGGAACAGCATCCAGAAAGAATTTGGAATGTAGACGAGTCTGGCATCTTGATGGAGCATTCACCAATAAGGTTCTGTGTTCAAAGGGAACTACTCCACAGGCAATCACATCACCCAGAGATAAAAATGTAAAGCTTATTGGTTTTGGCAACGCTGCTGGATCAGTTATTCCACCATATTATATATTCCCGGGGAAACGTTGGTGTAATGATTTGCTGGAGAACACATGCCAAGGTGCAGTTGGTGAGATGAGTGAAACTGGATAGTCTAATTCAGTAACTTTCCAAAACTTCTTCAATAACTGCTTTTTGAAATTTGTTAACGTTGTCGAAGGACAAGCCGCATCTTATAATATCTGATGGACATAAATCACATGTGTCTCTGACATTGACAAACTGGGGCAAAGATCATGGAATAGAGTTTTACATCCTGCCTTCACATACATTTCTTGTGACTCAGCCCTTGGATTTTGCATGTTTTTGGCCTCTTAAGGAAATTTATAATACTGAGTGAGAGACATAACATGAGAAAAAAAACCAAGGCCATACTGTTACAATATATGTTGGTGAGCTTCAAAGGGCTACCTAAAAGCCTTTACATCCTGTAATCTTGTCAGTGCCTTCAGAAAAATTGGAAATTTTTCCTCTTTGCAGATCTTAAATTGTTGACATTAAAGTTATGCCGTCTACAATTTATGTTCCCAATGGTCAGAGTCAAACTTAGGATGAAAGCGAAGTAAAGATGGACAAGTCCTCAGCTGAGAAGTTTCTGCAGAGCCGTAAAATTGTAGCGGTTAAAGCATCCAAAAAGTTTGCCCTCAAATTGCAGGCAAACTTATCTTCTGCCAAAAATACAAACATATTGGAATCAAGACATACTGCCAAAAAATCCTTCTTTAAAGAAAAAAATCCAGTCCCTAGTTGTTCAAAAGAAAATGCCCCCCCTCCCCCCAAGTTCTTGATTACGATTCTGATGACACAGATAGTAGTAATCACCTTAAGGTCTCACTGAACAATTACCTCCCTTACATGACGGTAGCAAGATTATTACGCCCAAGAAATCAGAGCTGTTTAAAGCGGTTGGGTAAAATTTTTTTTTAAAAATGCATAAAATGTCATATTTCTTTGTGCATGTGGGAACATTGGAACATTTTCATGATTTCTGCAAAGTTTGGGTGACCCTGGGAACTGTTTGATGATGCTATAACAGTTTAAAGATGCGTAGTGATACACTGCAACAAATGGGTAGAATTGTCAAAAATGAAGGGGTGCCATCAAACCATCGAAATTGTGAAAAAGCAACCTGGTCAACCCCATGTTTTTTTCTGCATATTTGGACCAGCAGAGGACTATCTATGGGAATAAGGCACTTTTAGAACCATTGGTAATGTATCCAGTGTTCCAGAAGTGCATGTCTCTATATGTAGAACAGTACAAAATTAATTGGTGTGTGAGACGTTAAGTACTGTACCAAAGTCAAGGTTGTTAGGCTTGTTTTTTTGCCCCCACTGTGACCCATCAACAAATATATAACTATGTTGTTGTTGTTTTTTTTAAGTTAAAATACAAAGAAAAGTTTTAATTTTCTCCTTATGGTATTCAAAGTGACATTATTTACTTTGTTTGTTACAAATACCTGTTTTTTTATACCAAGTTACACTTAAAATGTATTTGACAGGACAATGTTTTTACAAGAGGATATTTTTCTAGAGGAGAATTTTATATATGCACCGGTAACAGGTGCCAAAATGGCCGTCGATCTTTTTGTGTACATGTTCAACCGGGCCGAATAACACATGACTGATGGAGTTTTAAGCTGTTTTGATGGTATATGTTTTATTTGGAACGACAATCTATCAAAAACAAAAAGTTAAGCAGAGACAAATGATTTTGTTATTTTTTACAGTTATTTTACGATAAGTACAACGGTAATACGGCCAAGGAGCATAATATCTTGAAAATGCAATCATACAACTGCATTTATTAAGAAAATTGAAATATGTAGTACAAGGTCTTGATATTAATTACATAGATGATAGTGCATATCCATTCAACTATGTTCCATCGTCAAGATGAATTTATATTACTTACAAATTCACATAATGCGTATTGGTATTAACACTAATTATGATATTGTCTTTGTATATATGTTTGTATAGCGTAACGTTATTAAACATAATACAAAATTGGTTTATATAGTGATATGTTCAATGTACCATGTCTTGAATTTCACGTGATATGTACCGAAACTGACTAGTAATTATTCTCATTTTTATATTAAAATAAGTGAAATGGGGTATTTTCTGAATTTCGTTTGCTTTTTAGCTATTAAGATATAGACTATTGAAAAACAAAACCATTCAAATAAAAAGAAGAAAAATAACAAAAAAAACAACAACAACAACAACAACAACAAATAAACCTTTGAACAACAACGACTATGACTGCGACGACAACAACAACAACAAAAACTACGCTATAATCGTCCTTGAATAATTGGAAGTTCAGATGATGGCTGATTGTAAAAGCAGAAATAAAATTATCTTTTACTTCCTTTTTAAGGCTATTTTATTTATTCCTATAATGTATTGAATTTCGTTTATAACAGCGAATTTCCACTGAAAATTTGGTGCTGATATGAGTTTTCTAGCCAATTCTGTTTCAAATCTGACTTGTTGGGTTGAATGACATCATGGTCAGATTCTTTGCATATAAATGCACTGGAAATCGATAGGTATAACAGAACCATGGAATATAAAACAACCTAGTCTGGATAAATTGTATATCTTGGGCAAAGAATCATTTAGTCCCAGAAACATGCTGTGAATTATGGATTTTCACTGTCATTTTGGATATAACATTACAATTGAGACTTTGGGAAATGCAATAGTGATGTTAGACGAACACAATATACCAGCATCCTCCTTCTCCTACTCTTCCTCCTCATCACCATCACCAACATTAACAACGCCTACTTAATGCTTCAATCGATACAAACGAACTTCTAAGGTATAATCGAATTGAATTTTCTATGAAACAAAATATACCTACTAAACTATCAAGGAATAAAACGAGAACAGTACTTTAAAGCATACAAACACGTTTCAGGCTATGACAAAGATACATGGAATCCATTTTTTATTCCTGAAACGACAATACAGTCTACAACAGCTTATGCATATGCGCATGGCGCAAAGCGACAAACCGAAAAAAAACAAAAAAAAAAAACAATTATACAAACCTATTTAAACAATACTCATCAAGACAGCATGGTGACGGGTCAATAGTTTAAATTACCGACATGTACTACTGGTGATTTAACAGCATGATTGTTTACTTATCATTTATTTTTATTTTTCGAAGAACTGACTTTCTTTTAAATTATTATTGTGATAGTAAATCTTATCCAACACAAAGAAAAAAAGAGACCAGACCTCGGCATGCTTGATCCCTTTTCAATTTCCAATATCAACTTACATTTTATCACATCTCATCATGTTTTTTTTTCAGGAGTGCTAATGGAAGCATGAAAACGCGACTCATTCGAAAGCATTACGTCATATGCAACCATGAGCATACTCCTGTAAAACGCCATCATACGCGTTATGATGAACCGTCCAATTTTAGCTTTTTGACTGTTTTGGTCGAACGTAAGATAGTGATTATACCTTACATCAGAATATCAACTGACAAAATGTTTTGTACAACGTTTTAAAAGAAATGTTCGTTACATGTATTACAATCAACATGACAAATAATATTGTTATTGAATATTGTTCAAACTAATAAAATACCAAGCTATTTGGTAATGATTATTTAAGAAGAACGTCAAATGTTTTTTAAAGGTTATTGGCAATAACATCTACGACATCTGTATTTTATGAGGAATTGTTTAAATTTCATTTTGTTATTATATTTTAGAACGTGTTTTGTTTCAAACAAAGTAAATACATAATATTTACATAAAAAATAGTTGTTTTCCATGCTTCATGTGCGTGCTAGAGGAACATAGAGACAAGAATAATGGCAGTTTTATGCTAATTCAATGAAAACATGTTGCCAGGCATCACAAGGCAACAAGACTAATGAGATATAAATGTTGCTATGTTCTATAAATAACTAGTTCTATTATACAAGTCAGCCAATAGACAATTACCGCGTGTTTTGGTAATATACATGGGCATTACAATGATCGTACAAATGGACAAGAACTATTTCAATACAAATGAACTGCTATTCATGCAATGTTGGTTATTATTAAAACACTTTTAAATAGGTATATACAAGTAAATGGTTATGAAAATATAAAAAAGAGTATTAGATAACGGTCAGTAAAATTTCATACTTGAAATTCATACAAAATTTCATACTTTCGGAATGAAAGTGAGTTACGCGTAAACCAGATTAAAATTTCCAAGAAAGGATCCTCCACGGCTCAGTGGTGTAAGATGCCACTTACCTCTCACCGCTAAGGTTGTGGTCTTTCTTTAATAAACAATCTGTATATGCCTTACATAATCTGAAATATGTTAAGAATGGTGTTATACCTCATTGAAAAGTACCCCTGACACACACACACACACACACACACACACACACACACACACAAAACAATACAAAACCAAGAAGCTGTTTCCAATGCAGTTACCCGTATTGTCGCGTCTATAACATGTCTGTATTATACTTTCATAGGAACAATCATCAAGAATTGGTTCTGTAACCTTTGCAGCTCACACCATTACAGTATTACATAACAACTGTGCGCATTAGCTCACAGCATAACACTATCAGTTAAAGACTTTGGGCATTTTCATTCCATTCCAAACAGTTATTCATTCAAAGAAACTGGTTTCAACATAAATTTCAACAAAACAGTCGAGAAAAAAGTTACGGATCCTATTGTGGAATATATATTATATGTACTTACATCATACTATTATATATGAAGGTTCTCTCTATTCAACCGACAGTAACTAAAACTGTTACTAGTTTTTTATTAAATTGTTGACCAGTATTATTATTTCTTATTCCTGGACATCATTGAGCTTATTCTATTTTAACCAAGAACACAGAGCCGTTGCTAGGGGTCGTTAGGGATGTGTCATGTTTCATTACCCGCAATGAAAGGCTTTATTGAGACCGAATTTGTTATTTTATTCTTATTGTCCTATTCTGTGCTTGCATGGGATCCTTTGTCAAGTGTCGTTAAACCAAGATTCGCTAACAATAGCCGTAATTGACGCTAGTTGGGGCTCCGGAGCTGTACATAAACAAAATTGTTTCAAATAGCGAGTCGGATATAACACCGTAGACTAGAAGATAACAGTGTCCCAATGGAATGAATCAGACTTAGACAAAGTAACAATTTAGATATTACAATAACCAGAACATGCAACACAGAAGACATAATGGTCTGGAGGGCATTTCAAAGACAAAACTTGTTTATCAACGTGATTGCAAGAACAATATATTCTTTTTTATGTATATTATATAAGATGTGTTCATTAAAAATGTGTTTAACAAAATAAAGGTTTCATTGATTGAAAAAGGCAGATATCAAATACCTTTGACCAAATTGTTAATTAGATCGAATGTGTTAGCACACAATTGGCTGTTGAAAAGGGCAGATATAAGATGCGTTTGACTAAATTGTTAATTAGATCGAACGTGTTTGCACACAATTGGCCATTGAAAGGGGCATATAAAAACAGTCTCTTTGTTCAAAAGTTATGACCTTTCTGTGTATTAGATCGAATATGAATTTCACTTTTTCATGACCAACAAATAAGGAAAGTCTTTAAGAAACTAGACTCTGCAATAACTATGTAACAAAAACTGTACGTTTATTTTCATCCAGGCATGATCATGAACAATTAACGTTCTTTTCGTCTAGCAAAGATCGTGATTCATCACAACGATATATTCAATAATCCCGTTCATAACCTCTCTAATACTTGTTGTTATTTCATCGTAAGAGCGAAAAAATCCCAGGCCAATAAGTAAGATAATACTGAGGAAGTTATCAAAATATTTTCTAAATTAAAAAATAAATCTGGACCCCCTATTTTCAATCTGAATCCGCCAGTGTTTGATACGCGTATTGTCAAGTAACACTACGAAACCATATGTAGCTTTAACAGCTACAACAGAGTTCTAAGATCGTATTCAACAACGATTCTTGAGAATATTCTTAAACTTGAGCTTGATTATCTTAATTTCAACCTGAGATATCTAGTTTGGCATGACAGACAAATCAATTCTGAGTGATTATTTGCAAAATAAAAGGTGTCCTACATACTTTAAAAGTTTGGTAAAAAATAGTCGCTAAGTGCGTTTATCAAAATGATTCTTGAGTTAAAGTTTAAGAATATTCTTAAGAATGGTTGGTAAATACCACTCAAGATGACCATCAACATTGTAAAAATGAATTTCAAAAATATATTTATAAACACATAAACAGCAAGTAAAATATCGATCCCTTAGTGTAGGGAAATTGTAATTTAATGTACTTGTTTGCTTGAAAAGTTTTGTCTCAAAACTAAGATCACTATTCAATTTACAGCATAAATTAAGGAATTTTCAGAAATTTGGTGACCCTGAATATTTAGAAAAAAAATATTTAAAAAAAAACAACACTATTAGGATATTAGGATACTAACAGTCAGAAAAAACCTTTTAATCACCAGATGTAGAACAATTGTAATTCAATTTACTTCAAACATTTTGAATTTTAAACCCTGAAAGTTGTCCTGAAAAATGTCTTGCTCAAGCTGCTCAACGACGCTACATACATTTGCCTTGCGGGAGAACCGATCTACATACATTTACCTTGCGGGAGAACCGATCTACATACATTTACCTTGTGGGAGAACCGATCTACATACATTGCCTTGACGGAAAACCTATCTACATACATTGCCTTGTGGGAGAACCGATCTACATACATTGCCTTGTGGGAGAACCGATCTACATACATTTGCCTTGTGGGAGAACTGATCTACATACATTTGCCTTGTGGGAGAACCGATCTACATACATTTGCATGTGGGAGAACCGATTCAACGATCCCCCGTCTGATGCTCTACCATTGGGTCACGTAATCCAGTAAAAACACGGATGAGTGATAGAAATGGCATATCATGGTATTAGTTAATCCCAACTGATAAATAGCCAAGTTCCATGATGCAGCCTGGGGTACTAGATATGGCTACTATATCTGCAACATCCGCAACATGCGAAACAGAAAACAATTTTTTAATAATTTTGTTACTGGGTATTTCAGGTGAATTTGACAGTTTTAAAAGTTTTTCTTTTCAAAATATTCTCAATCAAATGTCACGTATTTACGCTGACGTTTTACTTTCTTATCGAAACTGTCTCTATACTTATCCTAACCGTACTGTGCGATCATTTTTGAAGTGGCAGAACATAGTTCTGATAGTGATGAGAATCGATGGCCCCTCAATTGCGACTTAATTACTGAAATCAAGCAAATCTATTTCAAACTGTGTCGATGCAGCCGTATGCGGCGGTGCGTTGTCCTGGTGTAACAGGTAATGCTCGAGTGGTATCCCTGGTCGCTTCTTCCATAATTCGTGTGCTAAGTCACGTCGTCGCACCTGTTGATAGGACAAAATCAATTTGCTTATTAGATTGTAAAATAAAAACTGAGTTTAAACTAACCTATATTAAGTCGTGTCATAATAAAACAAAACATTTGCAGTAATAATTTAAATTCGCACCATAATATAATGTATAATTCATATCTTTGGGTAATAGTGTGCGTTGACTGTAGCATCTCGAGGCACTGCATGGCATAACAGCATTCCCTGACGATCGCAGAAAATAATAAACACTTGTTTATTCGTGCCTTTTGTGGTGGAGGTTAACCTGATCGTTTCCATACCGCTGACTGGTTCTTCGTCTCGGAGTCGAAAAACCAAAGCCATGTTGCTTGCACTTTGAATGTACCTTGGCAATTTTCAATTGTTCCGTAAGAATTGTATTAATCGTTCCTACACTAATACAGATCCATCCTGGTGGATAATGCTTTAACTGTCAATTGTCGATCGCTATCAGTGCATGTCAAACAGACGTCACAACGTCACTGCTAACTTTCGGCTTTCGTCCTCTCCCCTTATTATCTTCCAATGAATCTCATCCGTCGGCAAACTTCTTATGACACATACACACTAGTTCACGTTTCTAAAAACTGTAGTACATTCCGCATCAATTTATGTTTCTGTTGGCGTCTTTCCAAGATCCACGCAAAACTTTATGTTTGCTCTAATTTCCAACTTTTCCGATGACGCCATTATTTCATGCAAAGTTCTATATCACAGTCTTCAAAAAGCGGTTTACGTTTGTATTTGAAATGCGAATGACCTCAAAAGCAGTTATGCTGCTTGGACGTTAAGTTACAATTTAGCGGATTAAGGAGGAATATACCTTTAAGATTATTTTCGAAACAAGTGGTATAACTAGTATACATTGAAACTAGAAGTAATTCCCAATGTGAATATGCATTTTTTTCAGCGGTAAATCTAACATATATTTATATTTGACGTCGTAAACATGGCCATGTTCGACCTTTTTAACGTCCCAATTTGTAGCAGAAAAATCGCGTATTTTTTAACCTCAGTTGAGTTATACCTAATGTACAGAATAGAAACATATATCACCATGTACACATTTGACGGATGTATGGATTTACAAATGCACAAATTACGACGAACTCCACATTCTGAAAATACTATCGAAAAACGGAAACTATTTTTTCCTCGATTCTTTCGAAAACAATACTTCAAACAAAATTTACTAAAAAACAAACCAAGCGATTTTCGTAATTTTTATATGATTTGATACAACATATTTTTATAAAATTCAATTATTAAACCCTACCCTACGTCAAAAACACGCTTTAAAGCACAACGTCATCGTTGTTATAGCGCATTAAATGTTGGGTTTGCGATCATTAAATAAAACTGGATATGCAAAACATAACCTTATAAATGTGTTTAAAATGACGTTATACCTCATTCTACAAAAACTAGTATTTTGTGCACACGAGTTATATCTACTTTTGCACTACGTTTAGTGGCATATTGTTTTGAGCCAGTCGACAAACGATCCGCATAGAGGTTCCTTACTAGATCGTAATCAACATCATCGTAACAAAAAAAAAAAATATCATCATCATCACTGTCAACATCATCATTATTGTTTTCATAACCAACATGGTTATCGTCATTTGCTTAGACGTTCTTAACATCCCTTATTTGTTTTTTAATTCCACATAAAATTCGCTCTAGATCCAATACTACGTCTTTCCTTCAACGAACAACATTTTAACTTGATCATATTTCTATTCTCTATGAAATATCGCCAGTATTATGTAAAAATCAGTTTTCACTAAATATGTAAATAGCCGCTATGCGCTTTTAGTTCGCAATCTCTGTGACCCATTTTATGATATTGTAATGTCTGAGAGAGACTATTTGTCATACATTTAATTTGATTTGTCATTACTGGTGACAGTATAACAAATTGCTACCCATAAACGATTTTGCCATTTGCAGAATATACAATTGTAGTTACATTGTAACATAAACTTCCAGCTAATATACATCAACAGCAGAATATTACGCGGTATTTGGTGAATGCTGTACATATGTTACATAATCACATACATATGGTATATACTCACTTAGCCTATGCAGTGGTGTGTTATGTAAGTGCATGTTGATTAGTCGACCGGGCGGCTCGTTTTGATGGAAGTAGTCACTGGAGTGACGTCATATAGGGAGCAGTCATTTTTGCAAGAGTGAAGTTATATTCTTGTTATTATAATCAGCATACGTTTTTTTTTTGTTTATATATATATATTTATATATATATATATATATATATATATATATATATATATATATACTGATTTGACAATGTTTTTGAATCTGAATTAGCTAACAAAACATAATATGGTTTGTTAAAATATATTTTGATGACATACCCTGGCCTGTTTGGTTACCGATTAGGGGAAGATTTATCGAATAGAACTGGAACAGTATATGTACATCAGTCGGGTTTAGGTAATTAACCGTTACTAATGCCGGCATCATCTAACCAGTTAACATCAGTTCAGACTCACTTTACATTGGTACTCTCTTGTTTCTAATTGCTCTATATTATAACACGCATACATCTTCAACTGCTCTCAGTCAGGGTTTCACCAAGAAATCAATTATGGCGTAATGGCACGTACTGTTGCTGTGTGCACTGTTAATCAAAGTCGAGTACAGATAACACTGATCGACTGCTTCATCTGACTAACTCTGAGTAGATTTTATTAGGGTCATTGCAGACGCTTTCAGGGTGCTACATAGGCTGTTGTCGGACTTGTTATATACTGCCTTGTCCGTTAAATTTATCGTATGATGTTCAATTAAATAGCATATAATTAGTAAACGCTTCTGCAGTCTGCGTTTTGTGATAAAAATTTACATTGTGTGTGATGAATCGTGTGCCTGTCCAGGGCGTGGTTTTAATTCAAATATGTTTGTTGACATTTGGTGAAAGACTGCATTAATATTGATAGGTATATAGTAAAATACCAAATAAAAAGGGGTTTGTTGATATAATTATGGTGATATACAACATTTGTATCTAAGCTCGCTTACGATGAAATCTCAGAGAATATATAAACTATGGTCTGCTCTCATCAACGTTACATACAGCCTGGTTCCCTTAATGTATCGTATGATACGGGCTAATTAGTGTGTATTAGATAGCATCGCAGCCCTGGTGGAGTTGTGTCGTAAATCTCATATCTCTGCTGCACTCTATATTTTGTGAATTGCAATTCTGAATGTACTGTGGTTTCATTTGCACCTCAGTAAGGATGTATTTCGTGTGAGATAAGTATGAACACTGTCAAAGGGTCTGTTCAGTTCGTGGTTTTAGTTAATATATGAACATAGTCGGTGTTGATTTATAAAAAAAACAACAACAAATAAAAGTATTTGGTTGGGTTCCAAGGTTTTTGTTTGAATATCGTTTAAGAAGGGTATTTGGTTTAAAATTATATACAAAAAAGGTATTTGGTGTTGAATACCACATTAAAAATGTATTTAGTGTTGAATACCACATGAAAAAGGTAATTGGTGTTGAAAACCACATTAAAATGTATTTGATGTTGGTTACCATATAAAAATGTGCTTGGTGTTGGATACCGTATAAAATGTAATTGGTGTTGGATACCATATTAAATGTAAATGGTGTTGGATAACATATAAAATGTATTTTATATTGAATATCATATAAAAATACATTTAGTTTTGGATACCAATTAAATGTACTTGGTGCTGGATACCATATGAAATGTATTTGGTTTTGGTAACCATATAAAATGTATTTGGTTTTGGATACCATATGAAACGTATTTGGTATTAGATAACATAAAAATGTATTTGGTGATGGATACCATATAAAATGTATTTGGTGATGGATACCATAGTAAAATGTATTTGGTGTTGAATACCATATAAAATGTATTTTATGTTGAATACCATACCATAACGTATTTCTTTATATACCTAGGTATAAGGCTGAAGGGTGTTTGGTTAGCTGCCAAAAAGTTAAGGTATTTATTTTGAATAAAACAAATAGAATAAATAAATAAATAAATAAATAAATAAATAAATAAATAAATAAATAAATAAATAAATAATAATTTTGGGTTTCATACCACATAAAGATGCATTTGGTTTAGAGAAACAAATAAAGAAAGATATTTGGTTTTTAATACCGTATAAAGCAATGCATTTGATTTTGATTACCACATAAAGAAAGGTATTTGATTTGAATACCATATAAAAAGAAAAAGGTATTTGTTTATAAATATCACCTAAAAAGACCATCTTCTCGGCATCAACGGTCAATACCGGACAATCACAAGGTGATGCCACAGCAGCAATTCATACTGGATATTCTGATGGGAAATGGACTTTACAACGTTATATCAGGTTCCGTTTATTACGTTTCTGAAAGCTTGTCTGGTTACAAACAATTGCTGCATATAATACTACAGAAAAATGGGGACTCAGTAATAGACTGGTTCTTATTTCTGTTTATTAAACATTAAAGTACAATGTTATGGGGATACCGGACCATCCGCTACGGATGCATGAGGACTTCTTGTTTTCATACCAAATTAACTTTAAAAAATATGTGTGTTTGATTGTTTCTATATCGGTTTAATACTGTTTGATCTTAAATTAAGCTGCTTTCAAGAGATTAAATGATGTCCATTGCTAGTTATTATATTTAAAATAGGACAATTTGTTTAAATGTGTTGACTAGTCATATCCAACATGATAGAAGTTCATTCACGTACATAACTGTTTCATACCGCATAAACTTCGCATTTTGAAATACTGTATTATACTTCCATGATATCTCAAACTGTGTTTGTTTGATCGTTTACATATTCGGATGACACATTTTGTGCGTTAATATAATTTTATATTGTTTCTATATATCACATCGCAGTTTGAGATCCTTAGCTTAACGGACGCGATGTTAGACTGGTCGTACATGGTAGTCATTGATTCATGCTTACAACAGTTTTCATAACAAATTAACTTCGCGCTTTGGATTTTTTTACGTAAATGCTATCTTAATGAAACATATATTTGTTTGTTAACATACTGGGATGGCACTGTTTTCTCTCGAATGTCGGCGTTAGGCTGGATTCAAGAGATTAACTGTTATCCATTACTTGCGGTTATATTTCAAAAGGACAACGGGTATCAATGTATACCTGTGTGTCCTTATGTTCAATCGCGGTTTGAGGACCGTTTTTTTAAATTGAAGTGTTCGTATGTATATTGAATTATAGATACATATATTGGAAATTTGGATGCATAATGCAGAAACCAATAATATTAGACTTGTTGACGTTAAATATGATTGTACTCCATATTACATCTTAAAACGAAGTACCTTTGTGCTCGAAATTACAGAGAAAATTAATTATCACATGTACTCCATTTACACAACAATACGAAACATCAGTTTGATAAATATTGTTTATCAATAAGTTATTCTGAACATACTGAATATGTAGGCGTATTGTTCAAGAATGAAGCTCGACATTTAGTGGTAAAAAACATTTGATAACTGGGCACAGGTTTCCAGAGCTTTACGTCTTTGGTTTTGCATGGGCGAATCGACCACGCTTTGAAAATATACAGTATATTGAAATACATGCCTGTTATGATTGATACATCTGCTTCTATATATGGCTTGTTGTTTGTTTGATTTTTTGTATGAAATATAGATATGACGTATTGTTACCTTTAATCATACAGATGCGCATTGATGTTGTTGTTCGACATCGCTTTTTAAATTTTTGGGTATCCAACTACATCATCTTTGGGTGGGCTAAAGAATGGCGGATAGTTGCCCATCTTTTGCTGTGGGAATGTTTGATTTAATTACAGAAATGAATTATTGAAATTAGTCATGTTATGTAAGAATGTTAGTTAAATAGTAATGCATATAACATTCTACGCACATTATAATATAATGTAATAGATTATATATAACATTATAGTCGTTTTATTGTAAAATAAAATGACATGTTCGCATAACATGGTATGTATGTATATTTTGATTCCCATTTGCAAAACAAGCTGCATATTAATGCGGTTGGATACTGAAGAGACCAGCATTAAGCAAGCACAAAAAGATTTATTTTTAACGTCCCTCGTACTTCCGAACAAACAGGGTCGTCATCCTATCAAATAGTGTTGGGTAATTCAGTTTGACATGTTAAGCCAGGAACAACAAAATACTGGTTATATATAAAGAGTTAACAGTGACGGAAGTGACATAAACAGCCATGCCTTATCATTGTGTAGTTTTAAGTTATTTATATGAGTAACTGTTCGAACCACAATCATGTGAATGTGCAATTCTTACCAAAGCAGAACACGGGTTTACTTAATAAATTCAATTTAGTACCTTGTTATTTCATACATTTTGAGTTCAATCATAATTAAAGATGTACAACAACACACTACGGAATATGTCAATTGATGTGTGATTTTTGTGAAACAACATTGAGTTACCTGTTATAATATAATACAGACTGTGGCTTCATTTATATCTTGTCTGGTCATACAACTTAAAATATATAAGTGGCTCTTAGTCTTGATTTAAAAATAAATAATGGCCTGGAAGTTCTAAAATGTTTAACATGCTCAACTCAAAATTCGCACCATTTTCAGTATTCATTTAAGGATTGAAACCTGAATTTTGATGTTTCATGGGGTGATGAAAATTATTAGGCCAGTTAAATGTTCGTGAAGCCTGAATGGTTCTCGGCAACATTAAACAAGTCTTATGTTTTTCATCAACCGATGAAAACTGAAGATTTGGATTTTTATTCTTATATTAACATTATATTTTCCGGCTATTTTAGATAAAAATATAACGTTACTTTTGCCAGTTTTATATTTGAAAAGCAAATATACTTTTTAAACAGCAAAACCATTGTTATGAATGTTATAGCGACGTTGTCAACATACTGAATAAGTGCACGCATGTGTATGGAAACCAACAGCAAACGTCAAGTGAACCTAACGGCAACATGATGTCATACCAGTAAACTAAATCGTGACACCATTGAAATACAAACTGGTCCTTTTAGCTCAGCCCAGCTGCAAATGTTTTCATTGGGAAATGAAATGCAGTTAATCTAAAGCCGACTGCAGTAAAAAATGTAAATATATACAATGAAGAAACACAAATTAAAGCACAACCACTTGACTCAACCTCACAATTGGAAGTTTCAGTGCAGAAATGAAGTAGAAAGTAACAGGTATATTAATTTATTAAAATTCAGGAGACAGCAAAATAGCATATTTTAATGTTGGCCTCACGTCATCTAGACACTCCCTCCTGTATGAATAATGACCTAAGTAATCCACACAATCACGTAAAATATAGTTTACGAGATATCGGTCAACATGACAAACTGCTGCGTAACGGAGCGTTTACAATGACAACATCTCTACTGATATATTATTAGAATCATACCATTTCAGGAAGTAGTCCGTGACGTTATAAAAACAAGTAGTCCGGGTCGTCATGGAATTAAGCGTTCTTATTGAATATTTTCAAATAAATTTAAGGTAAGACATAATAATACCTTTCTGTAATATATTATATAATATTTTTTTCTATCTCACGTTCGACACTATATGTATTGGTACATTTGTATTTGTAACCAATCATACTTGGACCATATAACAATGAATTTAATTTATTTCAAGTTTTATGTTCCAAGAATGAATATAAAGGTCAGTACCCTTGGTAAATAATATAAAAAACATTTTCACACGATCGTAAAATAATATTCTTTAAACAACATTTCATAACAATTTCTTATTCCAATATTATAAAAGTTTATTTCTGCTTATAGATATACTCATCGTTGAATAAAGTGATGATGCTATTTCGATAGAGTGTTTAATCGAGACTTTAGCAGGGAATTCCCTCGAACTCTTTAAATACTAGCTTTTCTGTTATACACATAGACCGAAAAGAGTCGATAGTAGATACCAATCTCTCCCTTCATACCGAGCATTGTTCGATGTATTTGCAATTACTTTCTAACTGTTTTCGACATTTGATAAATGATTTCTTAAAATAATTTAAGTTATATGAAAATATCATTCAGTTACAAAAGGAATAAACAATGAAACAACTCCTTTAAACAGTACATATTTTCCTTGCCAAAAGCCATTAGAAAATAATTGTCACAGTGTTTAAATTAAAGCGTCTGAACATTTTCTTTCGGTCTTTGATGCCGAAGAAGAGACAACGAAACTTTACAAAAAAATAATTTGCGGTGTTCAGTATCAGTGGTAACAAGAAGCGCTTAGCTTCTTAATGTTTGTAATCTTACCTTTAGGCTTAGAAATTCCAGGATATGTTATTCTATTAAAATTAAATTGAATGACAACAAAAATCCAGTTAAACGTCACCATGTTAGTAAGTTATAAAACAGAAATGGTGTGCGTCTTTCAGGTATAAGACTATAAATGTGATTTGCTATAAAAAATATCAGTATTTTTGCATGAAATACTATATCTTGACGATAAAGCATAGCACAGCATTATCAATCTGACAAGAGCTGGTATTTACATTCAATGAACTAGAGTATTCAAGATAAAACTGTATATAATACATTTTTTTCAGCCAATTCGATTTGAAAGACGATATTACAAAAGGCATTTTATATGAATAAAACTATTCCTTATTTGCAATTTAGTTAGGGTAATAGGATCTCAAACATTAGTCCTGAAAGTAATAATGGCGATACAAACAATTAAATGTTGATACACACTGAATGTTGTGAGGCTTATGGTTGCTATGCCGTTATCCACACGTTGTTATGAAATTAATGTATATAATACAGTTAGATTTATGATTTGTTCAACACGTTATTCTGAAACTTATGGTGTTAGATATGTTATTTGGTAAATAAATTATTCTGATGGTTGAAATAACGCTACGGGAATGACATTTATACAAATTATTATGAAATTTATGTATGCAATACAGTTAGATTTATGATTTGTTCTACACGTTATTTTGAAACTTATAGTGTTCGCCATGGTTTTTGGTATAGACATTATCCTGATGGTTGCATAATCGTTACGGGAATGAAATTTATACAAATCGTTATGAAATATATGATTGCAATAAAGTTAAGTAAACGGATTTTTCTGGTTATCAGTACTTGCAATAAAATGTATGTGCATTAATCTCAGACTATAAAAAGGTCGTGAAACATAAGCTATAATTTCAATCGTCATTTGAAACTAACAATATAAGATGATAGCAGTACATAGCTGTTTTATATGACATCAATATACTATTACGTTTTTTTCTAAAATTATCTTAATATATTGTTGAAGTTGAGACCCGTACAGATGGCACAACCTTAGGAAATAAAGGCCACACTTTTACAAACCCATTAAATGCATATAGATATGTTACTTGTTCAAGACATGCATTGCTTAATGTATGCTGATTTGAAAAAATAAAGTCATGCAACATATCATTTCTTAATCCATATATTCAATTACATTACTTACCTGATCTTCCTTAACAATTTAATACTGTAAGTTTAAATAAAATAAGAGTGCAATAATATTCTTGATTACTATAGCTAAGGATGTATTTGTTTAATTGCCTCTCTAAGTCATACTATCAACACAAAGAACCACAATTGAAATAAGAGTTTATTCTTGGTTTAAACTTATTTATTTTATTTCGATTATGAACTTAGACAAATCACGCTCGAAGTCTTTCGAGGTAGAACCAGTAATAAGCATATGCAGAAAAAGTGTCTTGCTCAAGGACACTGCACATAGCCGTGGTGGAGGATCGGACCCACGACCCTCCGATCATAGCTTTGGTGCTCTACTACTAAACCACGCGCTCCACACAATTTAATCTTTTTTATGTTATCTTTTGTGGCTGTGCATGTCATGACTCATTATTACTCATGTATATGATATTTTAATTCACTGCACATGTTTTTGTAGTATCCATGTATACATTCCTTACCGAAATAAATCTTTCTATCTTTTGCTCTACTAAAAAACAAAGTTCAACATGTTTTAAGTTACTATAGTGCTATTGTCGATAAACTTATACCGTAATACATATTAAATATCATTTCGTTACAAGACTGCATGTGTAAAAAGCCTGATGTGTAGGTATAAAATACACATTTTCATATTCCATATACAACATTTAAGAACTAAACTTGCATCAGTATACTTATTTGAAATCTGATTAGATCACCACCTGGATTAGCATACAGACAAGATTTTAGAACATAATTTATTTGTTCTTATATTAAGACTACAACGAATCTCGACATATCACGTGATACAAAAGCAGTGTTCTCGAAAGGAACACCCATTTGTGCTGATTGAAAATCGTTGACATATCCCATTATTCATTGTTATGTCCCGTTTAAGTACAACGTTACCACATTAACAGTTCATTGCGAAAGAGAACTAATGGTGTTTTCTAACAAATAAATGGATTAAGTTAATATCTATCTGACAATCTGTCATGTGATTGCATTGTCATTATAACACAATGATTCAAGTTGATGCTAAAAAATATCGAGGTCGGAATTTTTATTTATATCGATGACATGTCTAAATCCAGTTAGTGTCGTTGTTTGATTATATTGTGTGAAAACTAGTTGACATAAAAAAGGTTAACAGAATATAAGGCTGAACGTTAAGCAGTTTTAAAAATGAAACATTATTTATTTTACATCGATTGTGATACAAGTTATAACAACCTTAACAAATCATGCTCGAAGTTTCCCTTAGGAGAACCAGTACTCAGCAAAATCGTAAAACATATCTTGCTTATGGACACCACACATAGCCGTGTGGAAGCGGGGTGGCTTGGGGGAGGATCGTATCCACGGCCCTTTGATCCTATAGCTGATGCTCTATCATTGGAATTATGTTATAAGTGAAGTTAGTTATGTTCTTTATTAAATCATTAAATACTCCTTACTTCTTTAAAATGGAGACACTTACCTATATTTAGTCGAGGAACCAGATACAATTTAGACGATTGTAACACCTGAAGATGGAATCGTGTTACTTGTAAAATGACAGAATGAGTGTTGGTATTAACAATAGTTTTGATATTATCTTCGTTTATATTGTCGGTGAAATATTTTAAAACAAATAAAAAAAGCATCAAAGCTTCTTTTGGAAAAAATGATATATCAATCATTTAACCGTGTTAAAACGTCATATATAATGCCTTCAAACTATTTTCTACCCCACAACATAAAAATCCCACCAATGACGATTGCGATTGGGTACCCTGTAAATGTCATTCGTATAATACAGTTTACCTGTCCTTTCTTAATCAATTGGGAAGATGCTCGCCATATGTTTAATATACATACTATACATAGCCGCCTTGTGTATAACCTAGGATGGATTGTGTTCAAAACTTTGAATGTATTTGGAACACTACAATTAAAGATGGTTTGGTGTTAAATGTTGGTAAATGTTGCAATATATGTAAATATGTGTTTTAATTTGTATCAATTTAAATATTATTTTACTCAAAACTCTGTGAAACATATATAGTTGATCTAATAAGATAACAACGTCGTGCTCTTAAGAACCGTAATGAATTTTGATCTACCATTTACCTATACTCTCGTGACCTAAATTTATGTCCATTGACTTCTTTTTATCCATTTAACATACTGTTTATTTGAACATTATGCTGACTGTGGGATTGGATTGTTTTTGCTCAACGTTTTGGTTGAATTGTTGTTGCATACTTCTTATAACTTGTATTAAACTGTCTAACAAAACAAGTCGTACACTTTCAAAAATTATCTTCTTTTAGTCTATCACTTGCCTATCAACTAAACAAAAAATAGAACTACAGTCCTACAACGGCTAGCCAGGAACGGTACAAGTAATAACGACGTCATGTACCACGTTGTGCATTTCATACAAAGTAAACATCTCTAATTCTTTCTTGCGGTATTCGCCATATATTCGTATGCATTTTTATCACGTCTAGCCCATTTGTATAATGTTACTGCATACCATGACTGGTCAATTGATGAGACAATAGGCTTGGTTTCTACCTTAAGTTCAGTCTACGGATTCAAACGTTCTACTCTTTTTTGATCCAGTCTTCACATTCTCACTCTTACCATTCAAAAATCTCACAAGAAGCGCTTACTCATTTTTTTGTAGACTCGGTTTTAGTAGAATTAGGACCCAGCGAGCGGTTACTTTGTTCATGTTCAGGTCTTTTTTTTTTAAACCATATGTATTGTTGAAACAGAACATCAAGCTCCGCCGAATGATCTCTTACAGTTAATCGTCTGTCTTGATATATAGCACCTTTTGTGGTAACGGATCTCTGACTGATAGTGTTCTACCACATCTCGAGTCGTCATCAATATAATTCCATACTTTCCAAATTCGATCATGTCATTTAAACACTAATGGACGACTGCATTTATGTTCTATTCGTATTTCAAATATTTGATTTTCTGGGGCGATATTTTGCCTTTAATCTAACACAAAACTTGATGGCCACTCTTGTTTCAACGTCGCCATGTTGACGTCATTTCCTTTAATTTTCAATAGCAACACTTCTAAACTTTCTATGGTAGCTCCGCGATGGATACTGCTATTCAGTTTACATTTAACGGAAATAACGTCATGACGTTAGTTATGCAGCAAGTGAAATCGCGCGAAAAATAAATAAGCTTGTTATTTAATTGAAACGATGTATTTTGTTTAGATTTTTAAACATAAATTCGAAGTGCTCCAGGTAGCGATACATGCATTGCTATTGAAAAGAATGCTGCATATATAAAGTGTAAAGTTATTATTTGTGTTAATTTTTTTATAGCTGATATATGTCTGTACAAATTAAACCGCACAATACTAGTATGCAATTATAAACTATCATAGTATTACGTAAATTACAGCTAAGGTCCACGAACACACCTCGTATATCATAAGGTATCAAAAATAGCGGAAGAAATATATCATAAGGTATCATATAATAGCAAACATAAGTTTGGAAATATTCGAAAATAGGTCCAGGAGAAATGTATATGTAAAGTGATACTGATTTCAAATCCTTATTTAATAATCTCTCTTTGGATTGACATTGACATATTTATATTTCTTTTATATTGCTTTTATAGTGAATACATTTGTGTTATGAAATGAATAGTTTCTTAGGAAATGACATTTCGCTGATCAATGTTTCAATTATTCATATCAACTCGCCTAATGTGTCGAGTGTTGTATAAAATACATTAAAATATAAGAAAATACATCAGTTATGACGTTTTCAATAATTTAAAAAGAAAAATCTGAAAAAAGGCCATTTTCCTAAACAATCTTGAAGAAATAGTGAAAAAACAGTAGCCGTTAAATGGTCGACTTGAAACGGTTATAAAATGTTCTTATATGCATACATATAACATTTTTGTGATTTATTTTAGAAATAACTCTTGAAAACGTTTTATTGGCGCCAAGATAACGTCACATAATAGCAATCAGCATTGCAATTGAATTGTCTGCAAAACAAGGCAGTACCAATGTTAACGAACAAACACGATAAAAAGACCGGATTGCCAACTGTAAACACCATAATACAATTGAGTTGTCTGCAAAACATTGCATTACCAATGTTAATAAAGAAAACTCGAAAATGAGAGGACCGGAACGCCAACTGTCAACATCATTACCTACAGTGTTTCTGTTGGCCCACGGATTGAGAACGACGTCTTGAATATAAATAAGATTCATGCTTGGGATAAATATGCATGGAGTTCATTTAAATTCCTGAAGCGATGATGCAGTCTGAAGCAGCAATTAGTTATCAATTCTTATCGTCAATCATATTTGATGAATATGCGCATTTGTATGCGTCACTTGATGAACTCGAATAATTCCATTTTACTGTGATGTGGATCTTCAAACAACAATTCCCAAGGATGGGAACGGCTACAGGAAACTACAAAACAAAATATCTGCTCAACCGACACATTAGAATCTTTAGAGCTCAAGCAGCGTGTTTCTTTTTATTTTTCATGTTTTATGTTCCGGAGAAGTGACATTCTTTAAAAAAATAACAAGTATTATAGTACATTGCATTAATCACAAAATAATGAAAACTATGAGACCTTACACGAGTGAATCTACTTTACCAAGTTCACCTAATATTTTTAAACAAATAATTCAATTAAGATATTACATTTTTGTCGCATCCCAACCACGAATTCCCTAATAAATGTATTTCGAAAGAGATACGGTTCGATTACAGGACTATTTCGGAGGTATATGTTTGCATAAAGGGAATCCTCCTAGCAGAAATCAAAATACTTGATCTTATTGTGTTCAGAAATCAAAACTAAATAACTTTCATTCCCTCGTGATGTTTTTATTGTTCAGCGGTTGTGTTCAGTATATTCACAAAGCCATGACCAAACATATTGATCCAGGGTAGTGCGGATACACAAACGTATTAGTCATGTTAAGTATTATTGAACATGTCATTCTTCTGCGACATTTTATTCAGGTTGTTAACTTTGAGTTGTTCGCTTTTGAAATATACAGCTCAATACAGTATTTGTATGGAATTACAATTATATTGCTGTTTAATTTTGTTTAGAATCTCTATCCATATTCTCACTCGTTTATTATATCCATATTATTACAGTATTTAATATCAATCAAAACAATAATATCTTTGTCAAATTCATTTAATTATGTTGCAAAGCAAGTGACATAAAGTTTGCGTAGAAAATGATAAAGTTAATACGTGTGGCAATAGCATCTGATGAATAAAAACAGAGAACGCAACCAATGGACTAAGAGAGCCCACTTGGTTTTATAGAACATTTTTCATTGGAGTGGGATGGGGGTGGATTTGTGAAGTTGAGTGTAATACAACTTACAACTCCTAGCACCGACTTAGGCATTACTTATTTCGGACTACATTGGATGATCTCCATGAATCCGAAGGATCAAAAGTTATAGAAAAACTAAGATAATGTACATGGTCGATACGACTCTGTTGATTCGAGATATCTGATAAAAGAATCTCTGAGAAAAAGAACAGAAAACCGATAAACTGTTTAATCGGAATGTTGTTAAATGCAGTGCAACTGGAAACAATAATACGCGTCATATACAGTAAACCTTCGATAGCTCGACGGGACTGGACAAAATAGTTTGAGGTTAGGGTTGTTCGAGCCAAGTTTCATTCAACAACATAACATACATGTACATAATATATCGAAATATGAATTCGGCCAAGACCAGATAAGTCGCTCGAACTATATGTGGTGTTCCAGCCATACGTGTTCGAGCCTACGAAGTTCTACTGGATCACTGAAATTCTGATGTTTGTATACTCTCATTTTGTATTCCACATTCACTCATTGTGTCCGGATGCAACAACAATGTATAAGATATATATTGAATCAGTCATAATTTTGAAATATGTTCCCGAAAACTTTCAGTGAAATATGATGAGCTTCTAATACATATTTGCTATATGACTTTCTTCAATTGATAAAAGTACATGCATTGGAATAGCTGACTATATATACATAAGCTTTATAGCAATGATAATGAGATATCCACGCCTATAATCACGTATACATATTTATTAGTCAGTGTCTCAAATTCAATCAAATCATTTCCCAGTGATACACTTTCATCTTTTTACTGAGTGATTCAATATCTCGATTTACATGTATTTATTTTTCTTTTAGTCTTCTTCATCTCTTGTATATGTGTAATTGAGTGTTACTTCATTGTATGTTACTTTATTATACCCCAGCCGTAACGAGAGAAAATGAGAAAGACACTGGAAGCGATAATAAACCTTTAGATAAACTCCTTTTATCTTCGCTAAATAGATTTCCATGTATACCGACCATAATTAATACGTTTCAGTTTTATGAAAGTCATTAATTAAGATATCGTTACCAAGACAACGCAAAGGCAATTTCGTCAGATCAATTTTGATATTGATAATAACAATAAGGAAATATCACCTAAAGCAATTCAGTCTTCATTTATTTTCATTAATATGCTTTCGTAACATCAGTTTAAGTTACTAAACTTATGCGCGTTAGAAATACATGTATAATGATATTTTAATAATGAATATTTGACGTTGTCAGTACTGTTAAGTAATACTTAGCTTTACTGTTGTACATAATAAACTAGTATAACTTTTATTATTATGTAATACACAATTACGACAATATTGCATGTTTACGTAAAAAACTGCACTATAAAACATTACATGCAATCAGTTTTTTTATCCTGTATATTAACGTTAAAGTCTGGAAATATAACATTAAACACAAATACTACCGTCCGGTATATTCACGTTAAAGCTTGATTGGATACTACAATATCATACTCAATCACTGTAATTCTGAATAAAAACGTAAAAGCTTAATGGGATACTATAGAATACCATACACGACCATTGCAATTCGATATATTAACGTAACAGCTTACTATCATACACAATCACTGCAACTATGTTTATAAACGTAAACGTTTGATTGGACACTATATTATTGTTCTCAACCACTTTTATCTTGTATATTTACGTAAACACTTAATTGGAAACTAGAATTAATATTACACTTAATCTCTATAATCGTGTATACTAACTGTAAACGTTTGATTGGACACAGTACTACTGTACTCAACCACTGTTATTCTATATATTAACGTAAACACTTAATTTATATTATACTTAATCTCTACAGTCCAATATATTAACGTAAACGTTTGATTGGACACAATAATATTGCACTCAACAACTGCTATTCTGTATATTAACGTGAAAACTTAATTGAAAACTATAATAGATATTATATGCAACCACTTCAGTCATGTATAGTAACGTAGAAGCTTTATATGACTATATAATTTATACCCAATCATTTCATTCCTGTATTATAACGTAAAAACCTGATTTGACACTATGATAGTGTACTTAACCACTGCAATTATTTATATAAATGCAAAAGCTTCATTGAACGCTATACTATCATGCTTACTAATTGTTATCCTCCTGTATATTGAACTTTGGCGTAAACATAATTAACGTAAAAGCTTGATTAAATATATAATATGAATTATAATAATTTCAATCCCATATAGGTTTAATTATCCTATATGGTACAATACACAAGTATTGCAATTATATTAAAATCGTCCACTGCAATCCTGTTTATTAACGTACATTAACGTAAACGAATGGAAACTATTATATTATACTCAACTGCTGTAATATTGTATAATAACTCAAACGATAGATTGGACACTTAACTAAATCTTAATTGGATACATTAATATTATTCTCATTTAATGCAATTCTGTATAATTAAACTTTCATTTTTAACGTTTGTGTATCAGCTTTATTTGACTTTATAACTTTATACTTAACAGCTGTAATCACGTATACTAACATTAAAGCTTGTTTGAACGATATACTATTTTAATCATGTTTATGAGCGCAAAGGCTTAATTGTATTTTATACTATTTTATTTGATTGTACTATATACTATTTTATTCATGTATGTTAGCGTAAAGGCTTGATTGTACTATATACCATTTTATTCCTGTATGTTAGCGTAAAGGCTTGATTGTACTATATACCATTTTATTCCTGTATGTCAGCGCAAAGGCTTGATTGTACTATATACCATTTTATTCCTGTATGTTAGCGTAAAGGCTTAATTGTACTATATAACATTTTATTCCTGTATGTTAACGTAAACGCTTAATTGTACTATAGTCTTTTTTATTCCAGAACGTTAACGTTAAGGCTTGAGATTGTACTACATACTATTTTATTCCTGTATGTTAGCGTCAAGGCTTGATTGTACTATATAACATTTTATTCCTGTAATTTAGCGTAAAGGCTTAATTGTACTATATACTATTTTATTTCTGTATGGTAGCGTAAAGGCTTAATTGTACTATATACTATTTTATTCCTGTATGTTAGCGTAAAGGCTTGATTGTACTATATACCATTTTATTCCTGTATGTTAACGTAAAGGTTTGATTGTACTATATACTATTTTATTCCAGTACGTTATCGTAAAGGCTTGAGATTGTACTATATACTATTTTATTCCAGTACGTTAACGTAAAGGCTTGATTGTACTATAAACTATTTTATTCCTGTATGTTAGCGTAAAGGCTTGATTTTACTATATACTATTTTATTTGATTGTATTATATACTATTTTATTCCTCTATGTTAACGTAAAGGCTTGAATGTACTATACACTATTTTATTCCTGTATGTAAGCGCAAAGGATTGATTGTACTATATAATATCTTATTCCTGTATGTTAGCGTAAAGGCTTGAATGTACTATACACTATTTTATTCCTGTATGTAAGCGCAAAGGATTGATTGTACTATATACTATTTTATTCCTCTATGTTAGCGTAAAGGCCTGATTGTACTATATACTATTTTATTCCTGTATGTAAGCGTACAGGCTTGATTTTACTATATACTATTTTATTTGATTGTACTATATACTTATTTATTCCAGTACGTTAACGTAAAGGCTTGATTGTATTATATACCATTTTATTCATGTATGTAAGCGAAAAGGCTTGATTGTACTATATAATATTTTATTACTGTATGTAAGCGCAAAGGCTTGATTGTATTATATACTATTTTATTCCTGTATGTTAGCGTAAAGGCTTGATTGTACTATATACTATTTTATTTATGTATGTTAACGTAAAGGCTTGATTGGATTATATACTATTTTATTCCTGTATGTAAGCGCAAAGGCTTGATTGTACTATATACTATTTTATTCCTGTATGTAAGCGTAAAGGCTTGATTTTACTATAAACTATTTTATTTGATTGTACTATATACTTATTTATTCCAGTACGTTAACGTAAAGTCTTGATTGTATTATATACTATTTTATTCCTGTATGTTAGCGTAAAGGCTTGATTGTACTATATACTATTTTATTTATGTATGTTAACGTAAAGGCTTGATTGGATTATATACTATTTTATTCCTGTATGTAAGCGCAAAGGCTTGATTGTACTATATACTATTTTATTCCTTTATGTAAGCGCAAAGGCTTGATTGTATTATATACTATTTTATTCCTGTATGTTAGCGTAAAGGCTTGATTGTACTATATACTATTTTATTCCTGAATGTTAACGTAAAGGCTTGATTGTATTATATACTATTTTATTCCTGTATGTAAGCGCAAAGGCTTGATTGTACTATATACTATTTTATTCCTGTATGTTAGTGTAAAGGCTTGATTGTATTATACAATATTTTATTCCTGAATGTTAGCGTAAAGGCTTAATTGTACTAAATAACATTTTATTCCTGTATGTTAACGTAAACGCTTAATTGTACTATAGTCTTTTTTATTCCAGAACGTTAACGTAAAGGCTTGAGATTGTATTACATACTATTTTATTCCTGTATGTTAGCGTAAAGGCTTGATTGTACTATATACCATTTTATTCCTGTATGTTAGCGTAAAGGCTTAATTGTACTATATACTATTTTATTCCTGTATGGTAGCGTAAAGACTTAATTGTACTATATACTATTTTATTCCTGTATGTTAGCGTAAAGGCTTGATTGTACTATATACCATTTTATTCCTGTATGTTAACGTAAAGGCTTGATTGTACTATATACTATTTTATCCCAGTACGTTAACGTGAAGGCTTGAGATTGTACTATATACTATTTTATTCCTGTACGTTAACGTAAAGGCTTGATTGTACTATATACTATTTTATTCCTGTATGTTAGCGTAAAGGCTTGATTTTACTATATACTATTTTATTTGATTGTATTATATACTATTTTATTCCTGTATGTTAACGTAAAGGCTTGATTGTACTATATACTATTTTATTCCTGTATGTAAGCGCAAAGGATTGATTGAACTATATAATATCTTATTCCTGTATGTTAGCGTAAAGGCTTGATTGTACTATATACTATTTTATTCCTGTATGTTAGCGTCAAGGCTTAATTGTACTATATACTATTTTATTCCTCTATGTTAGCGTAAAGGCCTGATTGTACTATATACTATTTTATTCCTGTATGTAAGCGTACAGGCTTGATTTTACTATATACTATTTTATTTGATTGTACTATATACTTATTTATTCCAGTACGTTAACGTAAAGGCTTGATTGTATTATATACCATTTTATTCATGTATGTAAGCGAAAAGGCTTGATTGTACTATATAATATTTTATTACTGTATGTAAGCGCAAAGGCTTGATTGTACTATATACTATTTTATTCCTGTATGTTAGCGTAAAGGCTTGACTGTACTATATACTATTTTATTCCTGTATGTTAACGTAAAGGCTTGATTGTATTATATACTATTTTATTCCTGTATGTAAGCGCAAAGGCTTGATTGTACTATATACTATTTTATTCCTGTATGTTAGCGTAAAGGCTTGATTGTACTATATACTATTTTATTCATGTATGTTAACGTAAAGGCTTGATTGGATTATATACTATTTCATTCCTGTATGTAAGCGCAAAGGCTTGATTGTATTATATACTATTTTATTCCTGTATGTAAGCGTAAAGGCTTGATTTTACTATCAACTATTTTATTTGATTGTACTATATACTTATTTATTCCAGTAAGTGAACGTAAAGGCTTGATTGTACTATATACTATTTTATTCCTGTATGTAAGCGCAAAGGCTTGATTGTACTATATACTATTTTATTCCTTTATGTAAGCGCAAAGGCTTGATTGTACTATATACTATTTTATTCCTGTATGTTAGAGTAAAGACTTGATTGTACTATATACCATTTTATTCCTGTATGTTAACCTAAAGGCTTGATTGTATTATATACTATTTTATTCCTGTATGTATGCGCAAAGGCTTGATTGTACTATATACTATTTTATTCCTGTATGTTAGCGTAAAGACTTGATTGTATTATATACTATTTTATTCCTGTATGTTAACGTAAAGGCTTAATTGTATTTTATACTATTTTATTCCTGTATGTTAGCGTAAAGGCTTGAGATTGTACTATATACTTTTTTATTCCTGTATGTTAGCGTAAAGGCTTGATTGTACTATAAACTATTTTATTCCTGTATGTTAACGTAAAGGCTTGATTGTACTATATACTATTTTATTCCTGTATGTTAGCGTAAAGGCTTGATTGTACTATAGTCTATTTTATTCGGTACGTTAACGTAAAGGCTTGAGATTGTACTATATACTATTTTATTCCTGTATGTTAAAGTAAAGGCTTGATTGTACTATAGTCTATTTTATTCCAGTACGTTAACGTAAAGGCTTGAGATTGTACTATATATTTTTTATTCCAGTACGTTAACGTAAAGGCTTGATTGTACTATATACTATTTTATTCCTGTACGTTAACGTAAAGGCTTGATTGTACTATATACTATTTTATTCCTGTATGTAAGAGCAAAGGCTTGATTGTACTATATACTATTTTATTCCTGTATGTAAGCGCATAGGCTTGATTGTACTATATACCATTTTATTCCTGTATGTTAGCGTAAAGGCTTGATTGTACTATATACTATTTTATTCCTGTATGTTAACGTAAAGGCTTGATTGTATTATATACTATTTTATTCCTGTATGTAAGCGCAAAGGCTTGATTGTACTATATACTATTTTATTCCTGTATGTAAACGTAAAGGCTTGAATTACTATATACTATTTTATTTGATTGTACTATATACTTATTTATTCCAGTACGTTAACGTAAAGGCTTGATTGTACTATATACCATTTTATTCCTGTATGTAAGCGCAAAGGCTTGATTGTACTATATACTATTTTATTCCTGTATGTTAGCGCAAATGCTTGATTGTACTATATACTATTTTATTCTTGTATGTTAGCGTAAAGGCTTGATTGTACTATATACTATTTTATTCCTGTATGTTTACGTAAAGGCTTGATTGTATTATATACTATTTTATTCCTGTATGTAAGCGCAAAGGCTTGATTGTACTATATACTATTTTATTCCTTTATGTAAGCGCAAATGCTTGATTGTACTATATACTATTTTATTCCTGTATGTTAGCGTAAAGGCTTGATTGTACTATATACTATTTTATTCCTCTATGTTAGCGTAAAGGCCTGATTGTACTATATACTATTTTATTCCTGTATGTAAGCGTACAGGCTTGATTTTACTATATACTATTTTATTTGATTGTACTATATACTTATTTATTCCAGTACGTTAACTTAAAGGCTTGATTGTATTATATACCATTTTATTCCTGTATGTAAGCGAAAAGGCTTGATTGTACTATATAATATTTTATTACTGTATGTAAGTGTACTATATACTATTTTATTCCTTTATGTAAGCTCAAAGGCTTGATTGTACTATATACTATTTTATTCCTGTATGTTACCGTAAAGACTTGATTGTACTATATACTATTTTATTCCTGTATGTTAACCTAAAGGCTTGATTGTATTATATACTATTTTATTCCTGTATGTATGCGCAAAGGCTTGATTGTACTATATACTATTTTATTCCTGTATGTTAGCGTAAAGACTTGATTGTATTATATACTATTTTATTCCTGTATGTTAACGTAATGGCTTGATTGTATTATATACTATTTTATTCCTGTATGTTAACGTAAAGGCTTAATTGTACTATATACTATTTTATTCCTGTATGTTAGCGTAAAGGCTTGAGATTGTACTATATACTTTTTTATTCCTGTATGTTAGCGTAAAGGCTTGATTGTACTATAAACTATTTTATTCCTGTATGTTAACGTAAAGGCTTGATTGTACTATATACTATTTTATTCCTGTATGTTAGCATAAAGGCTTGATTGTACTATAGTCTATTTTATTCGGTACGTTAACGTAAAGGCTTGATATTGTACTATATACTATTTTATTCCTGTATGTTAAAGTAAAGGCTTGATTGTACTATAGTCTATTTTATTCCAGTACGTTAACGTAAAGGCTTGAGATTGTACTATATATTATTTTATTCCAGTACGTTAACGTAAAGGCTTGATTGTACTATATACTATTTTATTCCAGTACGTTAACGTAAAGGCTTGATTGTACTATATACTATTTTATTCTTGTATGTAAGCGCAATGGCTTGATTGTACTATATACTATTTTATTCCTGTAAGTAAGCGCAAAGGCTTGATTGTACTATATACCATTTTATTCCTGTATGTTAGCGTAAAGGCTTGATTGTACTATATACTGTTTTATTCCTGTATGTTAACGTAAAGGCTTGATTGTATTATATACTATTTTATTCCTGTATGTAAGCGCAAAGGCTTGATTGTACTATATACTATTTTATTCCTGTATGTAAACGTAAAGGCTTGAATTACTATATACTATTTTATTTGATTGTACTATATACTTATTTATTCCAGTACGTTAACGTAAAGGCTTGATTGTACTATATACCATTTTATTCCTGTATGTAAGCGCAAAGGCTTGATTGTACTATATACTATTTTATTCCTGTATGTTAGCGCAAAGACTTGATTGTACTATATACTATTTTATTCTCTTATGTTAGCGTAAAGGCTTGATTGTACTATATACTATTTTATTCCTGTATGTTTACGTAAAGGCTTGATTGTATTATATACTATTTTATTCCTGTATGTAAGCGCAAAGGCTTGATTGTACTATATACTATTTTATTCCTGTATGTTAGCGTAAAGGCTTGATTGTACTATATACCATTTTATTCCTGTATGTTAACGTAAAGGTTTGATTGTATTATATACTATTTTATTCCTGTATGTAAGCGCAAAGGCTTGATTGTACTATATACTATTTTATTTATGTATGTTAGCGTAAATGCTTGAGATTGTACTATATACTTTTTTATTCCTGTATGTTAGCGTAAAGGCTTGATCGTACTATAAACTATTTTATTCCTGTATGTTAACGTAAAGACTTGATTGTACTATATACTATTTTATTCATGTATGTTAGCGTAAAGGCTTGATTGTACTATAGTCTATTTTATTCAAGTACGTTAACGTAAAGGCTTGAGATTGTACAATATACTATTTTATTCATGTATGTTAGCGTAAAGGCTCGATTGTACTATAGTCTATTTTATTCCAGTACGTTAACGTAAAGGCTTGAGATTGTACTATATACTATTTTATTCCTGTATGTTAAAGTAAAGGCTTGATTGTACTATATACTATTTTATTCCAGTACGTTAACGTAAAGGCTTGAGATTGTACTAAATACTATTTTAATTCCAGTACGTTAACGTAAAGGCTTGATTGTACTATATACTATTTTATTCCTGTATGTTAGCGTAAAGGCTTGATTGTACTATATAACATTTTATTCCTGTATGTTAGCGTAAAGGCAAATTTAACTATGCAACATTGTCTGGTAAAAACGTATATGCCACGAGTCAATAATATGACATGTATGTGTCATTCATTTCTACTTATATAAACCAGAAAGAAATATGCTAATATACGAAAATAATACAGATTTGAAGTTAAATGTTTTAATGTTAACTTAGAACAGATGCAATATTTGTAATATATATTATGAAATATGTATGCAAAAGTTGAGATACCTGTTAATATCACGATTTTACAAAACTAATGCGTTGTTAAATTTTAATCAAATTTTTTGATATATGGACGCTTTATGTGAATATTTCAAAATACCTATCCCCTTTTCATTCAAACATAACAGTATAGCTTCTTATTTTTCACATATCAAACTATTTCAAATCTAAATTTTTTGTTTTACGTGTTATTATCTATCATTAGCGAATATTTGTCGTTCAAACCATTAATTCAACAGACGAATTACATTATATTTTAATTTTGTGTTCCGCTAATAACTGTTATTTTTGTTTGCTCAATAATAATTTAAAATGTACATTTATTATTGATATACGATTGTTCACACAAATATGCCATTTGATGTTTGTATTGACATTTAATTTCATATGGTTATACCAATAATAATGTTGTGAAATATGAAACTTTGTGTAATCTGTCAGATGGTTTGCGTGACAAATAATGTTTTCATACATTTAAAACAAAAAATTGGCAAATCGAGTCTATGAAAAGTTCAATTCAATTCAATTTCATTGGCATACTTTCAACAAACAGAATACCTTTTGCCATTTATAATATATATAAATCATAAGGTCAATGTGTCAAATAACATATTACTCTATTTATAGTTTTGAATTTTTAATGTTCATGTGGAAATTAACAATATTAACAAATCCAAGCAGTCTTTCTCTTTTTTGTTAATAATGTTAAAAACATTTATGAGAATGGATCAAGCCATACATATTTACAACGTGCACCGTAGTCAAATAAATAAAATTGGTTTTATCTTCAACGTTATTGCTGTACACAATGATTTGTACACATGTAAAGAAAATATAATATAATTGAATATACTGCTTTGATTCAGCCATTGTTAATTATACTACAGTAACTGTATTTTCAATATATTTTTTTTAAATATTTATCGTTGATACATTTAAGAATATTAAAGCCCCAAACCATGATTGTGAATAATATCCAAGCAAATAGAAAGGTATTACATATATCACCATGGCTCAACTCGACTTTCTAAATATATTTTTTTTATTTTAGATGATATACGCAGATGTTCTCGATGAGTTTGCAGAATCTAGAACACCACATACCAATAACCAAGGGTATAACAAGTCGGTGATAATTATCCGTCCCTCCAAAATGAAACCCTAGAGGGGTAATGCCGATTGTGATAAAGAAAATATTATAGCCGTACGTGAGACCTATTTATGACAATGATAATAACATAATTCATTAAGCAACTTAAGCCTCCGGTCCATAATATATAATTACATTTTCGTCATATATACTGAAATATGACAACAGCGTTACAAATATTAAAAAGTTTATTTATAGATAGATACCAATTGATTTGCATTTGATTAATGTTAAGTGATTGGAAAAATAAATTATATTAAATACTTTAAAAACTACTTTAAATACTCATTAATCTGTAAAATGAATTTAAATTGATGTTAACATTCAAAATATTGAAAATATATCCGCTGCGTAAACCTTCATAAAAGGAACATTTCATCCATACATGGTATTCACCTTCAACTTCCCTAGCTATACAAGATAAAAAAAACAGTTTTGGGTAATAAAGCTGTCCTTTATCTAAGAAACTGTGTGTTATATTCTGTTAAACCAGATATATGATTCACGTAAGACGTTAATCAATTATTTTAACGCTCTATACTGTTGCTGCTATTTTGTTTCAGAAACTTGTGTTAATCAATAACAATATGCATGCTTAAGGATACAGCATTAGTGTACGGAATATAGAGCAAACATATGGATAACTTTTTATATTTCAGCATGTATGTGGAACAATGCTCTGATACTAGTCGTGCACCGTATTGTGTGTATGTATAAGAAATTCGCTGAAATTAATGCATATAAGCAAATAAAATTAAGTAGACAATGAACTGAAAGATAATAACTGCATCTCTAATAACATAATACTTGATTGTTTGATACAAAGAGAAACATATGTTCAGCAAAAGACGTAATAGTTAATTAACACAATCATCACAACAATCGAAAAATATTTATTTAACTTTAACTGTATTAGAAGATACATCAAACGTACCAATAAAATAACCAAAACCAAACATACGTAGTCATATGGTAATGCGAATACATGACGATCCAACTGAAGATATAGGAGGCACATCACATATCTTTATTACCAGAAAAATAAACATGGGATTAAAGTGTATGTTTTCCCCTTTTTGAGTGCTTCGCAGTATCCAACCAATCCATCCACAGCTGTCTACCTATTTGATAAAACGAAGAGATATTTCTGACACATTCAGACAAAATTAAGAAAAAAAATTCCATCAGGAGACGTATCATTTAAAAGACATTTCCATAGCAACAGCTTATCAACATCATAATAAATACAATACAGACGTATATACAGAGGGGTTGACATGATGGTCACCACCTCAGAATGATTCAATAGTAAATACCGCCACCGGGGAGGTCAAACCTGGTTAACCCAACGTTGCTCTTTACTCTGTACCCCGCCGTGTAAATAAAAATGTCACCACCGAGAGATGTATTAACCTGTCTTGAGATTATTCGTAGACATAAGCTTGAAAAATCCAAATTTCAACCTTAGATTTCCAGTTTACCCTGACATACAGAATATTTGTAATGTTTGACTTATGATTTAGGTGTCCCTCCATGCCTGCAAAATTTGGTCTATGAATATTCTAAAGAATGGTTGTGAATACCAGCCTAGAATATTCTCTGAATAATACATTAACTAATTGTTTTCAGACACAATATGCTATTAGTGAAATTAAACATGTAAGCACACATAAAAAGCACACCATAAAGTTTGTTTTTAATCTGTGATGCGTTTTCAACATATACACTATTTGTGAAGTACGTTGTATTGTTTGTACTAGATATTCGCCATTCTAAATTGTATTAAATAATATTCAAACGTGTATACACTATCTTTTCATAAGACGTATAAGCAGTGTTTTATAGAGAGATAAATAAATATACTTGATGTATTTTATAATATATGTATGTAATGAGAAACATTATATGTTTAATGTTACAAATAAAAAAATCTTGAATCTTACTTTTTATACACGGTAATAAAAAGACAATGTTTGTAAACAAAGCAGTGTAACAAATTTAAGAATTACAAAGTCCTTTGACAATTGCTAATGGATAAGCGCTTGATACCGATGATGTATTATGTAAATACATTTGTAATTATCGACAATCTGCTTTGTTAAGTGAAACAACTGATTACGACAGCGTGATTAGATAAGCTTGGATCTCCCTGAATCCTTTTCTGTTTTAAAACTTAAGAAAACTGTTTCTTATAAGAAGACTGTGCATTGTCACAATATTTGGTTATCACTTTCAATAACTGTAAGAAAGTACGTCATCTGGAGTTACATTTTTAACCACGAACATAGGGTTATATTAAACGGTATTTTCAATTTTTTTCTCTGTACTACTATTTCTGTATTGAATACGTTTGCTTCTTTGTTATCTTCTAAACGTTGTACTTGATATACTACTCAGATTTGGTATCTTAATTGAATCTATAACTCATACTCATTTGATAAAATCTTTGAAATGTATTTGCAATATATCAAATTGTTATAGTGCACCTGGGGATTTGGATCTCACAGTTATGCAATAGAAAATTATACTAAAGGTGTGGACAATTTGATATTATGATATTAAAATGGTTGGTAAAATGTAGGTTTAATTTCACTAAATAACAGGAAAGTTGAATACTGTGTATATACATTATAAATACGTTAAATAATTGTGTAAATGTATAAAATATATACAACCTAAACGCTTATAAATTTCTTTTTGGAAGAAGAGAAAGATAGTAGGATGCTATGTTAGAGTAAGTATTTAATTTTGAATGCAGATAGTCGCATTACACTTGGTGGATAATACTTTCAATGGTACATCAATACAATCAAATGCGTTTTGCATGTATGCATGCTTTTTGATAAAGTAAATAGGACATACGGTAATGCTGGAATATAATGTTACTCGTGTTCACCCATCAACCCAATATTTACACTTGAATACATGACCATATAAATATATTAATATCAAAATTGAAATATTATTCTCGGAAACTTCATATCAAGTAGTTAAATACGTCTTATACATAACTGGCTGGTTCAAGATAGTTTTAAAATTAGGGGGAAACATCTCTTAAACTGCAATTGTTTATTTATTTAAATTATTTTTATCAAACCATAAAAACTAATGAAAATGAAATATGTGTTACACCTACAGGCCTGCAACTTCAATTTTGCACCATGTAAATGTATGCTTGTTAGATAAAGGGTTAAGTGAAAATTGTCCTTTTGTCCCTTTACATCCTTCTTTAAAATTATGCTTGCAAATAGCTTGATAAAGATTTATGATCAAATAAATACAAGAATGCAGAAACTTAAAGTGTTAGTTTTGTAGTGGAGTTTTCAATTATTCCGAACACATTTCTTTTTATCTTGCATTTTTGGCAATATCGAATCTTCTTCAGATGACTTGCTATTAATTAATACGTTAAAAACAGTCCAGCTATTTATGAACATTATTCCCAAACTGGACATTTCATCACTCCGGAAAACACCAACATCATTACTAGTGAACACAATCGTATCAAGAGAAAGGGCAATGAAGCAATCGCCATTCCAAAACAGGGTCGAGGCCCTGGATTTACATCCAATATACAACACTTATTTTTTTATGTAACGTGACAAGATTGGGTCAGTTAACCAATAACGAGCCAGTTAAAAGAGACGAATAGATATCGCCTTAAAATTCTAGGTAAACACAACAATGTTCCGAATAATGAAAAAACTCGACTAGAAATGAAAAGGCTGATATAGGATAGCGTTCAAATGAGTTAATATGTTTCATTATATTCGATTATGATGTTTAGAATCAATAATGTTTTAACAGTACCTAAAACGAATTAACTGTGATATTCATATCCGATATTAAAAGAATATTATCTCTGTTTAATGAATGGTGCACATACTTACCACTTTTAATATCTATTGCATAATATCAACAGTGGGCAAATAATATTTTTGCTTAGATATATGTTACTTTTGTCTGCTCATTCAAGCTGCTTGTTGTAAAATAATTTGTATTACATGTAATATTTACATATACGGTGACTGGTAACATTCGTAACACGTACAGTAGGTATAACAATTTCGAAGACTAGGTTGCATTGTCGTATAGACACCGCCATGTTTATGAATACAGGTTTTAATAATAGAAGAAGGATAATTTATCGATTTTGCTTACTTCAGATATCCATGCATGCCAGTTTTATAGATATGTGATAACAATTAAAACGTCAATCTTTGAGATTTATATTCGTTTTATCTCAAAAGCTCTGCCTTTTTTTGTCATGAGCTCCAACGACATCCATTAAATTAGGTGCTCTGAAGATAATTCTGAAAGTTTTTATTGGTATTAACCTTGTGAAAGCTGTGTACTTTGAAAGCTAGGTCTTTTGTTAGACATTTATGTTTTAAGTATTATTTGAGTAAATATTTGAATGAAATACTGATTAAATGAGTTTGATGTTTGTATATTTCATTTCTGTATTTCTGCCCAGCATCTGGTGTTGTGGTTTTAGATTCCGACCATTCCGATTTGTACGTTTGTGCTTGTTATCCTACATTTTAGGATTTAAAATAAAACGCCCAAGAAACAGTGTCAAGCGAATGATTTCGTGCATATTCCAAGCAAAATTGTGAATGTTTTAAAAAAAAAAAACATCGTTAATGGTATTCAGATGTGTGTGGCTTTAAATATCTCACTGTTTAAATAGTTGTTTCCAAATACTTCTCCAATAAAAGACACTTAGTAAAAACTTAAAGCAATCAATTATTTTAATTATATCGCGGAAACTTCTTAAAAAGAAAAAAGTCTATTTTAATATTTCATTTGAAAGTCGAATGGCTATTTTTCATTATGCTGATCACCTAGACATGTGTAATACGACTGGCAATGTTTAATGATAAACGAAATGTGCAGTAGTTGTGAAAGATCTAATTAATGCATCAATTAAAATATTGCTACCTGTTATTCATTTCATGTTAAAAATATGTTTTTATTCAATATAAACATGAAATATTAAAGAATGTATCAATGAATTAACTATTGATATCAATCGGTTCCCGTACGGTTTTATACCGAAATAATCCGCCCTTTGAATATATTTGGAATTTCCGTGATATTGTTCATCACGAATACAACAAATTATGTCCGATTCATCGTTAGCAATATGAATGCGAGGTTTAATTTCATTAATCCATGTTTTATTTACAAATATCATGCGATCAATTTGCGGGAATTATGTATTTTATTTCTCCGATTTAACTAAGCGTGTTATAGCAAAAATATGTTTCCTTTGCAGTAGTTTTGTTTTGTGTTTTTAGAATATTTATATTTTTTATTATTATCTGAATGAGGAGATGATTATGTTTTATAGTGAAAAATCAATTCTTCCAAATGAGTTAGCATTCCATTTGTCGGATTTAATTGGAATATAAATATATTTAAATGAATGATGATTCTAGATATTTCAGATAATAAATGTCATCTTCTTTAATGATTTGCCATAATTCTTCTTATCAATTATTATCTGAAAGTAACCGTTGCATAGTTACTGAATATGATTCTATTCATGTTCAATAGTTTTCAATTTAGCTTTCATTAATTGTCAATTTCAATTTAATTATCATGAAATTATTTGATATGTTTAATCTGATATTTATAATTTAGCTTTAAATTTTCCATGTTTTTATTTTGTTTTAGGTATGATATTCCCTGAACAAAGTTTTAAGAATAAATGAATTATAATGAAATGTGATGAAAGACGTATATTCTGATTTATTGAGCGATACAATTCGTCGAAGATTGTAAAGGTATAGACAAATGCTTGTGTATATTGTTTTTGGTCAAGAAAAATTAGTTAGTTAAATTTCAAAAAACTGTTCTTGAATGGACTTTTACAAGACATAATTTTAGAATAAATGTCACACTACGATACTCCGCACGTAATTAAAACATTATTTATTGAATGAATGTCACAGTATTATACATTGTTGTTGAATTAGACGGTATATTTCACTGTGTTATATCAAAGATACCAGGACGACTATTTATTGAATGAATGTCACAGTATTTTGCATTTTGTTGAATAATACGGTATACTTCACTGTGTTACATCAAAGATACCAGGACGACTATTTACTGAATGAATGTCACAGTATTTTACATTGTTGTTAAATAAGATGGTATACTACACTGTGTTGTATCAAAGTTATCAGTTCGGCTATTTATTGAATGAATGTCACATTTTTACAATGTTTGAACAAGATGGTATACTACAATGTGTTGCATCAAAATTATCAATACTTTTATTTATTGAATGAATGTCACACTATTTAACATTGTTGTTGAATAAGTTATCATAATATTATTTATTGAATGAATGTCACACTATTTTACATTATTGTTGAATAAGGCGGTATACTTCACTGTGTTGCATCAAAGTTAACATTATATTATTCATTGAATGAATGTCATACTATTTTACATTGTTGTTAAATAAGGCGGTATACTACATTGCGTTGCATCAAAGTAATCATAGTATTATTTACTGAATGAATGTCACAGTATTTTTTACATTGTTTTTGGAAAAGACGATATACTACACAGCGTTGCATCAACATTATCAATACTATTATTTATTGAATGAATGTCCCAGTATTTTACATTGTTGTTGAATAAGGCGGTATACTACACTGCGTTGCATCAACATTATCAATACTATTATTTATTAAATGAATGTCACAGTATTTTACATTGTTGTTGAAAAAGACGGTATACTACACTGCGTTGTACTAAAGTTATCAATAATAGTATTTATTGAATGAATGTCACAGTTATTGATAGTGTTGTTGAATAAGCAGTATACTACACGTTTTGCCTCAAAGTTATCTTTGATATTACTTATTGAATGAATGTCACAGTATTTTACAGTGGTTGTCGGATAAGATGTTAATGAATTACTTTATTAATACTAGTATTAATTGAATGAATAGTGCTTGTGCTTATTCAATGCCTTTCACTATGCTTCAAATTGTAATTTATTTATGAAATGATTTATTGCATGACTATGACTGTGCTTATGATTATCACCATGAATTTGAACTTGAGTTTATCAATACGATGAAATATTGAATGCCTATCTTTGTGATGTACACTGTAGTTTATTAATATTATTATTCATAATTTGAATGCAAATCAATCTGCTTTGCATTGTCGTTTATTTATAAGGTGATTAATGATTTTTAAATGGTTATCAGTGTTATTTATACTGTAGTTTAATGATAAGGTATATTTATTGAGTACAGTGTTTATTGAATGGTTACAATAATGCTTTCTCTGTACTAATATGTTGCATCTGGACTTACTGAATACATATGACAATGTGTTACATCGTAGTTAATTCGTCAAATATTTAATTGAATTTGGACGAAATGCATTTGATTAAGAGCGCACATGGCTTTACTCGCTTGATAATTGACAAATATATATCTAATTATATACATTATTCTGTATACAAGATATAAAACGAAATGTTTAATTTTTAAATTTTTACCTACAAAAATAATATATTTTGATCTAACAAAATAGCAACAAAAAAACAACAGCAACAGTAAACAACTATGTACTGCTGCAATTTTGAAACATTTATGACAATCAATGTTCCTCTTATAAGTGTTTCCCATTTTCTTCCCGATGTGTGTTTCGCGTTTTTTTCTAATGACTGTTAAATAATATACTTGTGAGTGTCTCAAGATTTCCCCCAATTAAATTTAACAGTTCATGTTACTACAGCTAATTACAATTTCTGAGAAAATTGCTTTGTTTCAATTGATAACATGCTTTAATTTGTCTTGATGGAAATGTTATTCGCGAACAGCAGTAATTAACTATATTATACTTTTCTATCGGATTGCAATATTCAATAGCTTCAGGCATGATTGCATTTATTTCTTTGAGATTACATAGGTGGTAACTTAATTTATAGTTTAACCAGCAGATAATGACAAATACTCATACCAAATATCATATAGGATCATCAAACTTTATTTGGCACTCGTTTTATTAAGGTCTCACTACATAGTTGAGTTTGTACTATGTTCTTTTAAAATAAGGTTTATGATTATTCTACATAGTATGTAATCATAGCAAAAAATGCATAATAACTAGTAGGTTGACCACCTTGTGTATTTTAATCACTGTGCAAAGATACCCAAAGATTTTTTTTGAACAGCAAATGCAACAAGTCACATTTTTAACACTAGTGATGTCTTATTGCAAGTATATGCTATGTCAACCTTTGCTTTACTCATCGACAGCAAGAAATCACAGTCCCTATGAACCATTTAAAAATACTTCTTTTGTTTAAGTACAAGAATCATGTTACCGTTGCAAAAAGGGGCGTAACTGTGTAGTGAAACCATAAGTGCGTAAGGGAACACTTAATTTAATTGATTTCCTATTCAAAAGTTTAAATGGCTTTGTTGCAAATTCAAATGGCTAATTCTTAGTGATATCAGGTTTACGTCCATTAGCGTAATGATCAAACTGAAATTTGAGTGCATATTCCATGGGATTAGTTGGAAAATATGTGGTACTTGGATGCATGCAAGCTCAGCTATTCAAATGAAGATCATGTGTTCATGTCTTTGAATATAGAAATGGTTTCTCTTTTCTCTCTATCCTGTATTTTTTACTATAATAAAGTAATTCGTCCCATTGGAGAAATAAGGTACGTAATTTTATATCATACTCTTGGTACCTTTCTTCACCAATGGGTGGTATCATTTATTTTGATACTGTTTAAAGTTTAAAGAAAATACGAGTATAGCAACATAAATAATGTTTGTGTCGATATGTGATATATGGTCCGTGCCTTTTTACCATATACGTTTACAAAACTACCACAGCAGCAGCATAAATTTTGTTAACTACAACATCGCCTCGCAAAGCTATACAAAGCATGGCTTGTATCATTATACATATATAATATTTGAAAAAGAAGAGTATATTTTTGGAGCATAAAAAGCAATTATGGTTTTATTTTGGTTATTAAATATTCAACACCCTTTACCACTGATAAACAATAGTAGTTTCAACTAGTGACTCTGGTGGATTTTGGAAAGTAACTGGTGCCCACACTAGTCCTCTAGCGATGTATTAGTCTGTAGAACGGACCAAGCATTTCCAAATTGTTCCGTTAAAAAGCAATGTTGGGAAAACCTTATTTTAGCATGTTGCTTGGCCAGTTGCTTCAACTGAAAGTTTTAATGAGGTCACAGTTTAATAAGCGTTCAATTGCTATGAATTGGTGGACAGGCATATAATTCCCTGCTTTTTTTGTGGTTAAAAGACCGTATTCGGGAGATATCAGGTTCTAGGATAGACGAAGAAATTTATAGAATATACAAAAAGATTCATATTAATAAAAAAACACATACTTGGAACCGGTATAGTTCGGAAAGTTCTTTGATAATTGGAATTATTGTCCCGTCTGACTGAAAGCCCTGGTTACACCTATACACAATTTAGGTTAGAGAAGTGACAAGTAGCCCGAGTGCTTGGTTATTATATATTTGAATACATTTTAAAAGTACTGGCGATAGTGAATGAGTATTTAAAAATAGATCAGATTCAGTGTATATGTATTGAAACTTGGATAAATTATGGATTTTGTTATGAATTTAAGACTTTCAAATAATACAGTTTTCTTTACTTCTAGTCATTGAAAAGAGCATAAATATGCACCGTTGGACAGAAGGATGCGTTGATTTTTTTTGTGATTAATACAATGGCATATATTCACATGAATCTCCAAGCGGTGATACATCTGTAGTTTAAATACATGTAGAATAAAGCGTGTCACATATTTACAAAGAACCGCTGGTCATTTTGACGAGCAATATAGCAGTAACAATTTTTTTTCGTTGTTATATTTAGGTAGACGGTTACTTTGAAATGGAAGGAAATTTTGTCCACTAATTTTAAGTTAAATATCTTCTTTAATACATATTATTGACATTTTTATGAAATTTCTTTTCAAACTACACATATTAACTTATTGAACAGAAATAAAAAAAATAAAGGGAAGTAATAAACCCTTAAAAACAAGAGTTTTAACTAGGTTGGCCCTTTATGGATATTTAGTATCTTTTAAAGTAATCCGGCTCAAAAAATAGAATTTACTGTTATTCCATAGTATTCCGATGTAAAAATCAAAATCGTCTAACTGGACTCAAATAAACCCTAGCCCCTTCATTTGAACAAATATGAAACCGCTACTCATTTGGACCATTTGTACGAAATAGGAACGAATTTGGTTGGACAGTTCTTGAGAAGAAGATTTTTTTAAAATTCACTATTCAATCTCTTTTTGGACCCCTGCTGAGCCCTTATGGGTATTAAATCCCTTATACAGGACCATGTCTCAACAGTTATGACTAAACAATGTTAAAGACCTCAAGATAATTGAAATTACACGTAAAATATGTGAGAAAAACAGAATTGTCTGTTTTCCCATAGTATTCATATTTATAGGGGACATTTAAAACCAAAATTATTATTAACACATTTGCTCATCAGTTTTTGGAAAGACGACCTTTTAAATTTAATCCTCTTTTTTTGTCCCTGCTTTATATCAAATCCCCTTTAAAGGACACTGTCTAAACTGTTGTGTCTAAGCAATGCGCAAAACATGACGATAACTGAAAAAAAATACCTAAAATTGATCCTTGCCGCCCCTTTACTTTGAACAAATTTGAAATCATTCATACCAAATATGAACAAATTGGGTGGTTCTTGAGAAGAAGATTTTTAAATTTAAAGTTCCCTGTGTTAAACTAACATATCCCCGGGGCAGGGCCAATTTCACCCTAGGTTCATGACTTGGACACACATGATAGAAACTCATTTGATGATACTACATGTATCAAAGCTCCAGACCTTGCAATTTTTATAGGCCCCTCCTTGCCCTTTATTGATATCAAATGCCCTTAAAGGAACCTTGCCTCAACTGTTTTGTCTAAGCAATGCTCCAGATATGATGATAATTTAAATGATATCTTAAATAGATAAGAAAAACAGAATTTTCCATTTTTTCATTATATGCCTATGTAAAAATCAAAGTCCCATTATTCGGCCCCAATCAATCCTAGCCCCTTTATTTGAACAGTTTGGAACTCTTAGTTAGAGAGAAAATTTATATCAAATATGAACAAATACGGCTGGATAGTTCTTGAGAAGAAGATTTTTAAATGTAAATTTCCCTATGTTAAACTGACATGTCCCCGGGGCAAAGCCAATTTTGACACTAGGCCATGGCTTAAACAAAGATACAAATTCATTAGATGGTACTACATGTAAAATATTAAAGCTCCAATCCTTGCTTTTGGAGAAAAAGATTTTTGAAATTTGAGAAAAAAAAACACTAATAAACCCCTGGAGCGGGGCCAAATTTGACCCCAGGGAAATCATTTAAACAAAATTTAGAAAGCATTCTTCACATAAAATTTGTCAAGTGGTTTCAGAGAAGAAGTCGTTTGAAGCAATTGTTAACGGATACACGGACGGACAAAGAGTAATCACAATTGCTCTTGAGCCTTCCGGTCAGATGAATCTTTGAATCTGTTATTACCATAATGCTTTCAGTTTGATATAATCTTTTTTTAATATTTCACAACCATTTTATGCCATTGAAAGCTAACATACGATCAGTTGACCTTATCGCTCTTTTCTGATATTCTAAAAGGCTAAACAGTACACGAACACATCCATCTCCGCAAGTAACGGGTAAATTTCCCTTGAACCAATTAGTGGTCAGAGACGAATGACAATGAGACACGATGTCGTTTATCAGTCATCCGGGAGACTGTGGGTGACCGGTGTGGATGCGAACTCACGACACACAGATTGATAGCCAGGCGCGCTACTGATTGAGATATTTGGGCCCGGCTTAGAATATGGTCAAACAGTTACATGCACTTCGTTTTTTTCCCCGTTTTTATATTCCCGTCTGGACTATTTATAAATAGTGCCAGTTTGGTTAAACATTTATTTTAGGTATCACATCAGTATTAATGCCATCAAAATAAACAATTCTTTTTAAAACAAATTTTATGCGTATGCAATCCATAGAACACATACGGCAACATCGTGAGCTGAGTCATGGCTTAAAACAATTATTTCTATCCTTTAACTATATCGAATTATAACCAACTGCAGTTCTATATTTAAACATGACTGCAGGCTACGTCATCTATTATACTGTCTGCAAACTTGATTTATTTTGTTTTGTATGCAGATGATATTCTATAGACGTAATTATCGACAAGGTCTTAAAATCCTCTACATTTCAAGTAATCTTTGGAGATGTAATATTTCAATTTATCGAATTTTCTACTATAAAATGTTTATTAGTTCTAAACATGCAGCTATTAATTGCTAAGCAAACGCAAAATCAAATAATCTTTATATATGGTTTTGTATTTTGCGCAGGGCCGGAAATGTCTCGACTGACGTATATTGATACAGCAGTATGTTAAGAGGCATTAAATCTTAAGTGAGAGTGTTTATCTTGCGGCGTTTTGTTCGTAATCACGGTACATAATCTGATCATTGGACAATTCATTAAATTAAACTGCTTAAATTACCACGATTCAATTAAGTTCACACTTTAAAAAAATATAGATAAAATATATAAAGGACGTGCAAACGAGATATACAAAGGAATCATTTTCAATTAAATTTTGTATGTATCATGCCATAACGTAGTCCCTTGGTAATTTTGAACAAACACACACGTGTTTTGAACGTTTGAAAACAGACAGTTATAAAAAAATGGATGTACGATTATATATAATTACAATCAAGGTCTCACTTAAGAATTACCTCCCTTACATGACGGTATTCTAACGCCAAAGAAATTAGAGCTGTGTAAAGCGGTTGGGCAATTGTTTTATTTAAAATGCATAAATGACATAATTCTTTGTTCACATGGGAACATAAGGACATTTTCATGATTTCTGCAAAGTTTGGGTGACATTGGAAACTATTTGATGAAGCTACAACAGTTTAACGATGCGTAGTGATACACTGCAACAAATGGGCAGAATTGTCAAAAATGAAGAGGTGCATCAAACCATCGAAATTAGGAAAAAGCAACCTGATCAACCCCACTTTTAATTATTATGCATGTATCTGTGTCAATATTTACCTCATATGAAAACATCTACCTGAAATATGGAATTTACCGTGAATTGAGGTGAGATATTCCCCGTGCTTCCGTATTATAAAGCACTGGTCCAATAATTTACGTGCAACGCATCTTTATACGTCACAATGGAGATATCAAATATTGATAAAGTAATGCTAAATCACTCTTACATACAGATGTTTTCTTATTTATGATTCAATTATGTAGATACTAATTTAAACTCCTTTCATATGTAATTCAAAAAAGGGTAATATATATTTATACAGACATGGTATACATCTATACAAATAGTCATGCATTATACATATATAAGGTTTTTAAAAAATATATATTATATATCAATATAGACGACGTACCAGGTAAATACAGTTTATCACGGTTGCAAACAGAAACTGGTGGAAGATAAGATAAAACTAGAACTGACAGATATGCACGTGTGTGTTGCAACTGCTATATTGATACTTTTACAGATGATTACCTGTTTATGATTGTCCACTGTATAGAACAATTCATACACGTAAACGGCATTAACACACAATGCAAAGTTTGTATAAATTCGCTGAACTATTAAACTATAGAAAATCAATTCAAGAAGCAAAGGAACTATGATTATAGAGATTTTGACGTCAGTTGAATTAAAAATATAATAATTTTATGAACAATTATAAAGTGAAAAAATAGTGTGTGTACAATTGAAATATATAGTGTTTAGAACTAGTGTGTGTACAACTGAAATAATGTGTATATAATATGAAATATATAGTGTCGAGAACAAATGTGTGTACAATTGAAATATATAGTGTCGAGAAATAATGTGTGTACAATTGAAATATCTAGTGTCGACTTATAATGTGTGAACAATTGAAATATCTAGTGTCGAGAAAAAATGTGTGAACAACTGAAATATATAGTGTCGAGAAAATAATGTGTGTACCATTGAAATATCTAGTGTCGAGGTATAAAGTGTGTCAAATTGAAATATATAGTGTAAAAGAAATGTGTACAATTGAAATATCCAGTGTCGAGGTATAATGTGTGTACAATCAAAATATCTAGTGTCGAGAAATAATGTGTGTACACTTGAATATATAGTTTCAAAAAATAATGTGTGTACAATTGAAATATCTTGTGTCGAGAAATAATGTGTGTACAATTGAAATATCTAGTGTCGAGAAAACAATTGTGTGCAACTGAAATATATAGTGTCGAGAAATAATGTGTGTACCATTGAAATATCTAGTGTCGGGTTATAATGTGTGTACAATTGAAATATATAGTTTCGAGTTATAATGTGTGTATTATTAAAATATCTAGTGTCGAGAAACAATGTGTGTACAATTGAAACATAAAGTGTCGAGAAATAATGTGCATGCCATTGAAATATATAGTGTCGACTTATAATGTGTGTACAATCGAAATATCTAGTGTCGAGAAATAATGTGTGTAAAATTGAATATATAGTGTCGACAAATAATGTGTGTACAATTGAATATATAGTGTCGAGAAATAATGTGTGTACAATTAAAATATCTTGTATCGGGAAATAATGTGTGTACAATTAAAATATCTAGTGTCGAGAAATAATGTGCGTACAATAGAAATACTATTGTCGAGAAATGATGTGTGTACAATCGAGAAATGATGTGTGTACAATTGAAATATCAAGTGTCGAGAAATAATGTGTGTGCAATTGAAATATCTTGTATCGGGAAATAATGTGTGTACAATTAAAATATCCAGTGTCGAGAAATAATGTGCGTACAATTGAAATATCTAGTGTCGAGAAATAATGTGTGTGCAATTAAAATATCTAGTATCGGGAAATAATGTGTGCACAATTGAAATATCAAGTGTCGAGAAATAATGTGTGTACAATTAAAATATCTTGTATCGGGAAATAATGTGTGTACAATTAAAATATCTAGTGTCGAGAAATAATGTGCGTACAATAGAAATACTATTGTCGAGAAATGATGTGTGTACAATCGAGAAATGATGTGTGTACAGTTGAAATATCAAGTGTCGAGAAATAATGTGTGTACAATTGAAATATCTTGTATCGGGAAATAATGTGTGTACAATTAAAATATCCAGTGTCGAGAAATAATGTGCGTACAATTGAAATATCTAGTGTCGAGAAATAATGTGTGTGCAATTAAAATATCTAGTATCGGGAAATAATGTGTGCACAATTGAAATATCAAGTGTCGAGAAAAATGTGTGTACAACTGAACTATCTAGTGTCGAGAAATAATGTGTGTTCAATTGAAATATAAAGTGTCGAGTTATAATGTGTGTACAATTGAAATATCTAGTGTCGAGAAATAATGTGTGTTCAATTGAAATATAAAGTGTCGAGTTATAATGTGTGTACAATTGAAATATCAAGTGTCGAGAAATAATGTGTGTACAATTGAAATATCTTGTATCGGGAAATAATGTGTGTACAATTAAAATATCCAGTGTCGAGAAATAATGTGCGTACAATTGAAATATCTAGTGTCGAGAAATAATGTGTGTACAACTAAAATATCTAGTATCGGGAAATAATGTGTGCACAATTGAAATATCAAGTGTCGAGAAATAATGTGTGTACAACTGAACTATCTAGTGTCGAGAAATAATGTGTGTTCAATTGAAATATAAAGTGTCGAGTTATAATGTGTGTACAATTGAAATATCTAGTGTTGTGAAATAATATGTGTTCAATTGAAATATATAGTGTCGAGTTATTATGTGTGTACAATTAAAATATCTAGTTTCGAGAAATAATGTGTGTACAATTGGCAGTTTTGTTTTTAGATTATGACTCATGTAAAGCAGTTGAATAAGCCAGCTCAATTTACGTGTTCTCTCCAATCGAAACCATAATTGTTAATTTTAAAATGAAATACAAATGAAGCTCCCACACAAACCGTCATTACCAGAAAAGACAAAATAAATTGAAAAGGCAAATGTTGTGCCAGTGGCTGTAGATAAACTTCTGTTTTAATTTATTTACTACAATGACAGCTGCATTACGAGTAGCATCAATACAGTCAAACTTGTCTTAAGCAGCTAGTTAAGGGAAGGAGCAATACTGGCCTTTTAACAAATGTTGTTGCTTAATGCAGGCTAATATGCTTTGAAAGCATAGAAATGGTAAATAGCAAATATGGCTGCTGAAGACAAGTTTCTGTTTAATAGAGGTGTCGACTTACATTGGTTTGACAAAATTATGTCATGGTGTACATGGTATTCAAATTAGTTTTTAAAGCCTAAAGGTCAGATAAGGTTATAAATATTTAAACGTTCTCTGTCATATTCTCTATCAAATTTTATTTTTAAATAGGGAGTGTTTAAGTAATTAGCTGTATTTTAAAATAACCGTTCCGCTATTCTATGTCTAGTGTCACTTGTAAATGGGAACAGTTGAAAATAACACGCCAATGCCGTTATTTTACTGTGTATGAGATAAACAGAACGTCATACCCAGGAGAATTTTGTAAATAAAACCATATTTTGTTATTAATTTATGATATGAAATTGAAGAAGGCGGCTGTGACCATGATGATATAAATGACTCAATATCCCCTGACGTCATGGTTCTCACTACAGCAAAGCTTGATCGTAACATTTATTTTATTTGTTACATGGGGGCCTAAGGCTTTTAATCAGTTTATCAGTTATTTACCGGCGGTCACCGTGCTAACTCCAGGGTTCCTACGTTCTGTTTGGTAGTTAACAAGCGGGGCGGTAGCCTTATGGATAGAGTGCTGGCCGCTCACGCCAGAGGTTGCGGGTTCGATCCCCCGGTCGATCCGGTGCCTCTCATAAAACAACACTCAGTACTGGTCTTACCAAGGAAGCGGACTCGAGAGCGGTTTATATAAGCTCTGAGCTTCCATCGCAATCGAGCTAAAATAAATTAGTATAAACTAAACTAACTAGTACCTGACACACCTTATCTCTGCAAATTATATACTATTTGCCAATATATATCAAGTGGAAGACTCGTTGCAGAAGAACAAAGTTTCTGACCATTCATCCTAGATATTGTGATCGCGCGAAGATCCCGTACCCCCCGGATTGATAGTCGGATACGCTACCGACTGAGCTAGCTAGGTCCGGAATAAGTATGTAATAAATGTGAATGCATATAAACGAATATGTATGTATTATAGCCATGTATACACATCCGAAGTCTTCCTCCTCCATTAAAATCGGATGTAATATAGAATATACTGATCATGGCGTTAGACCTTATTATAAAGAAACAGACCATGTTTGCTTGTTTAAATGTTATTTCCCGTTAAGATGTTGATGGTTGGTAGTTCGAATCTAGTATCCGATATGAATATATAGAGACAGACATAGAAAAAAACATTCAAATATGATTATCTGAATTAAAAATTGCGAATTTGGTATAACTTTTTCACTATAAGTTGTTAATGGTTGGTAGTCCGAATCTAGTATCCGATATATGTGTGTGTATATATATATATATAAAGCAAACAAAAACTTTAAAATATGATTTCCTAAATGAAAACTGCGAATTTTGTATAATATTTGCATTTTCATTTGTTTGATTGTTACTTACTCGAGTACAGCTTGCTGTTCGGCAAGTTAAATTTTAATAACCAGAAGCTCTGTTACATGACAGGAATTGTGAGTGTGTCTTTTATTAATTGAAATGTAAGTTAATTGAAATAAAAGATGTAATATCCACTGGATAAAGGTGTTTTCAATCAATACTATCCGAAAGATGTACAATTCATTATGATATAGGTGTGTTCTAATTTGTTAAGATATGTCAGATGAAGTATTACTTTCGATACAGGTGTGTTTTAAAGTGTAACAGTTGCTGAATATAAGATTTCATGAGGTGTGAATCAAAATGTAGCATATACTAGATACAAGGGGTCAAGGTGATACTGTATTTTTTGTAATCCGAAGTTGTGATTGTATTTTTGTTTATCCGGAACATGTCCGTGGAATTATTCCAATCCCACTTTCATATAAGTATTTAAAGTATTCCATTCGATAACGTCACTATTTTAAGCTTTTATATTTTCATAAAACCTTTTGAGTCGGACTATTTTAACCTTTCTATTTATGAATTTCTACGCGTTTACTTTACAGTAGGTTTTTTAAATTGTACCCATCTGGAATTGTTCGTGATTCGACATTTTTTTACACATGCATACACCCCCCCCCCCCCCCCCCTCCCACGAAATAAGTTCAATCTTATAATATATGTTTCCTTCAGATATAAGCTCGTGAAATCTAAAAATACACATTAACTGAAACAAGCCCCCCCCCCACCCCCCTCCTATACAATAGGTGTGTTCCAATATTTTCTTATATAAGGTATTTTTAGTGCGTTCTTACTGACTTGACATTTTCAAATTGTCTTCTGTAATAAAAATGATTGAGTAGTTTTTGCATACATTGCCATTGAAGCAGAATACGTATCGACTGAAAGGTTTCATGCCAAATTCATGCGCTCCATCAAATTTCATTTTTCACCGTATATGTATGTATTCACGTATTTCTCCAAAGAAAAACAGGAGATGGTTTGCAGAGCTCCTAATCTAGATTGACAAGCGCGTATCGATCGCATTTGAATGTGAGGGGAAGCGTTTCAAGACATACAAGTTATTATGTTCTGTGTCGCGGGAAGTGTAATGCTATTGATCCGTGACTTCGTTTGGCTTGCTGATATATGAGCATCTTTATTCGAAGCTATAGTGACACCTAGGACATTCTCTGTTGTTATCGGAGAACCTGCAGAGATGGTCCTCTACGTGTGGTGAGTTGCTTTTATTACTTGTTGATCATTACGCGTAATTGAACGGACTTAACAATTCCAAATGTAGCTTTCTTCAATCCAGTTGGTGTAGCTAATGTGTGTAGATGTTTCTCTATATGGACAATTCGCTGTACAGCGTTTTTCGTATTGCGTGTTTTTTCATGAGATAAGAAGGTAATACATATTATTTTATTAATTTCATTAAAACAATTGACAATTTTCTATTGATTTATTTGTATGTAGTATTTCTTAATAGAGCGAGAGAGTAGTATTATCTAAAAAAAAATCGTTCATAAAAATAGATTTTTTTTTAAAAATATATTTTTATCTCTGAAGTTAATCAACATAGGCAAACTAAGATCTTACTAAAAATATATAATTGTGTTATGTATTGCATTTTGTGGGTAAGCATACATTTAGTTTAATTGCATTACAAAATCTCGTATTTCTTATAATAAGGAAATGGAAATGGAAATATTATCTGAAGAATAAAAATGATGATTTTTTTTATGAAATTCAAAACAATGTTTTATCAAAGAAAAGCAAATTTAACATCTATTGCCATGTCATCAATCTTTAATCCTTTGTCTCATGTCTTATTAAGGTATTTGGTTTCGTTTAATTGACTTTCAGAAAGTCCTTAATAAGCTTTAGACGTTAAATATTAAAACACCCGAGACTCACAGTGCGTATTTTATAAACGAATTTATTTTCATTTATTTCTATATTTTCAGAGAAGTCTTTTATAAGTTAGAAACAGTTATTCTCAGTGTTTTTATTAAAAAAATATTTTCATCTTCATCGCCAGCCTGGCGTTAACTAAGTAACTGATTTCTGTTTAATGAAAAAAATAAAATTCAACTGCATTGACTTTTTTTGATTAAATGGATATAAATATCAACCCCTCCACCCGTGCTTTGGCATATTGTTTGAATTAGTCTGATCCTTTTGTATAAAGAATCCCAGGCACAGTTGCTCGAAAATAGTATATCACTTAAAAGCCTTCGACAGGGGGAGTTAGTATAGGATGTTGCATTGTTTCGTTACTCGCCATGAAAAGATACACATAAATCGTGTGTGTGTGTTTCTTTTTTATGAGGAATTTAAAATCAGTAACAAAACATCCACATTATATATGATACTAATTTTAAAGCCTCTGTCACCTTTGTAAGTATTGACTTTGTTTAATTGTCAAGACATTAGGTACTGCAAAAATAATTGAGCATCTTAACATTAAAAATCGAATTTAAGTTAGATGGTATTTCCATTTATTCATATTTTAAAGAAATAATCGAACCTTCGAATCAATGCTTTATGTTTTTACATATTTAAATAAACGTATATCAGAAGAAATCGTATAATACATGGTTATAAAGTATAAATTATGTTCAAAGATATTACAGAGAAAACAAAGAACTAATCAGTGGACACGTGTAACTGTATTCAAACACCATTACCCTAAATGGTAAACACATATAGGTTACTATGGTTACACTGATATTTCATTAATGACCCACTCTTTGTCGCTATGTCCTCGTTTAAGGTAACATAGTAAATACTCTACATAAGCTCTGAAAAGTACATGCTATGGATGATGTGTCATTCTACAACAATTATGTTTATTTTATCCAATACTGTTGCTAATCCTCATTCAGAAGTTACATTGCAAGGTATGTCATGTACGAATGAAAGCATTCACGGCGTTGTAACCGTGAACAGCATATGCATAGTTCAAAGTTTTCAACGACCACCGTAATTAGTACATTTTAAGATCAAATTTTGATAACAATATTTCGTTGACATGGCAGCAAGAATTGCAACGACATTGCTCTTGTCAAGTATGCATTATTTACAACATATGTTATGCATCTGTAGTAGTACTTATATGCATTTTTAGTACAGCTTATATTAATATATTGCTAGTTGTACTAATGACAACTTAAGTATTATTCTATTCAATGTACTTTGTATTAATTGTTACTGATTGTTACCTCCAAAATATGATAATGTATTTTGTTTAAATTGTAAATGACGTAAGTTTCCATAAAAACTAAAATAATTTTTTGTCTTCAACGGAACTACCGTGAGATTCAAACAATCTTAGATAAGAACAGAAAAGGTACCGGAAGTCACTATTTATTTTAGGATCATTTTAGATACAAGAACACAGAAGCCAGAAAAATACACTTTGTTTATGATATACGGGCGGTTCCATAGCCGGAATATATACTGAAAACAAAACTTCTATATCATCTTGTAATTAGAAAGAAACACAGCCTAGACACCATTTGATGTATCCAGACCATTTACAGTTTAGGCACAAGTTCAAAATACTTGATGTTATGAAATTCTATCTGCATTAATGCATCGATTCTCTGCTGATATTCCCCCCGGAGTCGTCTCTGGAGCTTATTAAAAGTGAACAGTTTCATCATTGCGGAAGACTTTTGATCGAAAGTGTAATCAGACAGAAATAGGAAATCACCTCGGAATCGGGTCTACTATGATGGTTAATTCGGAAATATGAGGGAAAGTGGGAACACATCTCTTTATTTGGAACCATATAGGCGATACTTGTAATTTGTTACAGAGAGTATATTGTATTTTAAATCACGTCTCTATTAATATGTTATCTGGTGTTTCTTTAAGAAAAAACAACATTTAGCAGATATTTTATAACATAGTTGTTTATGAAAACGCATTTAACTGTAAATTGTTACAATGTTTTTGCTATAGTTGGGCGACTGCCATCAAACGGATTTAATGTAAATTGTAACAAAGCGTTCTCGTACACTTCGTTGCTATAGTTGGGTGTCTGTTATAAAAGAATATCGAGCCTATTACAGACAACCCATGCACAAGGTGTTAACATTTTTTGTAAAAACACGTTTTACAGCAAAAGTTTAACTTATGTATCAGTTGAGATTCCGTTTTACTTGAACATTTAATGAACATTTCTTTTATTTTTCGATATCGTTAGAATACTTTTAGAAATATTATAAATAAGTTATTTTGGTAAATAAAACTCAAAGCATAGTTTTGACTTCTTTGTTCATAATTCACAAGATTTCTTAAGGTTTAACCAGAAAGCGTAATCGTAAAGTGCATTTGTAAAACGTACTCGTTAAGCGAACTCGTATATATTCATATTTTGCTATATTTGTGTTTACAACAGTCAATAAACACTTCGTTTTAGCTTGCAACATGCTCAATAGTGCTTTATATGAACATATTATATACGCATATGCTATGTTTCAAGAAAATGTAATGCATAGTGTAAGCCATGTTGTATAATTATAAATATATTTACAAACAATGTGACATTAAAACTACTGATCATAGTTTTTTTAGGTTGATCTCTTATAAATAGAAATAGAAATAAAATTATGCATCCATAAACTTTACCTAAGGAAGCTGTGAATTAGAGGCTAAATAATGGTTCCTCCATGACCGAGTGGTCTAAGGCGTTGTCTCAAAATCATCTACCTCTCACCGCTAAGGTCGTAGGTTCGAGTCCCGCTCGCTCTAAAAACTGTATGTAAGAAAGATTGCTAGTTATTTGCGAAATGACGGTGGTTCTACTCTGATTCATTCTGAAATCTTCCTCCACATATAAACTGAATATGCCATATGTATAACTTGAAATGTGTTGAACTGGCGTTAAACCCCCATTCTTAAAGAATTGGTTAATCAAAAGTAGTTTCAGATTGTCAAAACATATATAAGAAACTCTACATTTCTGCAGTTGTGCAAAGTATAGCATGGATGCGAATATTATATACTTCTTTAACGAGCATCCATATCCATCAGACGTTTCTTTTTGTTAGGAAGTCAGACATAAATGTCATCTGCTGAAATGTTTGCAGACGACTTCGTTATTGTTCAATTTTTAATGTTTCCAGACGTTGTATTTTCGATTTTAAAACATTTCTTTTTAAAGTGGTATGATTGATGACGGTTTCTTAAAGTATTAAATGCATTTCTACCGTGATAGCTATTAATGTCAGGCTGAGCTAAAAAATAAGATCTATTATAATTCAAACCATTCAATAGATTGTATTATTGACAATTTTTCTTTGTATCTAACCGATTTACTAGCTTCCACCTTAGATGTGATTAGGTGGTATTGAGAAAAAAAAAACAGTTACAAAAGGTAATTAGAAAATTATACGTAATGAACAGTTTCTCCGGTAACATCAGTAACCAGATTCATGTCTCCCAAAATATCAATTTTGACCACTTCTCCGATCACTTTGAACATGTTAAGAATGTAGAAACGGCCCAAGTTATCTCCGCAAGGGCCATTCACGCAGCATTGATATGAGCACGTTCAATGGCTACCATCCAGCATTAGTAGTAGCACGTTGAATGGTCCGTTAAATTATCTATGTTGGTGGGAAAGTCATAATAAATATCAAGATTCAAGTGAAAAATTCGATTTTGTCGCAGTATTACCTGTGTTGTGTCACATGTTGAATAAAGAAACCGTCTGCCAGCCATATGTCACACATGCTATATAAACTTATGTATTTTACTCCGATTGTGAAATAAGTTCTTACAACTTAGGCAAATCACGTTCGAAGACTTCCTGGTTAGAACCAGTATTAAGCATATACAGAAAAGTGTCAAGGACACCACACATAACCGTGACGGATGATAGAAGGCAAGACCCCCCGATCATGGGTTCGGTGCTCTACAACATGATATATTGAATCGACATTGAGTCCAAATGTTCTCGTGCGCTTTGTAGGTACAGTATGCAATGCATATTTGATACAGTTAAGGAATCATTTAATGGAAAAAATATATTGTCCATCAGTTAAATTTCAAAATAATGTGACGTTCAAACGCCAGAATATAATCTTAAATCAACCAGTGACGTCGTACAGAGCATTGTACAGTAGTTATCATTTTTGATAAACTTCTAATATATGTATAACAGTTGTGCAATTCATAACCGCAGTCCAGAGGTAGAGTGACTGCCTCGCATGAAAAATGATACTAGAAGATGCTTCGCTTTTTTCTAAACATTTAGAGGATAGTTCTAGGTCTGGTCTACCTTATGTCAGTATAACGTGAATGGGAGGGTCATCATATCTCGTGTCTGCGATATGATAATTCAGGTAGGCAACGCTTAGAATACTGTCACAAGTAGACATCGTCGCGATATGACTGAGCAATCGTTAAAAGTGACACTAAACCCACAATCCTCAAATACATTTGTAGTATGTCTATTCACCGACGGATGAAAGAATCCACGCGGCAGGTATTACACGTGTATTGTGAAGAAGGTATTGAGTGGAAGTTTTGATGATTAAACATGATAATTAAAAAGCGCACAATTATCGTGCTTGTCATGCAGATTGTGGGATTATGTTGACAACTGATATCCTTGAAAAGAGCATTATCTGACACGGTGTATGCTTATCACGAATATTGGCCGCAAGTTCTTCGGTTCCGTTTTTATTTAAGTTTGTTCACATTCCTTTTTTTAAAAAAAATGGTAAAATTAGAAAAAGCATGGAATATTATTATTTGTTTTTACGTTAAATAAAATAGTTGTATACAGGTTGCATCTAACCAGAGACATATAAACAGAGATTAGTAACAGCAGGTGCTTGTCTAAATTTCTTGTGGCTCATTTGGCATTTTCCAAATTCTAAAACTTCAACTTCAAATTCTTCTGAACCATCAAACATATTTTTGTGAGTTTCGTATCAAAACAAAGAGCATGGTTGTAAATTTGGATGGTAAACTTTTGTTTTTGAAATTTAAAGAAATAAAGATTTTTACGCTTAATATTGCGATTGAAAAAATGTGTGAACATATTTTCAAAAAGTATTGTCGTTATGTGTAAAGTTGTCTTTAGACAACCAAGCGAATCTAGAACCAGTGTTGACAGAAACTCAATGACCACTGTTAATGAGCAAAGCTATCCGTATATCAATGATACCTGTTTTTAGGTATCTCACTGGCACTTTGTTACATACGACATTGCTACGATATTTAATCATGGTTTAGTGTTGTTATCGCGAATGATTAAAGAGAAATGATCGTGACAAGTTGCAATGAAATGATCTTAAAGTCAATTAAAATGAAGAGAAAGCCAGCTAAATGCATTCATAAAAATGATAATAAAACATCGTATATGTATAAACATAGCTATTGTATTACCATCGATATTTAACAACCACTATTAAACCCTACTTAATATATGTATATCAGGACATACTTCTAAACATATGTATATTAAAATAAAAAAAATGATAGAATCATATGGTTTAACTGTATTTGTGTTATATATCTATATTACAGAATCTAAACCTTAAACATATTTCTGGACATACTTCTAAACATATGCACATTTTATGTGTAAACACGTTGCAGTTATTGCAATCGAAATGTCTTGGGTCATTTTGAGACATGAATCGACAACTAAATGAGATAGTTATGATGATTTATAGAAATGATCTTCATTGCAATGGGAACATTTAAGATTGGAAAATGCCCATAAAACACATAAAACACATTAAATTCTTCCTCAAGTACACCTTTGGATATAATTAAGATAAACGTTAAAAACATAGATATAATGTTGAGCTAAGTTCATTGGTTTAGTCTCAAATGTCTATTTAACACTGCAAGATTATCTTTAGCGAATGGACTGTAAATATTGTAATATGACTATACTGGATTACTTTGGTGATATTGATATATCAAGTTTGAACAATGCTATTTGGTAACTTTTGTAAACGACATTAGTGTAGATAGTTTCATATCTACAGTCAAACCTGTCTCTTTTAAGCAGTCACTTGTCTTAATCAGCCCGTTTGCTTTTTCCCCATTTGCATGCTTTCAGAGCAAATTAACCTGTATTAAGCAACAATCTGTCTTAAAAGTCCACTTTCCCTCCTTCCCTTGACTGGTTGCTTAAGACAAGTTTGACCGTATATATATATATATATGGTATTAAATAACATTGTTATTCGCATGCTGTTTGTATTGAGTTTGTACGAAGAAAGATTTAAATTTAATGGGTTATCTCTCTAAAATACCTGTCTCGAATGTTCCTAATCCTGGTGGAAGTACTTATTTATATTCTGTTGATCACCCAGCATCTAGTTAACTTGAATGGTACCGATTGTCTAACAGCCTGACGCCGGGTGACATGGATATATTCCAGAAAGTAACTGTGTATAACATAAAGGAGTCTCAAACGCCCAAAGTGGCTGGTCCCTGAATTGAATGTGTTTATGCTGTGATCTTTAAATCTACGCCTCATGTTGAACATTCATATTTTTATTGATTTTTGTATAGTACTATGGTCCTCAAAATACAAATCGATGAAATTAATTGAATTATTTATTAATTTCTAACGTTAAGATATATCAAACATCAAAGAAGAGTTCATGTGTAGGTGTTACTGGGTTTATATACAGTAAAACCTGTATAAGTGGTCACCTCTATTAAGCAGCCACTTGTCTTAAGCAGCCATATTCGCTATTTCCCATTTGTATGTTTTCAGAGCAAATTTACTTGTATTAAGCAACAACCTACTTAAAAGGTCACTTTTGCTAATTCCCTTAACTTGCTTCTTAAGACAGGTTTGACTGTATAGACGGTTATAATCTGATACTGCATGGTATGTACAGTGGAACTCATTAGTGCAATATATTCCCTCAGCAACAACTGTCCTCTTCATATCTTCCTTTAATCTTCAACCTGACACCAGACCGTTTCAACAAACAATATTTGCGTCTTATGTTACACAAACACCAGAGATGTAATCTATCATTTTAATTGTCATTCTGATTTCTACATATCAAACATTGGGTAAAGAAGGACCAAAGGTCAGAAAAGTCGATAGTTATGTGAAACTCTTCAATCATGTTGGAACTGGAAGAGAATGGACACCAGGTCCTGATGATGTTTATGTGAGATTCGTGTATAACGTGGTTATTGTATCACAGAAAATTTACGTCTGTTTTATAAATAGGAGAGTTTGAAAAAGAGATAAAACCTCTTGAAACGGATAGAAAGATATTCAAACAAATTGTTCGGGTGTGATTTTTATACCATCGATGACTAACAGATGACCGAATCACCAAACCACCACTCAAGTACACCTAGCTCCACATGTAACTGATAACTTTCTAACATCAATAAGCAGTGAGATATAAATGGCAATGAGACGCACGCAATGTCGTATATCAATCATCACAGTGAGTGTGGTCGGGCGTAGATTCGAACTCACGACACCTGGATTGGAAGTCTGACGCGTTACCGACTGAGCTAACTGGGCCCTAACAAAACTAAATAAATACGTTTATATATCGATACATTGTCATAGTGAATAGATAAAAAAAGTTGGAACTTGTGCCATGTGCAAAAGCAATCTCTTTAATATCAAATTTCAAGCCAACAACATCAATAGGCAGCGTCTAAAATTCCATACCTCTGACAAACGTAATGGCGCACAACAAAAATGATACAAATTAGTTTCGTTAACCGCAGTACAATATGGGCTCGGCCATTGTTGTCAATGACGCCAGTCACACGAGATACACTCCCAAAACATTTTATTAGAGAATCTTAATGTAGTAACAAAGTTGTTTCTCGCCACTGCACTTCTAATGGAGGAGGCATGTGTTAATGGTTAAGAATACTAAAACATAACTTTGAAGATTTCTTTTGATTTACCGTTTCTGTTATATGTTATAGAAAATGTGAAATGTGAGCTTTATTTTTCTTCGGTTTACATCTTGTGATAAATTGTTTTCGAATGAATGATTAACGAAACCATAACAATATGGTTCATTGGTCGAAAAATCAAGAGAATCATGTTACTAGTATTTCAATTCCATTTATAAAACTTACAATACACAATCTCCCTAAGTAATGCAAGATAATTGGATATGGTGTATAAAAACTCTCGATTGTTATGTTAGTAAAGCTCACAACTACGTGAACAAAAATAGCGGGGGAATCAATCGGAAACACACTAATTGTAAAATATAGTTTAATCAACACATTTCTCGGAGGTGGAATTCGATTTTGCACTCGAGTAATGTCACTCTTGATGCCGACGTGTGCCGAATCTCTCCAGATACTATATTACTAAATAACGAAACAAAACAGTTGAATAAACTTAGTCTATTCAATTTACTATTCATATTATACATATGGGAATTAGTTCTAAATCGCATTTCTGTCATATCGATGGAAATAAAAGTACATTAATTATTGATTACAAACTCTGAAACCGGAATACTCATCTTTATACTTTTATTTACATGTTCTCAGTTTTATAATTTGACAACGTTGGAAGAACGATGTTGGATGCACTCGTTAAACAGATTTAAACTCCAAATTGGTATTAATTGACCAGACGCAAGAACGGCCATCGCTTTACCCGCTGGCAATGTGTTAATTTCTATTTTTGTCCAAGCCAATACAATGTTATTTAGACAGTGTGTTTGTCTAAGGAAAATGGCACAGTAGTTATCAGTTTCGATCCCTGATTGGATACTCGACTTGCTTGATTGAGAGTCCGGATCAGGTCAAGTGCTTATGTCTATTTCAAGGCGGTGACGTCATATGTTGTCACTGCCTCCTCATATGTGTGTTGTACTAATTTATAACCATGCATTGGATGGCCGGATCATTTACATTCTACATTTCCTGTAGGTTTTACTTATGGATATACGCGATTCCTAACTAATGATGTAAGGTATGCAAATGGAATGCAAACGATAAAACGCTATTTAGCCTGGTCTTATGTCGTCATGATCACGCTCTGCAGGATTGATCACCGCCAAAATATTCATACGAGACAGGGACTACTTTTTATTCATCGAATTTACAATTTAATATAAACAGGTAGAAACAAATCTAACGATATATTGCGGACATTGTTTATGTGATGTTCAAAAATAAATAAAACGCTACAATGCTATGTTACAAATTAAGAAGGCGTATAGATATTCACTTAAGCCCGGATATCAGCACTTTCATAGTATACATTTATAACATATCTAAAAGTAGTACGAACCCATAACAAGATACAGAAAAACAACGATAGTTTGGTCTTGTAAACAAACCATATACTAAAATAATTATCATGTTTTTAGCTTTACTGGCCAAAGGCCAGAAATGCTTATGCAATGGCGCGGTGATCGTACGTCCGTCGTCTGTCGTCTGTTAGCAGCATTTGCTCTGAAACCACTAAGCCAATTCATCTAAACTTCACATGGATGTTTCTATTGCATAGGAGACTACTACAGATGATTTTGTTTTTCGATCTGATATTCAAGATTGCTGCCGTTACTAAAAATAGTCGACCCCGATGCCTCTCATAAAACAACACTCAGTACTGGTTCTACTCAGGAAACGAACTCGAGAGCAGTTCATATAAGCTCTGAGCTTTCGTCGCAATCGAGCTAAAATAAATTAGTATAAATTAAAGGGGCCAGGTTGTGTCACAAAATGATTAAAATTGAACATTGTCATAAATCTCATTTTCAACAACCGATCAGTCAAATTTGTTCACATTTGATATAAATTGTCCCTATGATTAAGAAATCTAAGTTTGTACAAATCAAGGGACACTTGGATGTATAGTGGCCCTGTGAGGGGTCTTTGAGTTTTACAAAGGTCCATTTGGGTAATTATGTTGTTTAATTTGAAATATAAAGCGTTGTCTAGTAACAATTAATTTGATTTTGTTCAATAAAGAAGATTGAATTTCCATAAGAGGTCAGGGGATGGATGAGGCAATAAGGTTAAAATGGGGAATTTTCACAATTTTCCTTTTAATATCATTTCAGTCAAACTAGTTCATATTTGATAAAAAATATCCTTGATCAACAATATATACTGGGGCCCTGTAAAGTAACTTTTACATAGGAATATTATAGGGTAAACTGATTTTTTTTCATTATGCAACAATGTGTACAAAACAATTTCTTTTTAAAATTTGAATCTATCTGCACATAACAAATCGCTAAGAGTGGGTGATTGAAGTTCTGACAAATTAAGGGGCTGGGTTGTATAAGGGTTCTGTACAGGGGACCAAATCTTATTTAAAGATGAATGGTATGGGAATTTAAAGTATTTCCCTTAAATAGCAATTAAGTTTTTGTTCAGTATGGGTGTGTTTGGGGATATTTATCCATAAGTTGTTAAGACGACCCCCAAAGAAGGTGAATATTGTGGAATATCAAAAAGTGCTACGACCACTTTGAGTCAGTAGAGCGTCCTCAGGCCCTCGTCGGCCTCTTGTTTTTTAAAAAAAATATTTTGATTAAATTTAATGTATCTTTATATGTCTTATATAAACTCTATATACACCTCAAAACATCATAATCAGCGTGAATTTACACCTGACATGAATTTACACTTAACACAGATTAACACATTGAAAACACGTTTCCCTGACGCTGGTCGATTTCTCTCTAAATCTTCATCCGTAAGTGCAAATATATAAATGGGTTTCCTATCCTTTATATCATAACACTTGAATAGTAATGTATCTTTGGTCGAAAATAACTATCATTAGATGAATACAAATTGTCTGTACCGTTTAAACGTTACACATAGTAAATAACTCCTGATAAACGTATAGTTTGTGTTTGAAACCATTCATATCTAGGTGGAGTGAGTAGCTTTAATTTTACATAATAGATGAATATGATCGACGTAACTTGACTTATAAGGTAGTGTCTGGATCGTCTCAAAGTTTCTCCATACGTTTGCTATAACTATAATGCATGATAACGAGCTGCATGTCTGTTTAATGATTGAGAGCCAGACAACTCTATCTAGGGATAATTTGCTGTGTTAAATTCAAATCTAAATATGTTGTATATCAGCAATTTTAATCCTGAAGGCATAAACATATGCAGGTATTAATCTCTTAAAATTACTAATTGTAACAATTAATATATACAACTTTAAACATTTCTATAATTTTCTAGCATACCGATTAAACAGATGGGATTAAGCACCCTTTGTACCAGTCGATTAAGTATCCTTTGTAACAGTCGATTAAGCACCCTTTGCAACAGTCGATTAAGCACCCTTTGCAGCAGTTGATTAAGCACCCTTTGCAACAGTCGATTAAGCACGATTAAGCATCCTTTGCAACAGTTGATTAAGCGACCTTTGCAGCAGTCGATTAAGAACCCTTTGCAACAGTCGATTAAGCACCTTTTGCAACAGTCGATTAAGCACCCTTTGCATCAGTCGATCAAGCACCCTCTGCAACAGTCGATTAAGCACCCTTTGCAACAGTCGATAAAGCAACCTTTGCAACAGTCCATCAAGCACCCTATGCAACAGTCGATCAAGCACCCTTTGTAGTAGTCGATTAAGCACCCTTTGTAGCAGTCGATTAAACACCCTTTGCAACAGTCGATCAAGCAACCTTTGCAACAGTCGATCAAGCAACCTTTGCAACAGTCGATCAAGCAACCTTTGAAACAGTCGATCAAGCAACCTTTGCAACAGTCGATTAAGCACCCTTGGCAGCAGTCGATTAAATACCCTTGGCAGCAGTCGATTAAGCACCCTTTGCAACAGTCGATCAAGCACCCTTTGCAACAGTCCATCAAGCACCCTTTACAGCAGTCGATTAAGCACCCTTTGCAACAGTCGATTAAGCACCCTTTGCAACAGTCGATCAAGCACCCTTTGCAACAGTCGATTAAGCACCCTTTGCAGCAGCCGAATAATCACTTTTTGCAACAGTCGATTAAGCAACCTTTGCAACAGTCAATTAGGCACCCTTTGCAGCAGTCTATTAAGCAAACTTTGCAGCAGTCGATTAAATACCCTTTACAACAGTTGATTACCAGTCTGCAATAAAGAATACCTTAAGAAACATTTATCAGAAACATAGTTTTTCCCAACGTGTGTGTGTAGGGGAAATGGGGAGCGAAAGTAAAGCTCAGCAAACAAACATACATACATGTACAAGATTAATGTAAATACACTTACATGTATAACCGTGGCAATGATTTCACCTTCAACGGATTTAATACGAAACTTTGAATTGTTACACAAAGTTACATGAACATACGTTGTCTTCTATTCGTCTCCAGTCCAACAGCAGGCCTACAAAAATTCCAAATTAGTCCAAAGCTATAAATTCAGAGGACATTTTACGAGTATGTATCGAAAGTTTATAATCATGCAAATGTTGTTGTGTGTGGTGCGTAGCGTCGCTTTCAACAAATGTTCAGTCATATCGCGACGGTGTTTACTTGAGACAGTATTCTTAGATGCGCGCACAAAATGACCTATTTATGTGTCGACGTGCCGTAAAACACCATTCATTCATTCAGTATTCTTAGCGCTGCCACACTAGAGTATCTTGACGCAGACACATTATGATCCAATCCAATCACATTATACTGACACCGCGCCAACCAGACCTAGAACTATCCTCTTAATGCTGAGCACTAAGCGATGAAGCTTCTAGTGCAATTTTTTCATGTCTTTAGTATGATCCAGTCAGGGATCGAACCCATAACATTCTGCATGCGGAGCGAACGTTCTACTACTAGACCACGCTGTGGGACTGCAAATACATCAATATAGTGCTAATTAGTAAGTTTGAAAAAATAGAACACCTGTACATGTCACCAGAAATCGGGCTAAGTGTATATTAAATATTACTTAACTTCAAGAAAATATAGTATATTTCGTACACATGAACATTTGTTTTTATTCTCTCGAGTTAAACGGTTGGTTAAAAGTCATTAGCTAAAGTATCAGAGTAATACACATGGGCACAGATGGAACAATGTTATCACTTTTGTATGTTTACACTGTCTTTAGAATTTAAAAAGTCAAGTTTCTTTTTAATTTCAACCACCAACTGGTGGTCCATTTAATCACCCCGTAATAGGTGTACTCCTAACCAAATTACATAATATGACATAGATACAATTTTTAAAGTAATAATTATAGATTATAACGTTTTCTTTTTATTTAATAATTCATAGCTAAATAGGTTTTTTCTTCTCTTTCCCATCTGCATGAACATTTTTCTTTGGAAGCAGTATTTCTAAAAAATTATTACCGATGTTTTTTGTCTCAGAATTTTGAATGTTGTTTTTTTCTATTTTTTCTGTCACTAAACAAACTGTTGTGTTTATCTATTTTATATCTGGCACCATGCAAACTGGAGAGAGAAGATTTTTTTCAAGTTTCAAGTTGTATATGCATTGTTTGAAACCGTCTTGTTAGCTTTTGCTTATTCATTTTAGCTGGATTGTGTGAATAATCTCAGATATATGGATCGTTCTCGAGCCCGTGTCCTGGGTAGAACCAAAAACTGAGTTTTGTTTATGAGAGATCATCTGGGTTCACACTCTCGACCTCTGTTGTGAGCTGCCAACACTCAGTCCGCTGTCCAGCGGCTCTAGTTTAAGTTGTATCGATGTTGTACTGCGGTGGTCGTTTCATTTGAATACTGTGTTTTGACATAAATCTATACTTTTAAATTTTGTTTGCTTTCTTTTCGTTTTGTTAATCCCACGTGACTTTTGCTGTACAGAAGCCACGATTTCGGGGATCGTCCGATGCTCGGTTGATAACTGTAATAGATAGTTGAATTAAATTTGTCTCGTGGGACGTATTGAGTGTACCAATGCATGATAGATTGTCATTTCATGTTTGTTTACTTGAAATAGAAAACAAAATTTAATAAACAAGAATAGTATAAAAAGTGCAAAGTAATTATGGAAGCCCCGTGAATTTGTTGACATTTCGGAAGTTGCCATCAGCACAATCAGTTGTTTTGTAACGTTATTAACGAGGTTTCCATTTTAAGCTTATTCGTGTGTTTTTTGTATTGAAATATGAGGACAATACTCTATTCCATGCTGCCTTTAAACTAACACTACCTTCTTCAGTACTTATTTACAATTAAAACACAAGGAGTTATATGATTTAAAACATATTTCTATTCTCCATAAAACGTTACAATGATTTTAAAAGTTGCTTTGTTGATTGTCTGACAGTTGGACAAACTAAGCAAACTTGATCTGAAAAATCTTTGAAGTAAAGTTAAATAAAATTTATAATTCATCAATACATTGAATATTGGAGAAATTAAGTAAATGCTTCAATAACGAACAAAACAAATGTTAGGCTGGAAAATATTTTGTCATTTTGTCGCTAAGTTGCAATACAAATTTCTATTGATTTAATTTGAATATGAGTATTTAATGGCTATAGACACATGCTCCTATTATGAATGTAAAAAAGAATTGAATTATATTTTAAAATTTACTCTTTTAAATATAGAAATAAATAGTTATGTTAACTATTCTTCATTTGACAAAACGCAAACATTTTTGTAGTTAAATACTCATAAATGCACAAATTATGTCATTTGTTTCGATAAGTATTTCAAACTTTGCCAAAAAACTAGGCAGATAGCATGTATGTTTAATGACTGATAGCTCGACAGTTCTATCTAGGGATTTTTTTGCCATGTTAAATTCGATTCTAAAATGTCATATTTCAATTATTTTAACCCTATGAAGGCATAAACATATTTACACCAATTCATCTTTTCATCCAGTAAATTAGTTATAAAACATTACAGATATTTCATTTGGGTATATAGTTTACAATTGATTGCAATAACATATGCACACAAAATAATACAAAATGATAATTACATTGGTAGCGATTTGACAAAATAATAATTATTATAGAATTTCAGTATTTTCGCTTTATGTATTAATTGTTAAATACATTTATTTATGAATGTTTATGTGGAAAATGTGGTCAGCATTTATTTAGTTTACGTGAATCAAATGGTTAAACGATTGAGTTCAATTGCTTATCGACTATTGAGAATATAGTTTTAACAAAAAAATTATAAAGTTTCCTTATGTATTGTAGAAGCAAAGAAAATAAATAACAACACAACCAAAAAAAAACCAAAAAATTAAGAAAACAGTATTATAAATATTAACAGGTTATATCACTAATATTTCACAATGTTGTGTTATCATTTGTATAGATTATCATATTCGTGATGGAAATCAGATTTTACTAATGTAAAGTCTACAATTAATATCTAAAAGTAGTTATTCAAGTTTAAAAAGTAATGTTATTCCAATCGAATTCATTACGTATTAATCAAAGGAAAGGTATCCACAAATAAATTAGGGTGGCTGTTAGTCCAATGACATTCACGGCTTACGTTGACAACATCGCAAGAGTATATTTTCCAAGTTTCAATACGGATGTTATTAGTTACACTGATACATGTACATACAAGTGTAAAAAAAAGATCAGGAACAAAGATAAAATAATCTATTACTAGCTTAAGTTTTGAAAATGGTTAAGATGATGTTGATTTCATCGAAATTAAATACATATCTTCATTTTAATTAGACTAAAAATTAAATATTTTCTTTCCTGATTTACATTCATCATCTACGCAGCAGTATAATGTATTAACATGTATTTCTTTAAATAAAATTATTTGTATGTAGGATCCATTTCGCTTACTGTGATCACTCCTTCTTATCGTAGAATTCTGTGAGATTGAATAACATTTGCGATATATGTGAAAGGAGCTAAAATGCATCACTTGTCTGAATTCGAATGTTTTTCATTTAAACACTGTTGAGCGGCCTCCCTGTATAATAATCATAATTTATAATACTGTCGTCCAAAAAACTCAACGTTACTATACACTCACACAATGCAAAAAATCATGACATTACAAACAAAGGCTAAACAACCATTATGTAACCGAATACGTCGTTTTTCTTATTAATAATATATCATATGCCAAAGCAATAACCTATCTAAAATAAGCTACAATGGCTATTATATACTCTTATTAAGTACATATCACATGTCTCAAAGCAGTAACGTGTTTAGAATAATCTGCAATGACTATTAAATACTCTTATCAAAGACATAGTATATGTCTCAAAGCAGTAACCTATTGAGAATAAGCTACAATTGTTATTGGGTACCCTTGCAGTGTCCACCATCAAGTATTTTGGCTGGATTCCATAAACAAACATCTTCTCGAAAAATAACAAATTAATTCACCAAAACAATGTCATAAAACATATTCATTGTCAATACATCAGAGACCGACTTTATTTTTATATGGCACAGTTTTAATTTGTTTTCATCTACTTAAAAATAAACGCGTATTGCTTGGTGTCAAAGCTTGCTTAAATTCTTGTGTTGTGTTTATCTTCGTCGCGAGAGATGTTGAAATCTATCTTCACTTAGCGCACGTAACGTTCACCAAGTCATGTGATAAAGTGTACCCTTGATATTTATATGAGACATGTTTATGACACAATCATCTAAATTTCGCAGTCACTGTTTCTTGGTATTCTCTTTCAAATATAGCTTTGTTTACTTTTGTTATTTACGAGCGTTTACACGTAAGTGTAACAAGATTTAATAGACTGTACAGATGTAAACTTTTATTATATTTTAAACATATTTATGGCTTTTTTTATACATGTGGAAGCAAAAGGGTTGGGCCACAAGTTATCCAATATTAAAATTGGCCTTTCCCAAAAACAAATTATTTACAAATAACAATCAAGATGGCAAAAATAATAACCATATAGGAAGCAAGAAGAAAAAATGAAATAGGATACATTGTTTGAGTATACGCTTTGGTTTGGACATTGTTAAATATAACAATATTTGCATTGTCTGAGATATCATCTCTCCCGTGTAACAAGTGTTTAACACTTAAAGGATGAAGATGACGTGTAGTGTAGCATGACAGAAATTAAGTCAATCATTTAAAAGGACATTGCATGAAACGGTGTTCTACGTCCTCTTTTTCATGCCCACATTTTTCAAGTTGAATAAAGTTGACAAATAAATCATTATTCAGGTTATTGCAAATGGTTTAAGAGATGGCTGCAATTACTACTATCGCCTTTTTAAGTTCTGACCTTTGTCTCCAAGTATCGATTTCACAAACGTTTACTTTAGAGCAGTTCATCACATGTACATTATCTGTGTCCAAGCATTCGGCTAAAATGTGTATTTAATACATATTTTAATAAATTAATATATTAGTATATATCCTAATACTCGTGTATATCTGAAAGTCATAAAACGGTGTGTTTTGTTACAATAACATACATGTTGCAATACAAAACAGATCATAACCAAATATAAAAAGAAAACATGCATTACAGATAAAACAACGAAAAGACATATAATTGGCAGCTTGGAATAGTTCAACTAAATATGTCTCTCGGCTTCTTTGTAATGACAGCCCTCTCGTTTCATTAGACACAGCAGACGAGATCTAAGGAGGATTCCTGATTTTACAGAATAATGTTTCGCACAACAAGTACAAAGCTATCGTTTTTATTAACTTTTAGATCCAATCTAGTGGAAAATTAAAGAAACAAAGGAAAACGTTTAATGCTTCACGAAAATAAGAAGATATACGGATCTGAAAAGAGAGGAAGACAAAATTCAATACTATTGACTTCTGGCAATTATACAAAGATATAATTATATCTGGTAATATCTGAAAGACCTTTTGTAAGCAATTAATGCAACAAAGACAAGAAATAGCAAACCCATTTTATTGAGTCTGTTCAAATGGCGACATGTAGTATGCAATATCCCTTACGTCTAAAAACCGACAGTTATGTAGTAAATGCTGTTCAAGGCAAGTTGCATAGGCTGCATAATTCCAAAGAACCGCGATGCAAATTGTATAAGCTCTACTATCGTAAAGGTCTGCAGGGTAAATTGTATAAGCTTCATTATCCAAATGGACAGCGTGGCAAGTCGACTAAGCTCTATTATACCAAAAGGTCAGCGAGACAAGTTGCATAAGCTCCATTATACCAAATGGTCAGAGAGGCAAGTTGCATAAGCTCCATTGTCCCAAAGGTCAGCGAGGCAAGTTGCATAAGCTCCATTGTCCCAAAGGTCAGCGAGAAAATTTGCATAAGCTCATTTATAACAAATGTCACCGAGGCAAGTTGCATAAGCTCCATTGTCCCAAGGGTCAGCGAAGCAAGTTGCATAAGCTCCATTATCCCAAAGGTCAGCGAGACAAGTTGCATAAACTCCATTATACCAAAAGTCAGCGAGACAAGTTGCATAAGCTCCATTATACCAAAAGTCAGCGAGACAAGTTGCATAAGCTCCATTATACCAAAAGTCAGCGAGACAAGTTGCATAAGCTCCATTATACCAAAGATCAGCGAGACAAATTGCATAAGCTCCATTATACCAAAGGTCAGCGAGACAAGTTGCATAAGCTCCATTATACCAAAGGTCAGCGAGACAAGTTGCATAAGCTCCATTATACCAAAGGTCAGCGAGACAAGTTGCATAAGCTCCATTATCCCAAAGGTCAGCGAGGCAAGTTGCATAAGCTCCATTATACCAAATGTCAGAGAGGCAAGTTGTATAAGCTCCATTGTCCCAAAGGTCAGCGAGGCAAGTTGCATAAACTCCATTATACCAAAAGTCAGCGAGACAAGTTGCATAAGCTCCATTATACCAAAAGTCAGCGAGACAAGTTGCATAAGCTCCATTATACCAAACGTCAGCGAGACAAGTCGAATTAGCTCAATTATCCCAAATGGTCACGAGGCAAGTGCATAAGGTCTATTGTAAAATAATAACACAACAGAGTCCAACTACGTGGTGACCTTTTTACAGCCCACGCGGCACTTGAAAAGTCATCATTAGTGAGTGAAACAAACTCAGTTGTCTGCAGTAATTGAATGACTGATTATTCTTGTAAAGATAATAGACATATTACCTTCAACAGCAATAGACAGACATGCATTTGCAATTAACAATCAAACTATAACCAGAATGCATGCAACATTTTCTGAATGGCATTATTAAATTGCTTTCTCTATCCATTAATCAATTAAACAGGAAACATGCATTTGTCAGATACGTATCAAACTATAAGCAACCCCATGAAATGACATCTAAATCTATCGTTTTATCTTGAATAATTATGTACGGGAGAAATATTTGTTGAATGTTCGAAAAACAATACAGGATTTTTGTTTTTAAAATAGTTATAGACGACATTTTTTTATTTTTTGAATGTTTATACTGTTATGTTTTCCTTATGTGCTTATACTTATTATTCAAATAAAAACATCGAACATTTTTTATAGGGCCGATGAAATATGCCCCGGCATGTAGCCATATGAATATACTATTCCATTTAAAAACGACAAGTTAATTAGTGATGTTTTACTAATTAATTTGATAGTCTAAGATATAACTATAAAAGATCGCTTTAACATATCTAAACTTAAAAAATAAATCATTGATATTTTGATTTTTAAAAGAAATACTAAAATATCAGATTTTTTTTTTAGATTCTAAAATTATGTGTTCGATGTTTTTTTATCAATAACACATCTTCGCAATATTTTCTTCAATGTGTTTAAGTTCACATTTGTTCATATTTTAAATTGCTTACTAGTTTACATTACATCATAATTGAAAACAATCGATCAAAACGAAAGTTGGGCTATTACAGATTTCATTTTATCCTATCATACATGTATTTCCTTCAAACACATTTTAAAAGGATTATACATGTTTATCTCGGTATGATAAAACAAATATAATTGTGTTTACGAAAGTCAGAGTACATTTGATTTATGTGGCTCAGACGTGGGCATATGAAGCAAACAATAAAACAGATAAAATATTCGTGCGCATTTCCCACTCAATGTCATGCGCTGTGATACGTTCTAATTATGTGCATTTCGCTCATTATATCCGCATGTGGAGAATATCCCTGCTTGTTCACGGAAATGCCATCAGCAGTTAGTCAATGTGTCAGTGTTGTTGCAAGGACATCACAGTGCTTATGTTCCCGCATGGAACTAATCTAAAGATCGATATCAACATCAACAGTATAACTGTGGAGCGAGCGCGTCGGTCAGTGGCAGAACATCGAACCCTGGATCGGAGTATCCTCCTCCATGGCTAGCTATAGGTGTCCTTGTGTAAGACACCTTACCGCATATAGTACCGACTCTACTCAGGAAGAATACGAGCGGGATTTGTCTAACTTGTTATTACTTTGATTTACAATCGAAGTAAAATAAGTAAGTTAAAACTAAACTAACAGTTTAGGTATATGGTACCACCGGAGAACACCCGGTCTATGACCACAAACTAGATACTTCCTCGTTCTTTTTTTTTTTTTGAAAGTTGTATCAGCAAAACATGTATAATGCGGTTTCTATTGAAATAAATGAGCGTGAAAACGTAAATCAACACCGTTTAAGATAACAATTAAAATTACAATGTGTCCCTCATATTACAAACATGTACTAATGAAAGCAATCGCTAACTTTACAAGCCGGAGTATTGACAATGGATTAATGTTCCGAAATTGGCATTGCATTAACAATTCTGTGTTCCTGAGCACTTCTATTTGTATGCTATGTATGTTTACCGACTTTACAAAAAATATTGTGATACTATGTCACAATACTGTAAGCTTTCTGTCTGTATCAATTGTATCACTGTATGTTATGTTACACTAGTCTATTATTATACTGCCTGAAAAAGCAGTACTTAGTAGACCAAAGCATACATGGACAAAGAGATGGAGATGGCTACTAATTTCTGTCAATACAGAAAGCACTAGAGCACCCAATATGGCACCGATATCTGAAAGTAAATAATTACATTTGTTTGTATTCGATAAGCTATATACATGTACTATAATTGTCGTCTGCCTTGTAAAACTCATTCGTACTTTACTTCTCGGTGAAGATTACGCTGTTGGTGGTACGTGTAACACGCGCCGTGGATTATTTGCTTTTCGGGTAATAAAATGCAAGTTTATTGAAAGAAGAACAAATTACGGTTAACATTATTTGCAAATATAGTGTGTAACCCATACAAATAACCACATTGTAAATGATATGGAGGAGAAGTTAGAGTGAGTAATATTACGTTAAAACATACAAAAAATATATAACTAACAGAAAACGTAGCATTCGAAGGACGCTGCCATTAATACAGCATGAACTCAATCGATATATATAATAAGTATACTAGTTACTATACATAGAGACGTTGCAACAGACCAAGACTAACATGACAGAGGCACAAAACCTCGCTCCTGTTTCAGCATATAATTAAATTCTAAAAATTCAAAGAAAAGCAACATGACTCCTGTTTAACCAGCATAATATGTTGTTAATTATATTATAATTAAATACTTAAAATTCTAAGAAAAGCAACATGGCTTCTGTTTCACCAACATAAAATTAAATACTTAAAATTTTAAGAAAAGCAATCTGGCTCCTGTTTAACCATCATAATATGTTGTTAATTATATTATAATTAAGAACTTGAAATTCTAAGAAAAGCAAACTGGGCCCTGTTCTACCAACATTTGATTAAATACTTAAAATTCAAAGAAAGGCAACCTGGCTCCTGTTTAAACAACATAATATGTTGTTAATTATATTTTAATTAAATTCTTAAAATTCTAAGAAAAGCAACCTGGCTCCTGTTTAACCAACATATAATTAAATACTTAAAAACTTGATATAAGAGAATCAATCTGATGCTCATAATTTTAAACTTGTTCCCTTTTAAACTGTATATGTTTTAATTGATATTGATACTATAATAGATAAATAACCAGTCAAAACTTAGTCAAGTTCTTAAGTATTTAAGTATAATGTTAATGAAACAGAAAACAGTTTATATCTCCATAATACGCTAAAGACATTATACATAGATAATTAAGAGACATGCTACCTCAGTCGGCAATGCGTCTGACTGTCAGACGGTCTGTGATGATTAGTCATTAACTTGTTCTACAGCCATGATTCTCTCTTCTCTTGATGTTTGAGGAAGACATTTATTATATGGATTTGCTTTTGTTTTATGACTGATCTGCATATAACCAAGATTGATCTATATGTATATGAATTGAATAACACTGTGTTCAGAATAAAACGGAATTGTTCGTCCGGAAAATAGTCGCATCGTATCATTTATATTCCAATAAAGAATCCTTATTTGATAAAATGAAAAATGATTACATCACTTTTGACGCCACTCTGTCCACGTCATCAACACTGTCACCTTTGCTGCGTTTAAACATTTAAACTTCAACTTTATATCTATTTAATGATGTTAACGTCGCCTATTGCGTCTGGAGCATTAATATGAAACCATGTGTGTGATTGCGGTCACTAAGGAATAAGGTCAAAACTTTGTATCGGCTTGTAGAAGTGCCGCTGTATTTATATCTCCCAGTTGTCCGTGTTAGTCCTTTTAAACCATTTTCCAATGAGGTAACCGCTGTTGTTACTTCCTCCGTTTGTTTCTATCTTCCTTAATTATTTTATATCTAATTAATAAATACAACGTTTTTGTATTGATCTCCAACTATTCCGTCTCATTTTGAACATTTATTTGTTAACATATCAGTTATATTCAAGCATCAACGTTTTCAACAATGTATCGAGATCTTTCACTCGTCTCCTGGGCCAAGTGGGCCATTTATAGCTGTGGGATAAAAGAAGATTGGACATAATTCTGTGCCATCTTTTTATTATGCATGCATGAAATATGCAAGTAATGGGACCAATAACAATGTATTCAACAAATCACCAATGTTTGGTCTTGCATTTGGATTATTCATACACCAGCGGTTTTATGTTGTCGTAAATAGAAAAGATTCCATAAAACTGTCTATTAAACCAAACAATTTCCTTGTGTAGTTAATTCTGGCAAGTTATGTGCCTTACCGTTCAATTCAGTGATATTGCCTTGAATAAAACTACACGAAATTATTTAATAAATAATGTGTGTACATAAAATCAGTTTGTTTTGAAGAAGCCACAGTGACATAGGCTGTACGGAAACTAAATTATTATATACATTTAAAGTGTTCATCATTAAACAAAAACATGTTGAAATACGAAAATTAACAACTTGTAAATAAATGCCAATAATAACAGCTATCTTTCCGATGCAACTATTAAAATACCGGCTATCAATCGCACACCCATTACAACAATGGCAATCGGTTTCACACCACTATTCGAATAATGACTGTCCGTCTCACATTAATATAAAAAAACGGTTATCTTTCTCACACTACTATTACAAATTACATTTGGTCTCACACCAATATCAAATATAACGCCTGTGCATCTTTTATCGATAATAAAATAATAGCTGTCTCACACTGCTATTAAAATAATAGTTATAAGTCTCACACCGTAATTGAAATAATGAATGTCCGTCTCGCATCACTACTAAAATAACTGATATCCGTCTAACATCAATACTAAAAATAACTGATTTCCGTCTCACATCAATACTAAAATAACTTGTATCCGTTTCACATCACTACTAAAATAACTGATATCCGTCTCGCATCAATACTAAAATAACTGATATCCGTCTCGCATCAATACTAAAATAACTGATATCCGTCTCACACCACTACTAAAATAACTGATATCCGTCTCACATCAGTACTCAAATAACTGATTTCTGTCTCACATCAATGCTAAAATAACTGGTATCCGTCTCTCATCGCTACTAAAATAACTGGTATCCGTCTAACATCACTACTAAAATAACTGATATCCGTCTCGCATCAATACTAAAATAACTGATATCCGTCTCGCATCAGTACTATAGTAACTGATTTCCGTACTATAGTAACTGATTTCCGTTTTGCATCACTACTTAAATAACTGATATCTGTCTTAAATCACTACTAATATAACTGATTTCCGTCTCATATCAATACTTAAATAACAGATATCCGTTTCACATCGCTACTAATATAACTGATATCCGTCTCACATCACTACTAAAATAACTGATATCCGTCTCACATCGCTACTAAAATAACTGATATCCGTCTCACATCGCTATTAAAATAACTGATATCCGTCTCACATCGCTACTAAAATAACGGATATCCGCCTCACACCACTACTAAAATAACGGATATCCGCTTCACATCACTACTATATAATGGATATCCGTCTCATACTTCTATTTAAATCACGACTATCAGTCTCACATCACTATTGAAAATAACGAATACCTGAATCATACTATTTTATATTTCTGTTTTAATAATTATGCTAATACCAAAAATATAGTGAACATATAACATACACACCGTGTTTCTTTGCTTCAAATACCTAGATGGTCCAAGATTTGCAATAAAATTAATTATAAATAAAAAAACATAATTGATCCGGTTTTAATTTCCTGGGTATGTGATACCAGTCAGAATGCCCATTTTTTATCTATGAAATGATATAGAAACGCCGGTGAATTTCAGAGCTATATTTACACATTATTGTAGAAGTATTTAACCCTTTACTCCACAGATACGCGTTTTCCCGCACCAATCACAGAATGCCTTTGAAAACAGCGAAGGAAGAGTTCAGATTGCTCGTCACGAGCAATCTTAACACTTCCTGCACTGTTTACCACTCTGTCAGTTAATATAAACAAAATTCGCCCAATAATTCAAAAGCCTTCTATATTAGGCGTCCAAAGGCGTCTATATTAAAGGTGTCCAAAGGCGTCTATATTAGAGTTGTCCAAAGGCGTCTATATGAAGTAAAGGGATAAAGTTTGAGAAAATGTATGTTAAGTTAAATTCTGTCTGTAATGATTTTGTCAATATGACCATGATAGACAATCTGACCAAGACATTAATTGATTAATAGAGTTTCTTATGAGATAAAATTGGCATTCTCATTTCAGCATCAACATTTCTGTGGTCAATTTCTGAAATAGTGAAAATGGCAAGTTAGAAGGTGCACCGGTTGCACTTACCTAATTAAGTTTGTTGCTAACCAAACATGCTACACATGGCATCCAATTTTGTTGGAAATACCTCAGATGTATATATACACGAATCTGAGTAGAACCAGATCCCTTCCAAAAGTTACATTAATGAAATATTTTTTTTAAGTAAAATATGCTTATATGACAGCAAATTCAAGTCAATTAACATTTAAAATACATCGCATCAGTACAAAAAAATCTTTAAAACTGATCGTATTTTGTGATTAATAGACGAATTTCGCTGCTCAATTTCACAGTTTCTGTATTGCCGTGTTCATATATCTACAATTTAGAAAAAAAAATGTAATTTGCAAGGTCGATACAATTGACCCGGAGTCATCAGAGCTGTCCAGTTCTCAAGTATACTTAATAAATGACATCGGTTAACGGCATTGTTGCCACGTTCTTCCAATCGATACAGTCTCATCTGAACAATTCCTTCTTGAAATTAGATCAACGATGCCTTGGAATTCATTTGAAAATTATTAGAATGAGATATTAGAAAGAACTGCTTCCTGTGGACGCATAAAGAAATATTGTATTTGGTTTGGAAGCAGGAATTAGAGACACGTATGAAATAATAAGTGCGTTTTCTCAGAGACATAGCGCTGCTTAGAAATGCTGTAGATGATTGGATGAAGAAAACACGTGATTCGTGTTAGTGCATCACCAGAGACTGAACATGTGAAATATTGCAAATGATTTTATGTAACCGGAATGAGGCATTTATAAAAATGGAGGCCTTTTCAAATGACCATCACATTTCTTTTATTTTACCAATTCTATGTATCAGCACGTGTGTTTCCTTCTTTATTAGGTTTTAACCATGCTATTTATGATATGATACACATGCATGTTAGCATTATATATACGAGTTTATCACATACTTTACGGTGCAGAAGTGTGTTATACCCATGAAATATTTTTTATATTAATCTAACGAATATCACCACCGAATCATTGTGCGGTGTTTTCAGTAAAACTCGGCTCTCTAACGTAGAATGCAGTAGAGTGCTTTCCGACTTGCCCTAACTTGTAAATGACGTCGGTTTGTTATTATAATATAGTCTTGATCATATGCGACGCTTTCTTTTCTAAAAGACAAACGTCTTGACAGGTTGTGTAGAAGAAACGTTTGAATATGAAAGTGAGATCTGATTGGCCGAAACAAACACTTCTCTGCAACGATAATATTTTAATAAATTAAAAAATATTTATTTCGACCGAATTCATTGCAATTATCTAGTACAAGACGTTTGTCGATAAGAAAATATTTAATAATAAAAAATGAACAGATGTATGGAAATAAACGTCTTAACGATGGTATTTTGAAATACTATTGGAATCTTTCAAGACGTTTGTCTTTTAGAAAAGGTCAATACTAGATAATATGAGTAGATGTTATTTTCAGACGTTACGTCATACGACGACTGATGGAAACAATTGTATTGGGTTTTTTCTCGTTCGTTATAATCATGTTATGTTAAATAAATGGTTAATGAACTCTTTTTAGATGTGTGGTAAAAATAATTTTACACTCGACGGCTCATTTATTACCGAATGTATTAAACTTGTTGGTAGAGCCTCGCATAATATATTATTGATTACTTGTAAATAAATTCAATAATAAATGAGCACTCATGTAATAACCCCGATATATCAATGATAATTAATTCTTCTTCTTGTTCTTCTTCTTCATCTTCATCATCATCTATAATTATTAAAGTCATTATGATTATATGTATAATGTTGTGGTGGCGTTGTCGTAGGAATGTAACCGCTCTTGTAGCGCAGATGCTTACTTACTTTTTAAATCAATATAAGAATGCTTTGATGGAAAACCTGAAGCAGCGATTTGCTATTTAAAGATACAACCTGAACAAACTGGTCTATAGATTAAACATAAGTGACGTTTCAAAGCTGCAGTTTCTTATTTCAAATGGATTACAATAAACATGACTTAGCAACAGTTGTAAATTATCGATTCCGTTGTTTTACGTCTTATCCAGGGTGAAGCTATGTTGCCTTTTGTTATCTATGTGAAGGTGTCGATCGATACAGAACGTATAATTCCCGTGTTCAGAAACTAGCAGTAAATATCCCCCCAATTTATGTGTTTAAATCTTACCAAACCTTTAACAGCACAAGTGACAGAGAAACCAGACAGATGAATGCGACAACACGATAACGTCCTCATAAAGTTGCTATAATGAACATCGTTTTCTCTACACAAACTCTGCAGCTGCGTAGTGCATACTGGCTCTTTGTACTTTACATTAAGAGTACGATATTGCCAAGGAATTATATAGAAAAGGAAATACAACTAATTTAAATTTTGTGAATGGTCGCGTATTCACGCAAAATCTCGTTTCAATTATCTTAACTTCTATTCATCTTAGGAACGTAAATCATAATTCTTACATTGCAGAATGGAATTCTCAACAAAACAATTAAATTCCCAGCAGTTTATGTTTAAAATTGTAGAAGTACTTCTGATTACAAAATGTGTATACTGCAGCTAAAATAACAAAACAAAATTGCTAGAAATAAAAAAAATCAATATATTTAATTCAAGATCATTTTGCGACATCAAAACATATTAAAACATTTAAGATTAAATACAACTTACATTTTATGTACAAGAAGCAGTTACCTGTATATTCTGAATGATTAATTTGCCAAATAATTAATCATTCCTGAGCTATTTTATCAACATTTAATCAGGTGATGCAAGTTTCCCATCCTTCTATATAAGTCCTTGGATATTGCAGTATTAGTGTTTGATAAATACTGCACTTTCTTTATATCAAAGATGCAATACCAGTGTATGATATTGAAGTTCGTCTCATATGTGAGAAAACTAGGAATAAAAATACCAACTTTTCCCGTTTTGCAATCCCCATTGTCGTCTGCATAGCCAACAAGTGTATAATATGTCTATTTTTCCATTTTAATTGTTTCCTATGCAGCGTTTTGAAAATGTGATTATAATGAAAAGAGTTAGGAGGAAGTTAATTCACTTTGTGCGTGAACTGAATGATTGAACTTGAAAACTATAAAACCAAGGGTCCGTAGGCTATAGAAATGCCGTTAAAGCAAGAGCACCTAATTACACTCGTGATTGAAACTCCAGAACATATGTGTTAAGAGATTACATGTTATATTGTCTGAGATGTTTCAGGTCTCACTACAAAGTTAAAGTGTGTTCTTTGTTCTATATAAAAAAAAGTCTAGGATTTCCATGGAAAAACAAGAATTCCGCATAGCAGGAATGTATACACACATAAAAAAGCATAGGTTGACCAGGTTGTTTTTTTTTTCTAAAAGAAGGTGCAGTGTCACCCTGAGATTTTTTGAAAAAAAAGAAGTTCTCAAATGCTCATAAATACATGCATATGTTGAAATTCTATAACATTCACTTTTTAACACCAGTGATGTCTTATTGCAGTATATGCTATACCAACTTTTGCTCTACTCATCTGCAGCAAGAAATCACAACCATAAAATGAACCATTTCGAAAATATTTTCAAAACCAAATCACATAGGCCTTTTTTTTAAGCGTAAGAATCATTTTACCGTGGGGAAAAAAGGGGCGTAACTGTGTAGTGAGACGTTAACTTTTATAAATTGTAAGCTACACTCCACTCGTGTTTGTGTACATAGTTTTAATACATACAGAGTTTTAGTCAAAAACAGGATTAGTAATTGTATCATTTAGATACAGATTATATGTATATTGTTTTATCGATATAACAATGCCATATCAAAACAGGTTTCTGTTTCTCGAACGCGTTTATGTATACACGTTAATACTTAAAACTCTAAATCTAAGAAAAACAGCCAGGTGATTATGATGTTAGATTTATTCCAGTTAAAACACTAATGGTCTCATTGATATTGACTATATCGTAAATAAATAACCAGTCAAAACTCGGTTAGGTTATAAATATTTAAGCAAAATTTTGAAGAAAATGTTAGTGAAACAGAAGTCAGGTATTTTCTACATGTCGCTTTATTTGAAACAATTTAGAATGCAAATGGTTTAAAGCAATTTTCCGGTGTTTAGCCATACTAATAAATCTAAACAATTCAGTGATTCTCCCAGAGTGCTATTTATTCAAGGCCATAATCATTTGTTAACTACATGTTCCAGACATGTTGCTGGCAATCAGCTGATATCGCTGTTGTTGGACATGAGTTTTACGCTGTAATTACGGCTGGGGATACGTAGAATGGAGAATATTCTTCTCAATAACGTTGAATTCGGGCTTGTTTAAGTTAACTAAATAGAAATTGTTTATTCTGATTGAAAATATAAAACAATGTTCTCGTTGTTAATACTAATGTTAGTTAAGCTCTAAGTATTATCACAAAATGGTCAAACTAGTAACGGTTAATGTTAACTAATTCTACTGTGAAATCTGTTTAGGTCCCACTACACAGTTTAATTTTGTTCTGTGTTCTATATAAAATAAGGTCTAGGATTTCCATGTAAAAAAAAGTGTTTTTTTTTGTTCATAGCGGTAATGTTAACAAACATAAAAAGTACACAATAACTGGTAGGTTGGCCAGCTTGTTTTTTAAAGAGGGTGCAGTGACACCCTGAGATTTTTTAAAAAAAAGAAAGTCCCCAAATGTACATAAATACATGAATATGTTGAAATCCTATAAAAGTTACTTTTTTAACACCAGTGATGTCTTATTGCAGTATATTCAATGCCAGCATTTGCTCTACTCAACTGCAGCAAGAAATCACAACCACTATGAACTTTGAAAATATTTAAAACCAAATTACATAGGATTTTTTTTAAGCGTAAGAATAATGTTACTAAGGGAAGAAAGGGGCGTAACTGTGTAGTTCAGACGTTAACGTGAGTTTGTTGTGTGTGGCGAGGGTAAGTCATGTGATATACTCAGAGTGTCATATATTATTTTTGTTAGTATTATTCCTGCACCAGTTTCACTATACATCTTAAGTTGAGATATTCCTCAATAAAAAAAAAATCAAATTCTCAAAATCATTATTCGAACTCATTGCATATTAAATAGCTGTACAAAATTTAACAATATTTACTTATTTGTGAATGATAAAGTACACAATGATCAGTGTAAATAAAAGTTGAGTTGAGGAAAATTTCAACTTGAGGTGTTTAAGTGCAACTCTTTGGAATCTTACGTCAAATTGCGTTTTTGGAACACACAGTCAAATCATTTAATCTTCATGTTATCCATCTGAAATATTTTAATAACACAAGTATGTGTACACTCTTCTGAGTAAACCCACGTGCAGCGAAACGCATTTTAACACCGTGTATAATTACATGGTGTCCATACCGGGCAGGTTTTAATATTTGTTTTGATTAAGTCATTAATCTTCCTCAATATTGCTTGTCTTGTCGTGTGAATTTTCTATATTATAATTTATGACAACAATGTGCTTCCTTATTTGTTCTTCTCATTAACGAATAAACCAACTCGTGCGTTTTTTGTTTCCTCTTAAACAAAGACGGATCAACATTAATATAATGAAGTAATGAATATTTATTACCTCTTGTTTTGAAACGCACATTTTATATTTCAATCTCTATTTATATCAACAGTTTTAATTTGTACTGCATGTTTTCAAAGATGTGTATGAATAAAATAATAAGTGAATATATATATGAATGTACGTTACTTGACTGATACATATATATGTACGGTTTGTTGAGGGATGGCCCAACCCAACCCTCACAGACCTATTACGGGGTGATTAAATGGATCACTTTTCAGTGATTGAAATTAAAAAAAATAATAATAATAATAATAATGCCTAAAAGGCAGTATATCAGGATAAAACTTTGCAAAGTTTTATAAATTTGCTAAAAACTATTTTCCACAATATAACATGCCTATGTATACTCACTTACCCTCAATTGCTATAGGGTTATCTATTTAAACATGCAAATCAAATATTTAAAAGGCATTTCCTAACTTTCTACGCGTCCAGGTAAAATTGAAACAGAATTCCCATTTACAATTGTAACGAATTGTGTGACGTATCAAATGAGTCACGTGGTTTTATAATGGTTTCATTTGTATCCGCTGTACTTGTTTACATATTGTAGAATTTGCTGTATCCTAGGAACGGTCTAAATGACGACATGACGATCGTCAAACGGTATTTAAGTGTGGTCTATTTTTAGAATGGCGATTTCATTTCAAGTTTACCACTTCTATTAAAATATCGTTCTTGTCACGTTTTGATGGATTTGATATACCAACCCATTTGTATTGTATTTATGATAATGTATCTATTTTAAAGATAATTATATTTTTAAGACATGCATAGCATTTTCTCTGATATACTACCTCCCATACTTGCATCATTTCCCGAAATGTTGATTAAGATTGCCCATTTTTTCATCATTACAAAAAATACAGAAAACATTCCTATCTATATCATCTTTCCAATATCAATGTAAGTGCCCTTTGTTTACAAGCATATTGCTTTTTATATTTGGCTTTAATTTTATAAATACATTTTCTATTTTCAGAACGTTTATTTCGTAATACTAGATGTACATGACGTGGAGACTCTAGCTCTAGAAATGGTTCAACTGTTTTATTATGAAACCAGAGGAAAATGCTGTCGGAAGATCATAAATCACGAAGGAGTCCCGACGAAAGTTATTTTATTTCCATATGAAGGTATGCCCCCACTATAAAAAAACTGAATGCGTGACACGTTAATATAGTGTGCCTAAATTCTCATGAGAACGTGTACTATAATATTAAGTTTGGCTTATTTTCACGGACACTAGCACCACCTGCCTCAAATTAGCATGCATTTCACAAAAAAATTAGGGGAACACATTTTAGTACGGCAAACAGTTGCCACCCTTATTCACGCTCATCTTGTTGACACATACAAACCAAGATACTAAAGCTAGCACAGCAATACTATTTTCTCTTAGAAATGCGGCAATATACAAACTTCTGTATATTTGCGATCAAGTTATACAAAATACCGTATTCGCCTGATGTTTTTTTTTGTTTAATGTGAAACGATCATAAAGAAAAAATAACTACGGCTTCAGTGCCTGTAGTAATACCGTCAATCATTCTATCTTTGACAATTCGGTCTGCGCACGTTTCAAGTTTATAATTTAAATTTCAAACGGATATTAAAATTTCATACTAGTAATGCTTTTATGTCACCTCAAGGGACCTCATTCTGGCGAGCGTCAATAACCGCATCTAATTGTATTACCTTTTATGTTAACAATGCATCAGTTTGTCGATATGACCCGACTTTCGACTACAAACAAACTTAAATTCGTGAAACCAAAATGGAGAAAAAATTCTTATTAGATATTAAATCCGAAACAACACAGCGGAATTGGTCCCATGGGAAATCACTGTAACGTTTTGTCTGGTAGCTTTCTCCAAGGGTTTTAATTCCTTGAAACACGCCTGAAAATGGCGGACTAACATATTATTCTCCTAAATATATCTTAATTATAGCTAAACAAAAACACACACTGTACAGATATGTAAAATATAATAAATATTCATAAGATATCCAAAGGAGACTCTTATTTTATGCGCTAATGGAACCAACATATTTTATTGCTACTGCAAAGAGACATAGTATTTGCAATACTCTTTATTTATGAACGTGTACGTTGTATGGATTTGTCATTCAAACAGAGACCTACATGCCACATTTATTTAACAATCCTGTTTTTACGTTTATATTTATTGCATGAGAAGATACTACATCATAATGATATAGGAAAAAAGCATTATATAAATCTTACATGCATGTTTAAGGCATAGTACCACCATTGGAAAAAGGAAGTGCTTCCGTAGGGTAGTCGCATAATGGCGGTTATAAATAATCCTCGTTTCTTCTTCTTTAAAAATGCATTTTCCATAATTTAATGTTATATTTTTTATTTGAATGGCATTATTGATATACTTTAACCATTTTGACAGCATTGTCATGTTTGAATTGTGAATCTAGAAAAAAAATTGATGCTTGGAAATTGGGGTCAGAATACATGATTTCGGAAATCTCTTATATGACACATGACCCCTACATTTCTCATCATATTTTGATAGTGCAGAGGTTGACATACAGTAAAATGTAATTTTCAACTCTTTCATTTGGGTCTCTCTATAAATGACAAGCTTCAAACTTTTATTATTTACTATGGAATTAAGAACAAAAATCAAGGGTGGGGTAACAACTTAAGAAAAAATGATTCATTAATAAGACATATTAGTTTCAATTCTTGTTTTAAGTTTTTGTAACTTTATTTCAAGTAAGTTGTACAACATCAGAGATGTTGATACATAAATATTTCATGACAATTATATATGCATTAAGCAATTTCTTATAGACATTAAGTGTCTGTGAGAAATGAATGAGTAATTCATGTTGCAATTCTATTACATTTTCAATTGTCGAGAAATGTACATGATACTGCAATAAGGACAAAAATGCATAGTAGTCCGTGGTGATCAATCACTGATATCGTATTGAAGTCATGAATTATTTCTAGCTATTTTTTTTTTAATATGTTACGTCGTACGCGGGATATAATGTCAGTGTTATGCCGGAATTGCATATACTGTTTAATATAATGCCATAACTGCATACAATGTTTAATAAAATACTAGTATCCGCATTGTATACACGGCCAATATATATCCAGCATGGCACAAGTGCTTAATACAATATCCACTTTGCATACACTAGATAATGTATTTCCCGCATAAATTACACTATTTGATACAATGCTCGCAATACCCACATTGCATACACTGTTTAAAATAATACCCATATTGCATAAAATGTTTAAAATAATACCCATATTAAATACGATGTTTAAAATAATACCCATATTACATACACTGTTTAAAATAATACCCACATTGCATACAATGTTTAAAATAATACCCATATTGCATAAACTGTTTAAAATTATATCCATATTGCATACAATGTTTAAAGTAATACCCACATTTCATACACTGTTTAAAATAATACCCACATTGCATACACTGTTTAAAATAATACCCACATTGCATACAATGTTTAAAATAATAACCACATTGCATACACTGTTTAAAATAATACCCACATACACTGTTTAAAATAATACCCACATTGCATACACTGTTAAAAATCATACCAATATTGCATAAACTGTTTAAAATAATACTCATATTGCATACAATGTTTAAAGTAATACCCACATTTCATACACTGTTTAAAATAATACCCGCATTGCATACACTGTTTAAAAAAATAATACCCACATTGCATACAATGTTTAAAATAATACCCACATTGCATAAACTGTTTAAAATAATACCCGTATTGCATACAATGTTTAAAATAAAACCCACATTGCATACAATGTTTAAAATAATACCCATATTGCATAAACTGTTTAAAATAATACCCATATTGCATACAATGTTTAAAGTAATACCACATTTCATACACTGTTTAAAATAATACCCATATTGCATACACTATTTAAAATAATACCCACATTGCATACACTGTTTAAAATAATACCCACATTGCATACAATTTTTAAAATAATACCCACATTGCATACACCGTTTAAAATATTACCTCCATTACATACAATGTATAATGCAGCAGATACATTACATGCCTAATGTATATTGCTATGACGTTTATCTCAACTTAATCTCTTTTTAGGGTGGGCACAGCCAGCCTTGACTTCCTACTGGTTACTAAAGACCTACTGGTGGAGCCGCTCACGTGTTAAAATAACAGAGGTCATAGGTACACAGAAAATGGAGCTGAAGGGGAAAATAAAAGACAAAGGGAACGGATCGATCGTCGTGTACGGTAAACTCAAAGCAAAAGTAAATTGCGATTTTCGAATGAACCTCACATCGAATGTGAGCAACACAGACTTTGATCTTGGTTATTGCGTAACGGGGACCCTTGAACGCGGAAATAGAAACAACGAGAAAGGATTGAACCTTACCCATTACGCCATGGTTAAACGACGCGGCTATTAAGGGGTATCCCAATTTTTTTTACAAAATCGGGATCAAATGACTGCAATTACTTAAACGTGTTTGTATTTGACACCAAATACGTAAAGTGAACAACATTGTTTAAGTGACTTCAGACACTGTGTGGGACTTGTCCGTCTTGTTCTAATTATGACAGAGATAATGTAACAGTTGCTGGTTTCGCTAAACATCTCGGTGAGTGTCCTCCACTATAAACATCTCTCAAAATATCACAAAAAAATATTTTATTCTCCATTTAATGGGCACATATAGAAGTGAAGTCATAAAAAATATTTCTTTTTTTGTTTGAATTCTAAGCATCATTGTTATACCATTTAGGGCTAACAGACGATTCATTGGTAATAACAAGGATAACAAGCAATATTACCAATGTAGATGAAGTTACACTATTGCAAAAGCTTGCGTTTGGAAAAACTCAACTTTATATGTTTAGTGATCAGAGGCCATTCCCATTGTTGTCGTTGGCCATGCTGGCTATGGACCAACTAGAACAAGTTTTCAATGTAATCACATGTTTTTGCAATATATGGCACAGCTTAAGCCGGTCACCTGGCTGCTTTGTGAATTTTATTCCAATCGTTATTGAATGGTTAGCTAACACAGTTCAGCACACATAACTGTTATTGCTTTGGCTTTTTTAAAATGTGTATTTTATTCGTCTTACATAATCATCAAAAAAAATAGCTTCTACAATATCTTTGTATAAATTGCAAACTTGAAAATATATTCTGCTAAACATGACAAAGGATTTATATTTTATATGCGTGATAGAGATCACGCAGGATAGAACACAATGTGACATAATTCGAATTTGTTAATTAAAACAAGGATTTGTTTTTCATGTGAAAAAAAGCCGTCTACGATAAATGTTAGAATTGACAGATGAAATTTAAAATAAGTCACCGGGTATCGTACTTTCTGATTCAATGGAGTCGGGAAGCGGTACTTATTCAATTTTGCTAGAGAATATAGATAAAGCCGGTGCTAGAGCATTAAGGGTGCTGCATGTTTTTTTTTCTCTTCTTGAATAGACGTTATAAAACTGAATCTGCTATTTTCTCTTTTTTTTGTGGTATTTTTTGCCTACAAGCTCCAAGAGACCATTCAAATATGCGGAATATTTAAAAAATCAATCCTTATTTTTTATTTTATTTTTTGTTTACGGAAATACATTGTAAATGAATTAGTTAACTGATTCTGTATTTAAATGAAATTGACTCATGACGAAGAAATTTCAATGGCAACTTGCTTTTGTTTTTTATTAGTAGACTTATAAAAGGAATTGTATATTCATTCTAAGATAGCACATAAACTCAAAGGAAGCTGATACAAATAGGAAAATAACATTCTTAAAGCTTCTGCTTATTGATTTAAATTTTCGTATAATTGTGTAAGTTTTAAACTTCGAAACAATTCAAATACCTGTTAATTAGCATTTTTTTTTTAAAAAAAAATAACACAATTAAAGTTTGCTATTTGTTTTAAAGTTTAGTTAATGTGATACACCAAATTGTTTTGGAAGTCTTAGACTTTAAAAGAATATAACATAATACCTGTATGCTTTTTACTCCGATTGTTAAATATGTTACGTGTTAGTTATGAGTTGTTTGTTAATCAGCGTGTTGTCCTGACGGGTACTGTTGCTTTCTGTTATAAGTTATGTTAAAGTTATAATAGTATCTATTGTTTGATATTGACGTAAAAACTGCTTACTTTTGGAAGTAATAATTTCTATTGAACTGAAAGTGATCTGTTGTTATATACGTTGTGTTATTTAGTTTACAAGAAAAATAACAACTTGCCACGCGTTATGTCTTTTATTGATAATTAACCATGGATATGATAGTTAAAAGTTAATTATTGCAAATTGCATGCTTGAGTATGTTTTGTTTGTTTGCTTGTTATAAATGGTAATTGTATAAGAAAAGTAGGAGACTAAAGTTCCGACATCTATTAAAATTGTATTATGTGAAATAAAAATAGCTGTTAGACAGTACTATTGTTTGGTCTCTGTTTTACACCTCATGTTCACCTCTTATGCATTGTCACAACACCTGTGTCAAAGTGCGCAATCATTAAAATGAGATATTGAAAAAGTAATTTCTTGACAGAAATATATATGAAATTCTATGACATTTTTTGTTCATTTTAGTGGCGCCGATATTTTGCAGTTGGCTTGTATTCATTTATTGTAGTTCAGTTGAAAAGAAATTACGAGGGGCCATCGGGTTGACCCTAGACTTAAACCAGTGATCTTAAGTGTGACAGACAGTACCATAATCACTACACCGTTTTTATCATGTCAATGCATCTACATTTGTTATAAACTGCCTGCCTGATAAACATAGGTTTATCACGCCATTGCAAGTTCATCAGGCACTGGACGTCATAATGTATTTTCACATGACGTGATAATGTATACTAGAAATATTGACATGTGCCTAGGCAGAGCCTCGTCCTGTTTTTTTTCTAAGCCTCAACTGATAAAGTTGATAATATCAGATACTAACATGGTATTCTCTATGTGAGAAGCTATATATTAAATTTATCATACTGAAGAAAAAGAACTGTTTCATCGAAGATATAGCGGTTTTTTTTATTTCTGTTCACTAAATTTAACTTATTTATTTCAAAAGTGTGACATTTGTTTAATTCCAACGAGTACAACATGGGCGTGTTAGATTAGGTGTTAGTTATGATAGAAGGTATCGGCTCCTTTATGAAGTATATTTGTAAGTATATTATGGTCTTTGCCATAATTATGTAATATTTATAAATGGCCAAAGGCAAATGCATTGCCGAGTTGTTACTTTACTTTGCAACTTTAAACCTAAATACGACAAAATAGCTACGCCATGTGATTGTGCAATTGCAGTTGCGTCGGTATATTACATAATATATTGACGTGATCTCTAGTAGAAACTACGGACACAGCCGTTTGAGACATTATGATAAAACTACAGTAGAACTTCGATGGCTCGAACTTGACGGGACTGGGCATAATAGTTCGAGTTAAGGCTTGTTCGATCCAAGTATTGGTCACCATACCATATATGTTCATGTATTTTCACTGGCATAAGAGTTCATTCAGAACCAGATAAGTGTTCGAGCTATATATGGTGTTCGAGCCATCCATGTTCGAGCCAACGAAGTTCTACTGTATATTCAAAATAGTATCAAAGCGTGCTATAAGTCATCGGTTGTGTATCATAATTATTAATTGAATTGATGCAATTTTTTTGTCGACATTATTGTGTTTAATGTCTGTTGACGAATTTCATCAAAACGGTATCATAATCGGAAAAAATAACCATATGGTTAAGTTTCTACAAGAAAGGACAACAAATGTGCAATACTGACAGTCTAACACAATGTATCTACTAACCGAATGACCATGACTAAAATAGCGATTATCATTAACGCTGACTAGTCTGTTTGATTCTGACCTAAAGCCTTAAATAGACGGCGACGCTGGATACTTGTCCCCATCTCAGTCTTGTCGTGTATTTATTATCATAGAATAAGTCTGGAATCTGCAAAGAAATTGAGCGCATCTGCGAATAGCATAACCAGTTTCGTTCTATATGATTTACGTGAGCAATATAATATATACACGTACAAGCTGTCGCAAATGTCGAGAAAAGTGTGGCGGAATATTTTAAATTTACAATCATCTTGTTTAATGTTACGCTAGGGACGGAGCTGAGGCGGAAAGAGCAAGGTAGCATCAACTACTAAACAATGTTAAAGCTTCTCAGTGACATGTTTTCTACGGCTTATTTCAAGGTGATGACCCTTATTGTCACTTCTTCGGCATTTCTGTAGTCTGTATGGGTACTCCGTATCTTGGGGTGTCTTTGTTTTTGTTGTGGCGCGAAGTATTCTGGTGTCATATATTTTATTTACTTGGGGGTTGTAATCGGTGTGAGAAAATGCATGCATTTTCCTGAGAATTCTTAATCGTAGTTCAATGTGACTGTGTTTGTGTTAATTTTTTTTGTAAAAGACAAATTTGGTGAAATAGATTAAATGCTATGATACAAACTTAAATAATGAGATGAAATGCAATCTAATTATTTGAATTTGCGAGTATTTTCCAACTTGAAGTTTAAATTATATGAAATGGGATTTTATAAACAAAGAACAGTGAGAAGTTTGAAAACATGTTTTGAAATATTCTAGACATAAAATCTACCACTTAATCAGCGTTACCTTTGTCCCAACTTGCAATGAGCAAGGTTTAAATAACCTTTAAATGTTTAAAACTATTCACGAATGGTACCGTCATAGGAAAATATCAACCAACAAAGGAAGCTGTCTTCAAAGCACACAGTCACAACAGCAATATGAAAACAATCAAGACAGTTACAAGTAAAATGCATACATAGATAGAAAGTAACAACCGCGGTCACTGCCTAGGACAGAGCAGCAGCTAAAGACGCCACTGGGGAGCTTAAACCTGGTGAATTGAACCTTGCTCTTCCCCTGTCGCCATACCATAAGACGAGACAGTGTAAATAGAAATATCTCTGCCAGACAAAGCACGCACATGTGTATATTGTAAATCACAGAAATTCTTACTTAGAATTAATATATCGCCCCATGGGTGCAAGAATGTATCAAGTCCCTTCTTATTTTATATCTACTTGGTACCTTATTGGACCGGGCCTACACCTCTCTCTAAAACAAATGAAAAAAAAAAAAAATGCAACAATTTCGTGATACGGCATTGACGGACACACTATATTATAATCTGGATGCATAATCATGTATAAAGCGGTTGTAGCAAACCCTGTTGACCATTCCTGCGGCATATACATCGTTCGGTCTTTCTGAAGCATGAGTAGGCCCAAAACACAGTATCCCTATTATATGCGTATCACCATGATCAGCGATATAATTTCCTCGTTAGGAATATTTGCACATTGAATGTGAGAAATAAAAGAAAATCTATCCTTGCCGATATCGCTGGAATAAAGCAATTTGTCAGTTCTTACTGTTATAACTCTTAATTGCGTTTACTATGACAGCAATTACTGCTTACAGATGGAAAATGTGCATTATACTAAATGATACAAATAGAGCCTAACTCTGTGTTCATCTATTATTGAATATATCAACCTCAGTCTTAAAGATCCGTTTTGATACTTTTTAAAACAACTCATTTGATATGTTTAATGTGTTTCAATATTAGATATATAAACATGATTGCAGTTACACATTCATATAAATATGGACATTAATATCGATAGTTTGCGATGCGAGAACTTTTGATTATTGTGTTTGATAATGCTGTAAAATGATTTTTTGTGTATATTGCTCAGCCCTATGCTCCATGAGTTATAGCTTAAATGTGTCTTGAAATGCATCAAAACCACAATTTCAAGACTATATTTTTAACAAATCTAGGGGAGCATGCCCTCATACCCTCTAGACTGCCGGGCCTTCACATCCAAATTATGCCAGCTACACCCCTTACAAGAGAATACTATCAACGGATACAACAATACGGAGGTAAGTACAGGTATCCAATCCTACACTGGAAATAAGAGATGATGTGTTATTCTTGATATTGATAAACATAATATGATATAATGCTAATGAATGTATATTTATTTTTTTAATTATGCAACATGTGTATTATTCATGTATGTTCATCTGTGATACCAAAATACATCTATCTATCTATCTATATGTCTGCCTGCCTGCCTGCCTGCCTGCCTGTCTGTCTGTCCATTATGGCTTTAGGAGGAATTTCGCCATCATCATTGAGTACCAGTATTTCTGGTCTACGCACAGTTAAGAATAAAAGAGGGGGCCAAAACACGCACTACACTGCAGAATCAAAGGATCATAGCCGCCTCTTTTGATAAGCTTCACAATATGTTAAACAACTAAGGTTTCAGTGACAAAGATTCAGGATTTTACGAAGCGTGTAAGTCACATCACCATAAAAGCAGGTATAGATACGCCAGTCATTGTCGCACAAAGTGTTTTAAGATCGGTATTGTATTTGCAAATCTAATGAACACAAACGCCTGAAGAAATGTGTGATAAGCGTTGTATTCTTATAATAAAGGCATTACTTTTAATAATTTCCACAACGGAGGTACATCCTCGAACGAAATGAAAAAGCTGAAGCAATGTAAATCCCGTCTGATGTAGCCCGGGACACCACCTCATGCCTCCAAATGAGTTAAATTAACCATGTCGAAATCAAACTTATCTTTATAAATGGTAATTAGAACATTCAACACTAAACCGGTTTTGTCAGATTCGTAACGTAAGAAAATAACAAATACCTAAATTGGGATCGGATCTCACGGTCAGGGAACTCAGCGTCGACAGTTTGTCACAGATGCACGTCGACAGTATTGATGTGTTACCAGTCGATAGATGGGACATCACCACGGATGTTTTGAATATGTTATGTCTTATAATTAAAAGGAGAGATCTAACTGAATCTCTCATATGAATATTTCTTCAGGTTTAAAGCCAATTTATCTGTCATTAGAGCTTTTTTAAAATATTATTGTCATCAATACCACATTAAATCACAGCCAATACATGTATCATAAATTATAAATAAGTCACTGTTATTGCCAGAACACTCATTTATTCGTTTATATGAAGTTCTGATTTTTAAAATGTCACAGGGTAACGAGGCTCGTCGATCCTTATTTCAATGTCACGGTCAACTAGAGGCTGTGACCCTGTAGTGGAGAATGTTAAATGTCAATTAGTTATACCCCTTTCTAAACAAATATACTTATACAACAGTTATCAATGTTATTCTGACAAATGATGAATGTGTTTTTGACAATTTCACTTCTACTTTCGTTTTATAAGTAAATACACGTTCAGCGAGGACTTGTTAATTCGTACAATTTAAAACTCTATTAATGCACATCTATTAGAGTTTTGAAATTACATTTTGAGACTCAATTGTGTAAAAAAAGTTTTAAACTTGTAGCCCTGTCGAGGAAATAAATGCCTATGTATACCAAATAAGCCGTGTTGTACCGGTCAGATCGAGGCGAATCCGTGACTGCCGATGCGAAGCTCTCCACATAGTGACAGAGTTATCTCACTTATTCAATGTGCATTCCGTCCAACGTATACATTACATAAGCGGCTATTACGCCCTATTGACGGTGATAACTACACACAATAAACCAGTACTTCCTGTTATTTTTGTGCACGCGGTTGGGCAGAGAGGTTGGAAAATCCCTTTATTTTCGTATTATTATTTCGTTTTTAAATCAAACATATAACCAAAACGAGCATTATATTTAAGTTTCAAGCGAACATGTGTTTTCGAATGGGAACATGCCCGTTTCCTGAAACATTCGGGAAAAGTGGCGGAATGAATCACTTTCAGATTGAATACACGTAATTTACAGATCCATTTAATACTTCAGAAGTCAATTCTGGGACAATCTTATGTGTTTTATATTTCTGTTAAATATCAATACCCCAAGTTATATCTTTAAAGAAATACAAGTTGATGCTATAAGGCTGTTAAACGCCAAAATGTGCTTAGAACGCAGCATAAGTAGATGCCTCGTATATCGTACACTACATAAGTCAGTGTATTGTGTCATTCAGCGGTATTCTAATTACATGAAATACGACTTATATCCAACTATTTGAGGTTTATGTGTTTTATATTTCTTTTATTTATCAATACATGACTTTTGTACACCAAGTTATATCGTTAAAAATACAAGTTGAGGTTATACATTGTAACACCCAAATTTGCTTAGTACGTAGCATTAATAGGTGCCTCGTATATTGTACACTACATAAAATCGGTGTATTGTGTCATTCAGCGGTATTCTAATTACATGAAATACTACTTCTATCCACTTATTTGAGGGTTGTTATTCAGTTTTTAATTATTTATAAACGCCATTATGCGACAACCCCACGGAAGCGCATCCTGTTCCCAATGTGGTGCTATACCATAACGTGTTAAACGTGCGACATTTGGCGGCAGATGGGTTTGCGACATTAACGTCTCACACCACTATTACATTTCCCATAGGGCTCAATTATAACTTTTCTGTCCAAAAAACGGCGCAAAAAATTTGCAGCATGTTTCTAGGCTCAATTTCTTCAGCCGGGCCCGATTAGCTCAGTCGGTTACGCGTCTGACTATCAATCCAGGAGTCGTGAGTTCGAATCCCCGCCCGGCAACAGTCTCCCTGGTGATTGATATACGACATTGTGGTATCATTATCATTCGTCTCTCACCGCTAATTCAAGTGGGAAAGTTATCAGTGACTTGCGGAGATGGGGTGTGCTCAAGTACTGGTTAATCCGAAGAAACAGTGGTTAGGTTAACTAATCGTCTGTTAGTCCTTGATGGCATAAAATGACGTTTAATATTCAATCAATCAATCAATCAATCAATCAATCAATTTTTTCACTGGTTCAAGATCTGTAATTATGAAGGAAAAACAGCTTACCTTGACCAGATGTTTTATTTAATTCAATGGTTTTGTCATACTATCATTCTGCAGAAAAAAATAATATTCGGACACGATGCGGTTCGCACCACGATTCTAAAATGACACAGAATTGCCTAGAAATCTTGTATCAGCATCAAATTTTCAGTGGTGATTTTCTAAAATACTGAGCATTTAACACATGGTAGGAAAAATAAGACGCTGCAATACAAGCTCTGAACAAAAGAAGAAAAAGAGAATTAAAGCTTAATTTCTACCTCTTTCATCAGAAAATAGTGGTATGTGTCCTTTAGCGTCAGTGTCAGCGTTGCGACATTTAGCTACGGTGCGACATTCAACATTACCACAGAATGATCTACCCTAGCAAGAGTGCTTGTTTAATACAACACTCATTGTTTTTGTATTCATTCTGATCATATATTCGTGGGTGTAGGAGCGTTTCAATTATTGTTTGTGTGTGTGTGTGGGTGGGGGGGGGGGGGGGGGGGCGCAACCTGAGGAGAGAGAGTCTTGTATCAGGATATATGAGAAAGCATATGTATATGCTGGCCCACCTAACCTAAACATTAAACGGGTCACAAATTGGTCACCTATGGTACCGAAAACAAGCGAAAGGTAAGAAATATGGACGGTTTTGTATCGGAGTAAGTATATATATAGAACATGAGTAAGCACACTCCAGAATGAAAGATAGTAAACTTAGAAAAGCAGACTAAAACTGGAATGTACAAAGCTTTAGGATGAAGAACGAAAGTTTTAGCAGACAGATCTGAAAGCAAAACGAAGAAATAGTAGTATTTTAAAAACCAGTTATGAAATATGACGTCCATATGTAATATGGACTCAAACTGGCTCATTCAAACACCAGAAAAGAAAGTTATGTTTTTAGACATAAGAAAGATAGAGAGAAGACAGTAAAACGGCGCTCAATCATTCCCAACCGGTTATTGTAGCAATTGTAAGACAACCACATCCCATCAAATCGATGAGGAATCCAAAATTAGACAACCACATCTCACTGGATGGGTTGACCTCAAATCAATGAGGATTTCAAAATTAGTATATATTCGTTAACATACTCATTTCGATGTATTTTATATTCACCATCAAAAAGTTTTAGTCGGTTACAACGATTTGCATTATATAAAACATATACCAAACGTAGTCTAATGGTGTACGCCTTTGACTGTCACTCAGGATGGCGTATGTTCAAACCGCAGTCAATGATAAGAAAAATACAAAAATAATAATACATTTATTTTATTCTTTTTTTATATATTTTTTTATTGAAACTGTAACAGGTATACAACTATTACACTTGAAAAATATGTTAGCTTTAAGCAACGACAAAATCACAATCACTCTCGCAATCCTGTGATGTAGAAGTATACATGTTGTGTTTGTATGATAAGCGATATTAATATGCTGTGGTATCGGACATGTTGAAGTAGTTATTCTATTATATCGCCCTGTTTGACTTTACAGGAGGCACAATCCCAACTTTGCAAGGGGTGTCCGGGGGCATGCTGCCACGAAAAAATATTTAGCTCGTGGCATGCATTTCCTGCATTTTTTCTGATATTTCAGACATTTTACCACAAACTGCATTTTAGACAATTGCCTATTTTTACACTTTTATCTTGAATACAAATTTTTGTTTTTTTAGACCCGACATAACAGCTCATATCAACTATTAGTAATACACTGTAAGACAAGTATTTTCTGGGTATTATAATACATTCATAAGGCATATATTATATGTGAAGAATATGTCATTTTTTTGCAAGAGTAATTCATATTTTGGGAATAACTTTATTATTTTTACAAAAACACTAATAAACATGTGAAACTCCACATATTCTACAGGAGGCAAGTGCCAACGTTTGCCTCAGTGTGGCTAATATATAATTATAATCTTCGACTTTTAACAGCTACAAGATAGAGTATTAGAACAATGTTTTGTTTGAATATTTAGCGTCAGTTTATGTCATCGAGGGCTAATAGACGAATATTACAATATAAATAGTGTACATGTATTACATAAAGAACAGGTAATGGTATACGGGTCTGTTACAAAAACGTACAAAATAGTAGGTTGGACGATAATGTTCTGAAACGGGAAAAAAATACTTAGTTTATTTGTGAAGTGTTAACAACGATTCAACTTAAAACAACCTTGAAATAGTTGGATAGTTGTATTATTCCATGTTATTAGAATACCGCCAAATAACACAATACACCGACTTATGTAGTATACAACATACGAGGCACCTACTGGTGCTACGCAAATTTTGGCGTTTAGCAGACTTATAACATCATTGATACATAAAACAAGTGTAAAACACATTAAGTTGTCCCATAAATACTTCCAAAAAAGTAAATTGAGCTGTTTTCAATCTGTCACTTTCTCGAATGTTTGAGGAAACGGTCATGCTCACATTCAAAAACACTTGAAAACTGAAATATAATGCCGCGGCTATACCTTTGATTTAAAATACGAAATAATAATAAAGGGGTTTTCTTACCTCATTATTCAACCGTTATCACCGTAAATGCGGCGTAGTAGCTGTTTATGTAACGTATACGTTGGACGGGGTGAATTAGTAAGTTAATGAAAGAGTGGGTCAGTAAATGCATGAGCGACAAGTGAACGAATGATTGTGTGTGTGAGCGAGTGGGTGATTGAGTAAGTGGACAAAGTGATTGGTGTAGCGTGCATGGGCGGACCATACTATGTCCATATGAGATACTTTTTAACTGCAAGCATTCGACAAAGAAATATCCGAGGCTGGGGCTCAAAGCAAAAGTCGGTCCACTATATAAACCACTTAATTACGACTACATTCTAGATTAGCCATATGGTAAGTTGATATCTATATATTAAGCGTTCTGATCCAATCTGAACCAATAGTTACGTTTGTTTTTTTTTATATTATAAAGTCATGTTTTACCTTTATAAACAAAGGTCATTTCGAGTTTAATCGGACCTAATCATAATACCAGCGGATCCCGACGTTCTCCGCCCTTACACCACCCAATATTTTAATACAGGTTAATAGTAGTATTGTAAAGAAATCTTTATTACACGGCATGTTATATTCAGTTTCAAATAATTGCATGGTATTTCAACTTCTTCAACACGTTGGTTAGTTGGTGTGTGAAATGTGTAGGATCCACAGTTCGTGTTAAACCCGTTCAAGTAGACACCGTAAACTTCTACTGGTCATTATAATCCCCACATCGAGGTATTTACTAATTTATTTATTTAATCTTCTTTGCTTATGCATTATTATACTTAATGTTCCACTGTTTGATGTTATAGGAATTACATAACTATTAAATTCTGTTTTTCCTTATATTGTATCGGCCGAGCATGGCCAAGTATTAAAACGAAAAGTGTGTAGTGTGCGGTTTTAGCTACGACAAACGTTACTTGATCAATTTGATGTTTAATTTTGCATTCTTAAATAAACATGAGTTATCTTCCTTGCAACGATATGTAAACATGTCACTGAATGTTTTAACAAGTGAATTGCAAAATGCATGTTTACATTATGGGTCGTGTTTCACCAACCGTAACTTTGTTAAGCAGTCGTTGAACAAACCTGACGTGTTAATGTTTATATAGACATTTAAGTTCGTTTCACTTCAGTCAATATACATTTCTGCATGTTTTAAGTATTCTGGTATGTGCGTAGCTAAGTCAATGTTTGTGAACGTTCATCAAGGTGAACACCGTAATTAGACAGTACGCATGACGGTAGATAATGTGCTGGAAGTGAGATAAGATAGTTATACGTTGCACACCACTATCACCTTTCCTATAGGGCTCCATTGTAATGCAAATGTCCAAATGATAGGGGGAAAATCATAATCGTTTCTGGGCTCAATTTCTTACTGGTCCAAGATTTACAATTATAAACACCATCACCAGGAATTCTTTTAATTTCTTGATTCTGTTAACCTATCAATTTCTAAAGTATCCATATATAGATAATCTGAGCACAAATCCATTCCATCCGCCAATCGCAATTTGGACAGAATTTGCTATATTCACATTTTCAATGGCCATTTACTGTAATACTGGTCTTTCACACTTGATAAGAATAATAAAACTTCAATATAAAGTTATGAAACAATAACACGAGAACTATATCTTTATTTCTATCTCCATCATCTGAAGGACCGCAGTATTAAAGAACAACAATAGTGCAGTGGATACCTCCTTATACATTATCTCCATTTAGTGGAATTCGTCACTCTGGAGCCCGGTTGTGAAATCTTAGTGGCCGTTAAATAACAGAAACATTGAAGTATTACGCCGCACACACATGATTTACCAATTCAAGTCGTACTATCGTGACTGAAATATTACGCCGCACACACATGATTTACCAAACCAAGCCGTACTTTCGTGACTGAAGTATTACGCCGCACACACATGATTTACCAAACCAAGCCGTACTATCGTGACTGAAGTATTACGCCGCACACACATGATTTACCAAACCAAGCCGTTCTATCGTGACTGAAGTATTACGCCGCACACACATGATTTACCAAACCAAGCCGTACTATCGTGACTGAAGTATAACGCCGCACATACATGATTTACCAAACCAAGCCGTACTATCGTGACTGAAGTATTACGCCGCACACACATGATTTACCAAACCAAGCCGTACTTTCGTGACTGAAGTATTACGCCGCACACACATGATTTACCAAACCAAGCCGTACTATCGTGACTGAAGTATTACGCCGCACACACATGATTTACCAAACCAAGCCGTACTATCGTGACTGAAGTATAACGCCGCACATACATGATTTACCGAACCAAGCCGTACTATCGTGACTGAAGTATTACGCAGAACACACATGATTTACAAAACCAAGCCGTACTATTTTGACTGAAGTATTACGCCGCACAGACATGATTTACCAAACCAAACCGTATGGTGACTGAAGTGTTATGCCGCACACACATGATTTACCAAACCAAGCCATACTACCGTGACTGAGGTGTTACACCGCACACACATGATTTACCAAACCAAGCCGTACTATCGTGTCTTAAGTATTACGCCGCACACACATGATTTACCAAACAAAGACGTACTATTGGGACTGAGGTGTTACGCCGCACACACATGATTTACTAAACCAAGCCGTACTATCTTGACTATAGTATTACCCAGCAGACACCTGCTATAATACCCACCAAGTCGTACTATCGTGACTGAAATATTACGCCGCACACACATGATTTACCAAACCAAGCCGTACTATCTTGACTGAAACATTACCCAGCAGACACCTGCTATAATACCCACCGAGTTGTACCATCTTGACTGAAGTATTACCCAGCAGACACAAGCTATAATACCCACCGAATTGTATTATCTTGACTGAAGTATTACCCAGCAGACACAAGCTATAATACCCACCGAGTTGTACCATCTTGACTGAAGTATTACCCAGCAGACACACGCTATAATACCCACCAAGTCGTACTATATTGACTGAAGTATTACTTAGCAGATACAAGCTATAATATCCACCAAGTCGTACTATATTGACTGAAGTATTACCCAGCAGACACAAGCTATAATACCTACCGAGTTGTACCATCTTGACTGAAGTATTACCCAGCAGACACACGCTATAATACCCACCAAGTCGTACTATATTGACTGAAGTATTACCCAGCCGACACACGCTATAATACCCACCAAGTTGTACCATCTTGACTGAAGTATTACCCAGCAGACACACGCTATAATACCCACCAAGTTGTACCATCTTGACTGAAGTATTACCCAGCAGACACACGCTATAATACCCACCAAGTCGTACTATATTGACTGAAGTATTACCCAGCCGACACATGCTATCATACCCACCATGCCGTACCATCTTGACTGAAGTATAACGCCGCAAACACATGCTTTAATACCTACCAAGTTGCGCCAGGTCGTATTATCTTTACTGAAGTATTAAGCCGTAGAAACATGATTTCTTGCACACCAGGATATCTGCATTTTTACCGGGCCGAGATAAAAGTCTCGAGCTGTGACGTTGGGACCATCCAGATGACGTAATGTATAAGATATATGACGTAAAGCATATAATTGAACGTTAATAGTTGAAATAATTATTCAATATGTTTGGTATGCACGAAAAAGAATCATTCATGGCTTTTTCGGTTCGGATAGGAAATTTCGTCCCTTGGAATAACGGTTTTCGCGGGACTCGGCAGAGCTTCGTTTCCGCCAAAACAGTTATAAATCGAGACGGGATTTTCTATCCGAACCTCAAACCTATGTAAGAATCTTATAATGATACCCCACCAAGTCGTTCTATTGTGGCTGAAGTATTACACTGCAGACACGTGATTTACTACCACACCGAGTCGTTCTTCCTTGACTGAAGTATTACGCTGCAGACACGTGCAATAATACCCGACCATGTCGTACTATCTTGACTGAAGTATTACGCTGCAGACACGTGCTGAAATACCCGACCATGTCGTACTATCTTGAATGAAGTATTACGCCGTAGACATATGTAAGAATACCCCACCAAGTCGTTCTATCGTGACTGAAGTATTACACCGCAGACACGTGATTTACTACCACACCGAGTCGTTCTTCCTTGACTGAAGTATTACGCTGCAGACACGTGCTATAATACCCGACCATGTCGTACTATCTTGACTGAAGTATTACGCTGCAGACACATGCTATAATACCCGACCATATCGTACTATCTTGAATGAAGTATTACGCCGTAGACATATGTTAGAATACCCAACAAAGTCGTTCTATTGTGACTGAAGTATTACACCGCAGACACGTGATTTACTACCACACCGAGTCGTTCTTCCTTGACTGAAGTATTACGCTGCAGACACATGCAATAATACCCGACAATGTCGTACTATCTTGACTGAAGTATTACGCTGCAGACACGTGCTTTAATACCCGACCATGTCGTACTATCTTGAATGAAGTATTACGCCGTAGACATATGTAAGAATACCCCACCAAGTCGTTCTATCGTGACTGAAGTATTACACCGCAGACACGTGATTTACTACCACACCGAGTCGTTCTTCCTTGACTGAAGTATTACGCTGCAGACACGTGCTATAATACCCGACCATGTCGTACTATCTTGACTGAAGTATTACGCTGCAAACACGTGCTATATTACCCTACCATGTCGTACTATCTTGAATGAAGTATTACGCCGTAGACATATGTAAGAATACCCCACCAAGTCGTTCTATTGTGACTGAAGTATTACACCGCAGACACGTGATTTACTACCACACCGAGTCGTTCTTCCTTGACTGAAGTATTACGCTGCAGACACGTGCTATAATACCCGACCATGTCGTACTATCTTGACTGAAGTATTACGCTGCAGACACGTGCTATAATACCCG